>OX183130.1:17192564-17792564 GCA_945261195.1 Cryptosula pallasiana
ATATATTTCGGATTAAAAAAAGGACTTTTTTGTGTAATCAGTGTATTTTTTTACATAAAAGTTTAAAAAATGACAAAAGGTTATAATTATTTTACAAAAATGTTTAGTTTTTCACATAAATGATCAATTGATAAACATTTTTTGTAAAACATTTTTAAATTATATATATTTTGGATTAAAAAAAAGGGTTTTTTTTGTGTAATCAGTGTATTTTTTTAGCTAGAAGTTGAAAAAAATCACAAAAGGTTATAATTATTTTACAAAAATGCTTAATTTTTCACGTAAATAACACATTTGATCACATAAATGGCTTATTCATGAGTGTATGTTGTAAAACATTTTTAAAATTATATATATATATATTTTATATTTATACATTCCGAATCCAAATGAAAAAAAGGACTTTTTCGTGTGTAATCAGTGTATTTCTTTTACATAGAAGTTGAAAAAATAACAAAAGTTTATATTTATTTTACATTAATTTTAATCATACTATACTAATACATCATTTTTTATTTTAGTCCATTATATCGTAAAAAGAAGACAGAGTAAAGAACTTTCCCTAAGAAATATTGAGCTGAATGATGTAACTCAATGAGTTATTTTCCTGTTATATATAATGTAAACTATCTAATGTAGCTAAGAGTAAAATTTAAATTCGGTAAAATTTATTTATATAATGAATAACTTTTGTATTTTAGTCAATTATTGGATCACAGAGAATACGGAATACAAGAGTTCCTCCCTGGGCTAATAATATACCAGAAGAATATCGAGGAAGATATTGTTCAAGAAAAGCGCTTTGTAACCATTGATATCGTAAGCTATAGTAGTTTGTATTACAGAAAATTTACTATAAAACAGTTTTATGAATGTAAAAACTAGATATGGTATTTTCTATTACAATTATTTACTTGTAAATTTTATTCATCTAGAGAGGTAATTTGGTGATTTTTTGACAGTTTTTAAAAAAGTTCAAAAGTACAAAAAAATCAAAAAATATCGAAAACTATATATTTCAATGATTATTTTTTAAAAAGTTCAAAAAAATGTAATAAAGCTCTGTTTTGAAACATAAAAAATTTAAAAGGATTGTGTAGGATAAAAGTCTCACTCATAAAATTATTGAAAATCGAATGAAATAAAAAAATATTTTCCCAAATACCAAAGTTTTGTAAATATAAAGTGAAAAACTCTATATATCTATATACATTGTTTTTAAAATAATATCGAAAACTATATATTTCGATGATTATTTTTTAAAAAAATAAAAAAATTTAAAAGGAAGGTGTAGGATAAAATCCTCACTCAAAAAATTATTGAAAATTGAATGGAATAAAAGAATATAAAGTGAAAATCTCTATATATATATTTATTTTTTTTTAAAAAATATCGAAAACTATATATTATAATGATTATTTTTTTAAAAAGTTGAAAAAAACAAAAAAACTTTGTAATAAAACCCTGTTTTAAAACATAAAAAAATAAAAAGGAATGTAATAAAAGAATATTTTACCAAAATACCACATTTTTCTTGTAAATATCTAGTAAAAATTTCTGAAATATTGTTGGTGAAATTTACTGGAAAATGGTTTCAAGTGTGTCAAAGACTAAATATGATGTTTTCATTGAAATTTTTATTTTCAAAAGATCCAAATAATAACATTGAATCAAATAGTTAAATTTAACAGTCAAATTCTTTTTTATCAAGTAGGCTTAATGTTTCTATTGTGATTAATTCTCAAATATTGTAAACTTGAACTATCTAGAGGAGTAATTTGTCGATTTTGATGTGTTTTTTTTAAAAAAAATTATCATGTAATACCACATACTTCAGTTCTAATTCGTTTTGAACAATTTCATGGGAGACAAAGAATAAAAAAGTTACATTGATTTAGTTTTTAGAATTAAAGTTGCTATCGAAAATGGTTTGTTCTTGTTTAAAAAAATTATTACGTAATACCACATACTTCAGTTCTAATTCGTTTTTAGAATTGAAGTCGCCATCGAAAATGGTTTGTTCTTGAATGGGTAAATCCATAGCCTCCTCCTCATCATGACAGAAGCTTTCTGATGATTGCATTTTGAAAAACAAATTACATTGTTTTAGTTTTCCGAATTGAAATTGCCATCGAAAATGGTTTGTTCTTAAACGGGAAAATCCATAGCCTTCTCATCATCATGTCTAAGTTTTCTACCCCAATATCTCCAACCTCTCAGAGATAGAAATTGTTCTGTTTAAAAAAATAATGGAAATTGTATATATAAATGATTGTTTTTGAAAAAAAATGGTAAATTTTTGAAAAAAATTCAAAAGGAAAATGCAGGATAAAACCCTCACTCAAGAAACTAATTTTGTATGATAGGTTGCTCACCTAATAATAAGAAAATAATGAATAATTTATATTTAAGCAATTATTGAAAAAATTAATGAAAATTGAATAGAATAAAGGAAATATTTTACCAAATAGCCTGTTTTTTTGTAAAGATATACAAACAGATAAAATTTAACCATTTAAAGGATGATTTCTTTTTTGCAAAAAAAATAATGAAGATTTGATGAAATGAAAGAATATTTTACCAAATACCTTGTTTTTTTGTAAATTTGTACAATTAGAATAAGAAAATAGTGAATACTGTATATTTAAGCAATTATTGAAAAAATTAATGAAAATTGAATAGAATAAAGGAAATATTTTACCAAATACCCTGTTTTTTTTGTAAAGATATACAAACAGATAAAATTTAACCATTTAAAGGGTGATTTCTTTTTTTGCAAAAAAATAATGAACATTTAATGAAATGAAAGAATATTTTACCAAATACCCTGTTTTTTTGTAAATTTGTACAATTAGATGAAATTTAACCATTTAGAAGATGATTTGTTTTCGTAAAAAAATTAATGAAAATTGAATAAATCGAAAAAATATTTCACCAAATACCTCTTTTTTGTAGATGTAAACAAATAGATGAATATCTAACTTTATCCATTTTTTTTCCATTTGGGATCATGTTTTGAAGGTTTTCAAGATAGTTTTTAGTAAAAGCTTATGCATTGATTGTCATTACAAGTTGTAGTGTTTGGTATTATTTAATATTTACTGACTCTAGCTATATTATATGAAATTTTCCCTACTTATTACACAATAAATGTATATATTCACATATTGTTTCATTTTTAATTACTGTATTTATTCAATGTAGATATATCTCCTCTCTCTCCTCTCTCTCAAGATATCATATGAGTCGAATTACAAAAAATTATCAAAACTTGAATGCCATACATTCAAAATCTATAAGTTCAAATTAAGTAAAAAAATAATCAAAACTCAAATGCCACTTAAATACCACTCAAATACCACTCAATTGCCTCTCAAATGAAATACAATATAAACTCGGCGAATTCAAAAAATTATCAAAACTTGAATGCCATATAAGTTCAAATCAAGTAAAAAAATAATCAAAACTCAAATGCCACTTAAATGCCACTCAAATGCCACTCAAATACCCCTCAAATAAAATACAATATAAACTCGGCGAAATCATCCAACGCCATAACCCATTGTATCACCCCAAGATCAGATCCACAAAAAAACACTTGGTAGGGAGATCTGCTCATATATTACTACTGTCTTTCTATAGTTTCAAGTAAATGTAGTAGTTGGTGTGTAGATGTTGCTTCTTTGCTAGCTATTGTAGAACTGGATGCTTTCTGTGTGAAAACACTGGTTCTTGAATAGCTAAAGCTGCACTGATTAACCCTATGAAAACCATCTCGTGAAACCTTCTTTATAATATATCTATGATTCAGCAGTTTTTCACGCGATAATCCCGCAAAAGCATTGGTTTTTGTTCGCGTGAAAATTTTTTTACTCCCGCGAAAGCAACGGTTTTTATCCCTATGAAAATAATTGTTTTATTCCCGCGAAAGCATTGGTTGCTATCCGCGTGAAAATAAAATTTTCATTCCCGCGAAAGCAACGGTTTCTATTCGCGTGAAAATAAACTATTTATTCCCGCGAAAACATTGGTTTTATTCGCGTGAAAATAAATTATTTATTCCCGCGAATGCATTGGTTTGTATTCGCGGGAAAATAAAATTTTTATTTTCGCGAAAGCAACGGTTTCTATTCGCGTGAAAATAAATTATTTATTCCCGCGAAAGCATTGGTTTGTATTCGCGGGAAAATAAAATTTATATTCCCGCGAAAGCAACGGTTTCTATTCGCGTGAAAATAAACTGCTTATTCCCGCGGAAATATTGGTTTTTATTCCGTGAAAATAAATTACTTATTCCCGCGAAAGCAACGGTTTCCATTCGCGTGAAAATATATTATTTATTCCCGCGAAAGCATTGGTTTGTATTCGCGGGAAAATAAAATTGTTATTCCCGCAAAAGCAACAGTTTCCATTCGCGTGAAAATATATTATTTATTCCCGCGAAAGCATTGGTTTGTATTCGCGTGAAAATAAATTATTTATTCCCGCGAAAGCAACGGTTTCGATTCGCGTGAAAATAAACTATTTATTCCCGCAAAAATATTGGTTTTTATTCGCGTGAAAATAAATTACTTATTCCCGCGAAAGCAACAGTTTCCATTCGTGTGAAAATATATTATTTATTCCCGCGAAAGCAATGGTTTGTATTCGCGGGAAAATAAAATTTCTATTCCCGCGAAAGCAACAGTTTCCATTCGCGTGAAAATAATGCTGATTCATAAATATATTATAATAAAGGTTGGTTCGTGATGGTATTCATAGGGTTTAATCAGTGCAACTTTAGCTATATAAGAAGCACTGTTTTCATACAGAAAACATTCACTTCATCGTTAGTAACTGAAGGAACAAGATCTACTACATCATCATCTACTACAGCACTCCTTCTTCATCATCTGAATTACATAGGAAACAGCTGAAGTTCAAACAACTATGTGTATAATTCATCTAATTCAAAGAAAACAAGCCTTCATTCGTGATGTAAGTATTTATATTTTGTTTTAATTGTAATCAATTTAAATGTGAAGACATTTTCTGACAAAAACATGATTATTAACTATTTAAGACATCAAAAATGTTGTATGTAAGTTTTAATTATGATTTATTATTATTATTTCAGAACTTCAAAATGAAAAAAAGTACTCCTTCTTCATCCGAATTTTATAGAGAGCAGCTCAAGTTCAAACAACTAGAAATATCATTCATCTAATTCAAAGAAAGATAATTCTTCATTTCTGATGTAAGTATTCACATTCTATTACAATAGTAATCAATTCAAGTGCAGATGTATATTGAAAAAAATTGAAACCTTAGTCTTTGTTTATTTTTTGCTACAAAGCATTATCATTTTTTTTAGAATAACAACGAACTTGGTCAAAGGGAAAGAACTTTCCAACAAAACTTCAACTTGAGTAATAACTGAAGCTACTACTTATATTGTATATAAATAGTGTGTCGAGTAACAAAAAACAGATATATAACAAACACTATTTATAATGAAAAAAAAGAAATGAAAAAAAATCGGAATTGCTTTGAAAGTACTAAAGACTACATCGGATGGATAGATGATAGTTTACTCGTTACTTCCTCGTTGTTTTTACAACGAAATTTTCCTGATACCACTACAATAACTTATGTCGTCGCAACTTATCCGGATAATCACTGTAGTCTTTTGTCATTAAAATTACAAAAAACTATTGCGGAACTTTCCCCAACAGACTTTTTCAAGTTCATTTACAATGAACTCTCTTTTTATGAAAGAGAGACTTTAATGCTTGATGAAAGTTATCAAAGAAAATCATTTCTTACAAATTGGAGACGAGTAGGTAAACATTGTGGTGAAAACATGGCTGGAGCTGGTTTCTATAACCTTGAAAAAGACAACGCTGCTCGATGTGTTTTTTGCCAAGGGGTATTACTAAACTGGAAGGATGGAGATGAACATCCGATGAAAGAACATGCTAAAAGTTTTTTTGTCGATTTGTTAGAGGATTTAACACTCACAATCGTGTGTATAGACCTAGAAAACTACTTGCAGATGAAATGAAAAACATCTCAATTGTCAAAAGTTATACGATGGAAGAACAAAAAACTAGAAGAGGAGATTTAACTGCAGAAGTATTACCTCTAGGTATATCAATTGATCGTGCTGGTACACCTCGTTTTGCTACTGAAACATCTAGAGAAGACAGTTTCAAACAATGGAAGGGTAAAGTTTCCATGAAACTCCTTTCCAATGCAGGTTTTTACTATACTAAGTTCGGAGACAGTGTAAAATGCTTCTTTTGCTCAGGTGAACTTAAAGAATGGAAAGAGAGTGATCTACCGTGGGAGGAACACTGTCGATGGTTCCCAGACTGTTCCTTTTTACTCAGGAGTAAAGGTGAAGAGTATGTTGAGGATGTTTACATGCAAACGGAAAAAGGCAAAAGGTGTAAGCGACGGGTTGAAAAATATCGAGAAAAAGTAAAACGAATAACGCAAAACAATGACACCAAAGAAATGAAACTTATCTGCAAAAAACTAGGATACAGTCAAAACGATATCGAACAAGTTTTAGTGTTAAATAGAAAACCTTTTGAGCGAATAGGTTTTATGATTGAAGCCTTACATACTTTTGAAAATGATTTTACATCTGTTGAGAATTCGTCAACACTGTTAAAAAATGATGCTAAATCAATTGATTCGTTAAAAAAAGATAAAGATCAGACTAAGCAAAGCAAACTCGCTCAATGTGTGTCTGAGTCACATGAAAAAAAAGTAATTGCAAATCATATCTCTCTTCCATGTGGTCATCTCATTTACTGTAGTGAGTGTAAGGAAAAAGCACTTACTGAATGCTCATCAGAAGTAAAACCTTGCCCAATCAATGGTTGTCAGGTTGAAATTAAAGCATTTATGAAGATCTACATGAGCTAGCATAACAATTAACCTCAAAAAAAGAAAAAGTAATGAATGATTAAATAGGTATTTCAATTTGAAAACGAATCATTCTCGTTTTGTAATTCAACAGAATAACAACAAATATGTTACATGTTGAAGACTTTGCTCACCAAGAAGCTTCCGATGCTATAGGACCTAAGACTTTTTTGGCTGAGGTTTCTGATGAAATGTTGAGGATTTATTTTACGGAAGAATGTGTATACTGTGTACTAGGAGAAAGTTTTTACTAGCAAGCAACCAATCTATCACTACTAAACTGTTACTGTTCACACGTTGATGACCAATGTATCACTTGTAAAAGATATGCTGAAATGGTTGAAGGCGCTACACCTACCAAAAAAGAATTGAGTGATGCTATCGACTGGATTGATAGAAGACAAGTTTTGAAAAACGCAAAAATGGGTTTTTTGGTGCATGATGAATGGATTAATGCTTTTTTGGATCTTTCCTACGATCATTTGAAGTCTCCCTTTATGTTAACAAATTTGAGAGCACGATTAAATCCCTACCTATTACCTGTTAGTCAGAGCAAACTGGCTTATCAACGTCTAAAGGATAAATTGCTTGCGATAGCAGAAGGATATCCATATGCTCATACTCCTGATGAAAAAGAAGACTCAGACAACCCGATAATAACTATTGATTCAACAAATATATCTGAGGACTTATAAAAGAACTGCTACAAAAAATGTTGCTTCATTTATCTCTGAACTACAGAAGAAACATGAGTGGAAAAACTCAAGGATTCAAGTCAATTGCTACATTGGCTGATTTTGTTCCTAAGTTTATAAGGATTCATTTTGAACGCATTCATTTAGAGCGCTCAAATCCTCTTCTTGTTCAACTCATCACCGAAGAAGTATTTTATTTTGTGTTGGGATTCAATCTAGTTCGTAAATCAATACAAAGCATGCTTTTGAGCTGTAATTGTATTTCAAGAGCAAATCCTCTCGAATGCTTAAACTGTTCTAGGATCTTCGATCCAAAAGTATGCTGTCCGCAAGACAAGTTGATAGATTTTGAAGATCTCAAAAGAGCGATCGAACTGATTGATATAAAGCAATGTTTGAAAGATGCTGAACTGGGTGATTTGATAGATATTTCGATTTTAAGAGGTTTGACTTCATTTCGCTGGACAGGAACACATGTTCTTTTGTCTCAATCTCGATTGGAACCATACTTACATTTTGGTAACCACTTTGATGAGATTGTTTCACATCTTCAAAATCAGCTGAGAGAGCTGAACAAGCCACTAGCCACTTACGTATAAATAGAAAGAACATCAAGAAAGAAAGTATTCAACTTTCAACACTGAAAGCAAAAACATTTTAAAAAATGAGCTGCGTATTTATCTTGCTACTGGTACTAACATTTCCCAATGTTAGTGGAGTATTCTATACCAACGAAATTGATGAATGTATAGACGGAGCTGTGGATAAGAATGATGTCTTGGTTTTTTCACCTTTCGAAAGGACTAGACGATATAAAGATGAAAATGGAAAAAACTGTGTGCGACTCTACCCTCCTGACTTATTATATTGTGGTTTTTTCATCCCTCGAAGCGCTTCTTGGATCTGCAAGGGCACAACTTCTACAGATGCTGTGTCTTGTAATACTTCAACAAAATACGTTTTGAATCAAGAGGAATGTGAAATAGGTATTACAAATAATGCGGAAGGACTTACTCAAAATACAAAAGTATATCGAAATGGGAATTTATGTGCATTTCAATACACCACCACACGTGTGATCTGTCCAATGAGAAAACAGTTTGAGACATTCAAATTTGCATGCGTGCAAGTGCAATGCAATCATTCGATCAACAAGGAACCAAAACCAGCTAACATCACTAACATCAAAGATTCATCACTTTCGAGTTTTGACAGTTTCAAAACTAGTGGAGTGTTTTATAGCAACAAAATTGATAAATGTCTAGCTGGAGCTATGGAAAAAAACGATGTCTTGGTTTTTTCACCTTTTGAAAGGACTATACGATATAAAGATGAAAGTGGCAAAAACTGTGTGAGACTTTACCCTTCCGACTATATATATTGCGGTTTTTTCATCCCTCAAAACGCTTCTTGGATCTGTAAGAGTAAAGATTCTACAGATACCTCAATTCCAGCTAACATCACTACCATCAATGATATCGAAGGTGTAAATGAGGAATCAAATCCAGCTAACATCACTAACATCAATAAAATCAAAGGTGTGAATTCATCATTTTCGAGTTTCGACAGTTTCAATGTCAGCGAAGTATTTTACGTCGACGAAATCGATGAATGTATAGATGGAGTTATGGAAAAAAATGATGTCTTATTTTTTTCACCTTTTGAAAGGAGTATTCGATATAAAGATGAAAATGGAACAAACTGTGTGAGATTGTATCCTTCCAACTATTTACATTGCAGTTTTATTATCCCTCAAAACGCTTCTTGGATCTGCAAAAACAAAACTTCTATAGATACCCTGACCTGCAATACGCCAACAAAATACATTCTGAATCAGGAGGAATGTGCAATCTTGGTTAAAAATAATACGGAAGATCTTACTCACAATACAAAACTATTTTGGAATGGGGAATTATGTGTATTTGAATACAGCACCTCACGTTTGATCTGTCCACCAACAGAAGAGTTTGAGACAACCAACTTTGCATGCGTGGAATGCAATCATTTGACCAACGAGAAGCCAAAAATAGCTACTATCATCACTAACATCAATGGTATTAAAGGTGTAAATATGTCATTTTCGAGTTTTGAAAGTTTGAAGTCTATTCAAAACAAGATTATCATCAGTATCACATGTCAAGGAGATAACAAAGACAAATGCAATCCCAAGGTTATATATATAGAACTTTAGTTGAAGCATATTAACCAAAGTCCATCGAAATGCAAGACAGTTAACTCTAGATGATGAAAGCATAAACTTGGTTAAAATCTCTCTCTGAATAAAAATGAAATATCGAATCTATCTTCTATTATTCCCAATCCTAAGTGGTTATTGTCTTGCAACAGAGATTCAACCACTCACTTTATCTCAAACAGTTTCCGGTTGTTTCGGGGGAATTCTTAATATGGAAGCAGTTGTTTCAGTAACTCGTATTTTAAGGAAAAACTTAAAATATCGTGTATATTCACTCACATGTTTCATGGAACCTGCTCACCTACGTAGAAGCTGTGACATTCGTGATATGTGGCCTCAACACTACTTTGTTTGCAAAACCGATGAAGCTTTGAATTACATCCGTTTATACGATGAAGGATTACTAACTACAAACAAGTCAATAGTTCCAGCATTTTCACCATCAATTCCATCTCCTCCACAAGCTCTGGAACACCGAAGCCCTACAAACTCTACTATATACAATTATGAAGAAAACAAAACTACTACTGATTGCGTGTGTGATAGATACATCATATGCGAAAACAATTCAGTAGCAACTACAAATTCAACATCGTCGATTTATAGAGTTTTTATTTATAATGATTTGGAGGATTTTTCAAAACTTTCTCTGTCTGTATCGGAAGATAGTAAACTTAAACTTGAAGAAAATCTTCTCATCATCATTGAACCTGAATGTGATGATATTTTTTGTGAAATCATCAAATACTTTACAAATTAAAAAGTTTTTATAAACTTTAACACTATATATTCAACCTATTACACTTTATTATGATATCTATTTTATTACATTCACCAGTAAGCAAATAATGTAATACTTATTATGTAATAATAAAATTATAACAATAACTATAGCGTTGTAGATAGTTATATCATATACAAAAACACTTCAGCAGCAATTACAACTCCATCTTCATCAAAATGACGTCATATGAGTTCGAATTATCTAAAATGATCAAAACTTAAATGCCCTACATTCAAAATTTAGATGCCATACGTTTAAAATCTAAAGTTTAAAATCTATATGCCGTATAAGTTCAAATTAAGTAAAAAAATAATCAAAACTCAAATGTCACTTAAATACCACTCAAATGCCACTCAAATGCCTCTCAAATAAAATACAATATAAGCTCGGCGAATCCATCCAACGCCGTAACCCATTGCATAACCCCCAAGATCTAATCCACAAAAAAACACTTGGTAGGGAGATCTGCTCATATATTACTACTAATACCATTTGATGGTGGAAAGGTTGTGTTGACGGTTCACTTTAGAGAGAAACTAGTATAATGAGTTTGGTACGATACACCCCTGATGACTCAAAAGATTTTTTTGATGAGTACTACAAGATGCAAGCTGGAAATGGAATTGGAGTGTATAGTGGACGGCGGGTGATGCCTAACATGAGAGGAAATGGGCTTGGTAGTATTTTTTCAAGTATACTTAAATCCGCAGCACCAATGCTGAAAAGAGGAGCAATTAGTTTGGGGAAAGAGCACTGTCTGTAGGTGAAAATGTAGCGCGTGATGTCATCGATGGACAAAGCTTTGCAGCATCAGCAAAGAAGAGGGGGTTGGCAGAGTTGAATGATCTGGGGGGAGATGTGCTCAATGCAGTCCGTCTAGATAGTATGAAAAGGAGAAAAACAAAAGGTGGAAAGAAGAGGAGAGGTGTTGGTAAACGTGGCATATTTTAATAGTAGCAAAATCCGGTATAAAGACAGCAGAGCTTGATATCTATATTCATTAAGCAGTAACACCTCAAGCAATCATCACTCGCAAAAGATGGCTAGCTTAAATGGAACAACAGGTAATAAGTTGGAAGGTTCTTCCTACAACATAAATCCAACGTTGGATGTATTTGCTACGGAACCAACAAACATATCGGTAGAGAGATCGGAATATGTTTTCATCAGACCTGATAGGTTAGATCCTTATGGTAGTATTGAGTTAACCTTGTCAGGGAGCACTGAACATTACACAGATCTCTACAACTCGTTTCTGCAAGTTGAAGCCACAGTTGTTCAAGATGATGGAACCGATATTGCAGGTAATGATGATGATGCAGTTGTTTGGATGGGGGATTCAATGCATACATTATTCAGCGAGTTGAAAATGTCGATAGAAGGAACCACTGTTGAATACGCTAACAACTACGGTTTACGCTCCTACTTTTCACAACTACTCGAAAACAGTGCAGAAAGAAAGAAATATCAAGGTAAGATGGAAGGATGGCTGTATGATGATTCAACTAGCAAAGACGCTGCTGATCACAAAACCGCAGATAAGAAAAAGAGGAAAGCTCTAATCATAGGTGGAAAGACAATAGAATTAACTGGAAAACCTCATCTCGCATTATTTCAGCAGAAAAAACTAATAATTCCAGGTCCTAGTATGCAGCTGGAGTTTGAGCGTGCCTCCGGCAAACTAGCTTTGTTTGCTGCGAATGAGGCGCCTGCAGGAGGAGCAAAGATTAGAATTGATAAATTTGAACTTCATCTTTGTAAAGTTAAGGTGAATCCTACAATACAAAACTCCCAACTCAGTTTGGCGTTGGAAGGTCACAACTACATTTATCCAGTTGATCGAAAACGGATAAAACTATATTGAATTCGTGCTGGGGTTGCGCAGATTGACATCACTTTGGAAGAAAACAAACAAAAACCTAAACAGATCTATTTAGGTTTAGTTGATCACAACGCAATGAACGGACGTTTCGCCTTGAATCCATATAGAATGAAACACGCTAATGTTGATAGTATTGTATTGAGAGTTGGTGATTGTCCAATTGGAAGAAGATTTGAGCCAAATTATGCTAGAGGGATTTTTGGAAGAGAATATCATCAGTTTCTACACGCTACCGGAACTTTGCTTGAAGGTGATAGTCTCGGTATTACGAAAGAACAATACTTTGATGGTACTACACTTTATGGATTTGATTTGACTGGTGATTTTCTTAAAGAAGGATTTCACTCTATGAAAAATGTCACAACAAGTGTGGAAATTCGTTTTAGCACTAACACGACTGATGGATTATCCTTGGTAGCATACTTTGTAAAAGACGGTGTGTTGGAGATGGATAGCATTCTTCAATTAACTATCGGGGGAGACGCAGTGCTTCAAACAGAAAGTTAGAGATGAATACCATGCAAATTCGTTCGATCTTATCTTCAGACGTTTTATGTCAAAGCGTAGGGATTCATGTTGGAGCTAGAGAACAGTTTTGGAAGCAAATTTGCAATTTTCCAACAGGATGTTTCGTATTCAACACCCATTATTCTCACCAACCTGGAGAGCATTGGTTGGCTGTGTACGCTAATGATTCAGAGGTGGATTTTTTTGACTCGTTTGGGAGTTCTGTTTCCTTTTTGGCGGAATAGATGCGTCGGGTCTAACTAGTAGTTAAAATAATTTTTCCAGTACCACTCGCCCGTAGGTCGAGTGCTGTGTGAGTCGAATCGACTGAACACTTTTTACTGACTATTATTTTAGTAACTAGTCGACTTGTCCAAGAGCTGCTTTGTTTGTCCAGTTATTGTGCAAGTGTTTGAACTCGTAAGTTTCCCTGTCAGCGCAATCTGTATGTGAGAGCTTACTTGTATGTTTTCTACTTTGCCACCGGTGCTTTGCATAAGTGCACTTATGCAAGGAGAATCAACAAGCAAGTGAGAGTGTCAGGCTAACTTTGATTTTATTACTGTGGTACATGCATATTTATACAGAAAAAGTTATGTAATAGGAGTGGCAGCAAACAAGACAAAAGCAGGCCACGCCTGTAAGGTTGATTGGCTAGTAAAAGGCCAATAGAACTAGACATAGAACAAAGGGGGCAGTCTCCATCGCATGGATGGCTGCCCAAGCACATGTACAAAATGTATGAAAAATAGCACACAATATAAGTATATGAATAACTGTTTGAGTTCGGCTAGAAGGAGTAAGCATATGAATAAATGTTAGAGTTCGGCTAGAAGGAGTAAGCATATGAATAAATGTTAATAGATCGACCACATTCCCCTACACACGCCGCCCCATTGGCGCTCGTAGGGCCAATTTACCTAATAGTGGGGGAATGTCCATGCTTCAATACTGGTCTCGCTCTCTCTGGATGGATTCCTTTAGTTCTTCCACCTTCTGTAGCTGTTTAAATGCCTCACGGGTGGCTATGTATAGTTCTGCCTCATATCTCTTTTTTTTTCAATATCGCTCCTCCTTGCGCTCTTCTTCCATCTGCCTTTCTTCACATCGCTCTCTGCTGTTGGTTCGGGGTCGGTAGGGCCTGCTCCTGTCGTTCATCTCCCTCCTACTTGACCCCTCACGTACCTTCCTGTCTCCTTCCTCCTTTCCAAGCTCTATCTTTATCACTTTCTGTGATGTGGTGTCCGAGCTTTCTCCTAGTCTCCGTTTGATACTCTTTTGGTGGGCCGGACTGCTGGAGCATTCTTTCGTCGGGGCAGGTACGCCGAAAAGTGGCTGGTGCTGCCAATTCATTTTACTACAGAATTTGGCGTACGACTCTCTATCCACCTCGTATAGTGGTTTGTTTGGTCCTCCGTGCTCGACTGAGCCATTCTGCTGCCGCACATGTTTCAACACTGTGTCTCTCGACACACTCTTTTGTCCACATTTGCAATAAAAAAAATACGAAATGCTGTCGGACATGATAACTCATTCGTCTTTTATTTAATTGCAACTCACAGATTCCGCACTCCCACTTCTCTGGGTCTGAAGTGGGTTTTCCTGCTCTCCTTATCTGCTCACTAGTTTCTGTTGTTATCCATGACTCCTTGGGTTGATAATCGTAATAAGGAGCTGGTGGAGTTGGTGGCTGCGGCTGTCGGGCGCGGCATCTGGCTGAGCCTTCTTCCTTAGTTCTTACCCGTCCTATTCTGGCAGTTGAAGCAGCCATTTATTTGTGTGGAATCCTCGTTTTCTTTTTTTTAGTAGCTGGTTCGGCTAATATAGCGGCTACTATAGTCGGATCTTCTTCAGTGGATAAACTTCCAGAGTTGCATTCTGCCATGATTGTTGTTGTTGTGTTGTTGGAGCTCGCAGGTAGTTTGCTGACTGTGCAAATATTATCAGCGGTAAGGTGTTTTGTATTGCCGCTGATTTTTGGTTTCCTTTGTTCGAGCAACCACGTGGTGTGACGTGTTGCGTCTGGGCTCCTCCCCCTGTCGATCGCTGGCAGTTGTTGCTTTTCGGTGAGTGGTTCTTGGGGAGTTGTTCTCTCGTGGGTTTGATATTCCCGGTCGAGTTTTCTCAGGGGAGTTGTCCACTCTTTCCATCTTTTAGTTGTGGCTATTTCATCGGTGGGAGTTATCTTCTCGCAGCTAACTTTGTTAGTTGCCTGCTCCTGGTCTGTATGGGTTTGCACCCCTTGCCAGCTACCCCCACCGAACTTGTCTACTGCTTGTTTTTGGTTATTTAAACCTAGCCGAAGCCAAGTTTCAGCAGAGTTGGACCATGGTATGTACACCATTTTTTCTACTCGTCCTCTTGGCTCCGGTGCTGGTCTGTTTACCTGCATTTCCTGTGGTGGAAAGCTCTCTTTTCTCCTAGTTTGATAGCACTGGTAGTCAGTGAATCTAACTTGAGGTTTCCTTGTTCTCATGGGCCTTCCCCTTTCTTCGTTTCCATTAGATCCTGCATTGAGGGAGGGCCAATCGGCGTCCTCTACAGGGGGTGTCTCGACTACTGGGGGTACGGCTGGTACCGGTGGCGGCTCTGCTGCTGGCTCTGGTGGGTTTAAGTCAGGTGGGTTTGAAGGTGGTGCTGGCGGTGGTACTCTCTCTACTGGTGCTTCAGGAGCGGGCGGCTCTGCCGGTCTCCTTTCTCTGGGCACCTCGGGTGGTGGTTCCAGGTGGTCTATTGGGGGGTTGGGTACCCTCCTCTGGTAGGCCCTTCTCATATTTGGCCGAACGGCTTGTTCACGGCTAGGTGGTGCCCTCCCCACCGTCTCTCTGCACGTTCTGTAGGCCTTCAGTCTGCGTCCGTTCTGGGTGAACCCTTGTTCGTTCCGCTCGAGTCGGTAGGTATGGTTAGGTTACGTCTCTGTTACAGTGTATGGCCCTTTATAGCTGGGCTGTAACTTTGGATTACTCCCCTTTGTCCGCCTCTTATTTTCGATAACCACCAGTTCGTCTCTACCAAAGCGGGGGGGGGGGGGGTTCGCCCGTCTGTTCTTGGCGGAGCTTGGCCTGCTGGCTCCGCACATACTCATGCGCTATAACCAGGTCTCCGTGCACCCGGAGGGTGTGTTCTGTCATATGGTAGGGGTCCAAGGAGGGGGGTGATCCAGTCAGCTGATCTGGCAGCCGCACTTCCCGTCCCAGCATCATCAGATTTGGGGTTTCCCCTGTAGTTGAGTTGGGCGTGGCTCTGCAAGCCCGCATGATCTGCGGGAGCAGGGTGTCCAACTTGTCTTACCCCTTATTTAGTATGAGTGTCCGCAGGGCGTCTCCTAGCGTGCGGTTCTGCCTCTCGACCATGCCATTTCCTTGGGGGTGGTAGGGAGTGGTCCGTCTCTTGCGGACACCCCATAAGGTACAGAGCTCTTCTAGCAAGGTGGACTCAAACTGAGCTCCTTGATCCGAGTGTAGCTGCTCAGGGAGGCCCCAATAGCTGAACACTCTCTCATCCAGTGCTATGGCCACGGTGGGAGCGGTGGCATCCGGCAGCGCTATGGCATTTTGCCAACGGGTAAAGTGATCTGTGAGCACTAGGATCCACCGGTTTTTTTGCTTGGTGAGGGGTAGGGGTCCCACTAGGTCCACAGCTAGCTTCTGGAATGGCCGACCGGCAAATAACCTCTGGCCGTCTGGTGCGGCGGGTCGGTTGCTTCGCTTTGCCACTTGTCACACTTCAAAGCTCTTCACGAATCTGCGTGTTAGCCCTGACATGCCTGGCCAATACCAATCTACTTGCAGTCGGTGGCAAGTCCTGTTGATCCCCGCGTGCGCCAACAAGTGTGTATCCCATCTGACCTTATGGCGCCAGGCGGGTGGGCATACTACACATGTTCAGGTCCGCCCTTGGTGTTCAGTAGTGATGACCAGTGTCCCATCTGGTCGGAGACTCATGGCGTCGATTCTGTCGTGTAGAATCCTGTGCAAGTGTTTGAACTCGTAAGTTCCCCTGTCAGCGCAATCTGTATGTGAGAGCTTACTTGTATGTTTTCTACTTTGCCACCAGTGCTTTGCATAAGTGCGCTTATGCAAGGAGAATCAACAAGCAATTGTGAGAGTGTCAGGCTAACTTTGATTTTATTACTGTGATACATGCATATTTATACAGAAGAAGTTATGTAATAAGAGTGGCAGCAAACAAGACAAAAGCAGGCCGCGCCTGTAAGGTTGATTGGCTAGTAAAAGGCCAATAGAACTAGACATAGAACAGAGGGGGCAGTCTCCATCGCATGGATGGCTGCCCAAGCACATGTACAAAATATATGAAAAATAGCACACAATATAAGTATATGAATAACTGTTAGAGTTCGGCTAGAAGGAGTAAGCATATGAATAAATGTTAGAGTTCGGCTAGAAGGAGTAAGCATATGAATAAATGTTAATAGATCGACCACATTCCCCTACAATACTTGTTGCTTTTGTATGACAAATATCATTAGAATAATATTAAACCGTTAACATGCGTAATCATTTTGACATTTGTACTGAGTGCTAACTTTCATCAATCACTTCTGCTCCTGCTCATGGCCCTCTGTGTCTAAATATGCTGATTATACAGTACATATACTGAATATTCATACAAAAAAACAACTATATAACATGTTAGCAGATCTGTTCTCGTATGCATGTACATATTATATTAACAAAAGTCATCAAAAAACTAACAAATACAGTTTTGGCAGGTCTGTAAACAATCCAACAAATCTAACATTCAAAAAGTTTATTTGCGTACGTTGGCAAGTCTTTTTCTCACCGAGATCTCCTACATTACTTGTCATCTCTCTCTTCATCATTCTTCTGGAGTTATTCATCTTTGTTCTCCTCCTAATACAGTTTTCAGCATACTGGGAACTACTGCGCTGATGATAGATCCTAGTAGGGAAGCTAGAAATCCTCTTTTTTGCAACAAAACTTTTTTATTATCTATTAATGGTTTCCTAACCAAACTAGCAACATCCATCGTACTTCTCTGCAACTGATTACACTCAGCATGGGATTAACAAAGTAAGCGTTAGATTGAATCGAATAGTAATTGTATTTATATGCTCCACTTTGGTACGTAAAACAGCATAAGATCATTTGATTGAAAATTTCCCAATAGTCTGTGATGATCATCTGTTCGCTGGGTTGTGTCTATTCATAGCAAAGAGTAAGTTTCTTCGTTGCTTGTGCAAAGGCTTTTTGTACTTGTTTCGTTCTCCCGCGAAAGCATTAGTGAGCCAAATAAGTAACCGAAGAAGCATGTCGAGGGTTTTTATAAAGAAAAAAAAATTGTGACTATTCAAGGAAATAGTACGTTTTACTTTTAAAAACAAACTCTGGTCAATAAGAAAGACGCTTATGTTCAATTGATGACTATATTTGTATAAAAAGCATTCGCATTCGCTTTACCAGACACTTCATCTATCAAGTCATCAATCATCAACCCTCTGTTTTGTCCATCTTTGTGGAAACTTGTTGCTATATCTATCATTCCCTTGTGAACTATAACTCCTGATAAACCATCAAAGGTTTTCTGCTAGGCTCTGTAACAGTAATGTATGTATACATGTGGAGTATAAAATGTAATCTGACCAATCATTTGTAAAGTTGCTCTCATCTTCCCGGAACTAGTCCTGCCGGTAATCATCGCCGTAAAATGCAAATGCATTCTCGTGCCATATCTTTCAGCACTACCATCCTTGAGAAATTAGATGTTCGTCAACCGCCTATAGTTTAATTTTTGATTCGGACCGGAGAGTTCCTTGTCTTTTTTATTTCTTTGATAGTGCTTACAGGAACACCTCTAATAGTAAAAAATACCTATGACAGATACCAATATCCACATAACTACTATCATTTTTCGTTTCAGACTCTCTAAAACATTATCTACAAGCTCCCTACCGCTACCATCAACCGTGTCATTTTCACTCATCGCTCTCTTCTCCGCATCTTCTTTTACAATATCTTTCCCATCAGTAGTATTAGGATAATACAACACTTCATCTAGATACACTGGTCAATCCAACAATCAATGCCGTGACACAAACCCCAACATAAACAACCCTTGCACAATAAATAGTTAGATAATAATCATAATCATATACAATATTACAAACCCTAACAACTGCCATGATCAACACTGGAGCTCATAAAGGCACTTTGGAGCCTTGATTACCTAATTTTCTTCAAACACAAAAATGTGGAACTGCCCTGTTTATACTACTACCAATGGCTATCTCGGTCCACACAAGCTTTCATGATAAAAATTCTGACAATTTTCATGTTGCTTAATAAAAAAAAGAGAAAGGTACAAGTGAAAGGACATCATAATTCATGGCTTTATCGTATTGGAAGTATGAGCACAACAACTTGTAACGGAAATAGTTTCATGGTGGGATGGCGTAAGCCTATGATGGTAAACTTAAAATGACTAAAAATTACTGTTACATATCCCAAATATTATACATATAAGTTATTACACACATTGTGATTAAATGAATTGCATTTAAACCTTGGATAAAACAGCAATATGTGAACTAAAATCAACAACAGCTGATACCTCAAAAAATTTAACCGATCAAAACTATCAACTGTAAAAAGTATGACACCTCCAACTCCCCAGCAGGGGCCTGGAACAAGGCAAAACTTTTGTGGGTTAAATTGTAACAAACTGAAATCACCTAAAACTCTTACAAATTTCAATGAAGACATCAGTCAAATGTTGTAAGCCATAACCAGGGGCACAACTATGGGCATCGAAATGGCCCAAGTTTCCAATCTCCCGTATTCCATTTATTATACCCCACCCTAACCTTTTACAATTTTTTAAGACAACTGTGCCTATAGCAAGATTTGCTCTCAATATACCACCAACAGCATGTTCCCGGAGCCTAGTCTTAAATGCTTTCATTTAGGCTTTAATTGAGAACGGGCTGCTAAGAAAGTAAAAATTAAGTCTCAAGTGCCCCAAAAAACTTAGTGAGTTTGGAATCGGTTTCAATAGTCAACCCACTTACCACATCTAGTTTTTTGAGACGTGGATTGGCAAAAACTGCAGGCACATGCCATTGCTGAAAAACTTGCAATAAAACCAATGTGATCTTCAAATGACACCAAAGTTTCAGAATCATTAAAGTCAAAATTGATCTCCAAAGATACATGAGCTTTCTGGTTGCTTCCTAGGGGTGCAAGAACTCAGGATACGATTTCTTTATGTGTTTGAATTTGAGAATTTTTGCTAAAACTGTAGGCGGTCAAGATATGCACTCTGAAAGCCAGTGTGCTCCAAATGTGAGGGATTTCGGTAGCACAATGCCCTGCGCACTTATACTAACCTAGAGGTGACTCTAACTGAAGCTATCAGTCAGACAGACCTCCCAAAGTGGTGAGTCAGAAAGCCATCACTCCAGAAGAAGAGGAATTACCTTACCGGCCCCGCAGACTCTATACTGGCCCTGCAGCTTTAACATACCGCTCCTGAAGTGACCTCTACCGACCCGGGAGTGACCCCTACAGGCCCCGCGGTGACATACTGGGCCGGCAATAAAATGGCCACTGTAGCCAGGGAACCAAAGACAGCCTACGTCGATGCACAAGGACGAGACCAGGACCTATCAACCTCTACCTTTCATCTATCTGGATTGTAAGGCTAATAAAGACTGAGAACTTGACATTGTAGTATTACTCATTGCCACTAAGCACCCTTATTCTTTAATATTTTGCACCATTGTATATATTATTATTTCTATTGGTTGTTTTACTTCCTGTCATGTATCTTTGGATAACTTAGCATGATGTAATGTACTTCCTGCCACCAGCCTATAAAAAGCTGGACCCACTTGTGTACATTGCCACTTACCACTCACTGCTGCTGTTGTCCACTACTCTAGGGGATTGCCTCCCTAGAGCATGGTATGTGGATGAGGAAATGTATTTACTACCTAAACTATACCTATTTTCTCTGAGCCGAGGGCTCATTGGTAGGTCTGACCGACCCTGCGTTGCCCCTTGGAGAGAGGTGCTGCTTTGTTGTTCCACGAGCTGCTTACTGTGGATAGCTGTTTGTTAGTAGACAGTATTAGGAGCCCAATACATAAAGAGGTTTAGGAAAGTTTGGGAGCTTTGCAACATTATTGTAAAGTACAGTACCAACATTTTGGCAGGGAATAATGGTCTACACAGGTTTTCCTTCCAGTTGTGACTTCTTTTTGTGGGTTGGGATGATTCAATCATTGCTAGGTGTGAAGCACTGCAAAATGTGTATTGGTGCAACTATGTACAGTTGAGCAACTCTACAAAAAAATGTAAGCAGCCCTGGCTTTATTCACAGTAAGTTCAGTGCAACATGAGTCACTCCAGAGATGTTTTTCTCGTTGATATACCACCAAATCAAATCCACATCTATCCAATTAGTTACCTACTAAGTGCCCAAGTTAATAGTTACGGAATTTTATCTCCTAGCAGGAAACTGTTGTCTATAGTATTGCAAAACCATGAAAACAAGTGTACTAAAAGATCCCAGTTGAACAAGTTTTAATGTGTACAAAGCTGCTCTGCAATATGTGAAAACAACTTAATGGCTTGCCATTTTGCATTGTCAAGTAAATATACTGGGAAAAAGGCCAAAGTTAACATAAAACATTCAAAATCATAGTCAAAAGTTCAAAGCCCGGCTTTGTAAAGTTTTTTGGTATGTTCGGTCTATATGAAACTGCATTGTGAACCATCAATGTGGTCATTTCATTGAATAAAACCTTTTTTTTATAAAAACTAAATTTGTATTTAACATTCCAATTTCTAAGCACTTCACTTGCAATCGGCTAATGAAACAACATACCATAGTTTTTTCAGTGATCTTTAATGCTTTTTGAGGAGACTAAACGAGTGTGGGTAATTTTCTTTCAAACGTTTTTTTGTAAATAGATAATAGAATGTTTTAATAAACTATTACTATGGCAGTGAAGATTCTTTGGAGCTGAAGAAATTCCATAATTGAAAATCAAATTAACTCACTGGAGAGAGTTGTAGATCAAAGATAACTGCAGAGCTATATCTGACTATCAACAAATCGCTTTATCCATTAAATCAAGCTAATCAACTCTGTTGAAAAGTCAGTGCAAATCTTGCTGTTTACTAAATATAAAGTATGTACATAATGTAAATGCGTAGTAGAATATCAATTAGGCTATTGAATAAAAGAATAAACTAGATGAAATTGTATTCACGAGTGAAGACAAGAGTATTTTAGAGAATAGATAAAATAAAAATTGACACTGAATGGATTTGAACACCTGTACTGGCTGCAGTGATTCTTGCACAACACCAACTACACCATCAACCTCTGACTGAAACAAGACGCTTTTGACAACCTCATTATTCCTAAACATTATATTAAGCAGTGAAGTTGTACTTGCAAACACTTTTCACCTGAAAAAAGTTTCCAACACTGGGAATTGTACCTGGACCCCTGAAACACCAGGCAACCACCTTAGCCATCGAGCTACAGAGACATGTTGCTGGTGCACAATCTAATTTAGTACAAACTGACAACTGTTTTGCAATAGCTTTATTCTGGCAAAAAGCAGCTTTTTCAAGTACCTAGATGCTTTCTTGTTCTTGGGCCACACAAGCACATGCTTCACAACTGCCAATACCACATGCACTCCTGTTACCACATATACTCATGCAGACTTGGCTCCTCCCTTCTGACAATATTTATTTTTATGCGAAAAAAAGTTCCCTACCAGGGAATTGAACCTGAACCCTGTTAATGACAGCTCCCAATGTTGACCATTTAGCCATCTAGTAAGCTTGAATGTGGTTCATAAACAGCTCAAGATAAAAAAAAATAGTGGTATGGTCTACGTACAAAAAACTATTTTGATTTCGGACATCGCTAAATACTTATCGAATATTTTCAATTTTTTTTAGATTTGTTTAATTTGTCACCTGAATACTTTTTTTGCTAAAGTTTTGGAGGATAAAAATTTTTCCGCAGTAAAAACAGTAAACAACGAACACTTTCGTCACACATTGAAAACCGCGTGGGCTTTGACTCTTTCACCAAAGATCACAAACTTGTCGGATGTTTATCTGAAAAACGGTTATAATGCGGTTGCAACCACGCAAAATTTATGCAAATCGGAGTAACCATCCTCGAGTTATTGTCATTTTTCCGTTTGGAAGACCTCTTTTGAAAATGGGATAGCTGTGTTGGCTGTATTGCGAGAAACTTGTAATCTCTACTTTTAGAAAGTTCAAGCATTGGGCTATACTGCCTAATAAGTTACTTGGTGCTGACTAGTTTCATTCTGGTCTTGGAAAGCATTGAAAAGTGCTGTTTTTGTTCAGATTTTCAAGTTTGAAAATGTAAAAACTTGAAACGGTTTTGTGCGATCACTTTGAAGTTCAAAATGGTACATTGATACACTATGGCACATATTTGTTGCAAATTTCAGCTAAGTCGGCCTGTTGGTTCTCTAACAGGAAGCTGTTTTATGCTAAAAAGTGTGACTTTCACAAAAAATCCAAGATGGCCGCTTCCGAACAATTTTTTAACGTCGAGTCATGATGTCGAATCAGGAGGTTAGCGGAATGCACCATCTTTCAAAATTTTGTATTTTCTCGTTAATCGGGTCTGCGTTTTTTTGGTCACTTTGATGCTTTGAAAAACGATTATTCATCTGTTTTCGCACTTGAATCGCGTTGTTCTGGAATGTTCTGTGGGTTTTAAAACCAACTTACATTTTGTCCCGATGCCTATCAATTGCATCGCAAAAAAAATTGTAGCTCCATCTATAACGGTTCTTGAGAAAACGTGGCACCAGTTCGGCAAAGTTTGCCCGAAAGAATAAGAATAATAATAACTAGATATTGATTTGTGTTTGCGAGCAAAAACAAGAGTATTTTAGAGAATGAAGGATAATCATAAGTGAGAATTGAACACCTGTACTGACCGTGTTAAATCACCACTCCACCAACTACTCTATCAACCTCTCACTGGGAAAGCACAATTGTAACACCGTCATTGTTCCTAAACATTATACTTGGCAGTAAAGTTGTACTTGCAAAGGCCTTTTACGTGAAAAAAATTCCCACCACTGGGAAGCGTACCTGGACCCTTAAAACAGCAGGCAACCGCCTCAGCCATTGAGCTATGGAAACATGTTGGTGATGCTCAATCTAACTTAGTACATAATCCCAACGGTGTTACGATAGCTTTATTTTTGCAAAACGCGGCTTTTTCAAGTGCCTAGTTGCTTTTTTGTTCTAGGGCCACACAAGCACATGGTGCGCAACAGCCAATACAACATGCACTCTTGTTACTAAATATACTCATACTGATCTGACTCCTCCCTTCTGACAATAATTATTTTTAATCGAAAAAGAAATCCCTACCTGAGAATCGAACCCGAACCCTGTCAACAGCAGGTCACAGTGTTAACCATTCAGCCATCTAGTAATTTTGAATTTGGATCATAAACAGCTCAAGATAAAAAAAATAGTGGTATGGCCTACATACGAAAAACTATTTTGAGTTCGGACATCGCTAAATACTTATCGAATATTTTCAATTTTTTTCAGATTGGTTCAATTTGTCACTTGAATACCGTTTGTGCTAAAGTTTCGGGGCATAAAAATTTTTCCGCGGTGAAAACAGTAAATAACGAACACTTTTGTCACACATTGAAAACCGTGTGGGCTTTGACTCTTTCACCAAAGATCACAGACTTGACAGAAATTTATCTGAAAGACGGTTACAATGCGATCGCAACCACGCAAAATTCACGTAAATCGGAGTAACCGTCCCCGAGTTTTACTCATTTTTCCGTTTGGAACACCTCTTTTAAAAATGGAATAGCTGTGCCGCTGGTATTGCGAGAAACTGGTAATCTCTACTTTTCGAAAGTTCAAGCATTGGGCTATGCTGCCTAATAAATTACTTGTCGCTGACTAGTTCCATTCTGGTCTCGGAAAGCATTGAAAAAAGCTGTTTCTGTTTAGATTTTCAAACTTGAAAATAGAAAAACTTGAAACGGTTTGGTGCGATCGCCTTGAAGTTCAAAATGGTACATCGATACACTATGGCACATGCTTGTTGCAAATTTCAGCTACTTCGGCTTGTTGGTTCTCTAACGGCAAGCGGTTTTATGCTAAAAACTGTGATTTTCACAAAAATCCAAGATGGCCGCTTCAGAACCTTTTTTTAACTTCGTGTCATGATGTCGAATCAGAACGTTAGCAAAATGCACCATCTTTCAAAATTTGGTATTTTTTCGTCAAACGGTCTATGTTTTTTCGGCCACTTTGATGTCTAGAAAAACGATTCCGCACCTGTTTTCGCACCCGAATTGTGATGTTCAAGAATGTTCTGTGATTTTGAAAACAAACTTACATTAATGCCCGATGCCTATCAATTGCGACGCAAAAAAAATTGTAGCTCTATCTATCACGGTTCTTGAGAAAAGGTGGCAACAGTGTTACAAGGTTTGCGTAAAATAAGAATAATAAGAATAAGAATAAGAAAAAAAAAGAAGCAATAACAATAGTATTTTAGATTCTCTAAAATACTAATTAGATTCTCTAAAATACTAATAATAAAAACAGCAATAACAATAGTATTTTAGATTCTCTAAAATACTAATAAACATAAATTATGAAACGCTTCGATTAAAAAATTGAACAAATATATAAAGGACAAATTATGAAAACAAATTAAATGCATCGTTGCAAAAAAGTATTAACCTTCTTGTTGATCTTTTTTTTACTTGTTGTGTAATTTTTATGTAAAAGACAAAATTAAAGGTCTTCTGAAATCTGAATAGATGGGATTTAAATGTTCAAGCTGTTAAGTTTTAGAATTAATCATTTTAACAAACTTTCTTTCGCCATGTAGAAAGTTTTGCATTTGACCTTTTGTGGTAGATTTTGGTGAATGTCAGTGATAAACTGGTTGTTTATTACCCAAAAATCCACATCAGTACGCTGGATTTCCACCCACATCCATCGTAAATATGCTGTGTTAGTGGAATGCCTTACTGTGCCGGTGGCACAGCATGCAGAGCCGGTATTGACCCCTGCAGGGCTTGTATTGACCACATACCGACCCAAAATGGTGAAACTGGGCCAGTAAAAGATGGCCGCCATAGTTGAGGACCCTTAAAACCACCTCGGAACTTACTCTAGTACGGGAACCGTAAGTACTCTTCCTCGGAATGGAAAGTATAATGACCACAAGCTAGATGTAGCCTTGGAGCCCTGCAGAGCCTATGATTGGACAATGGAGACAGGAACCCGCCCTTTAGCAACTTGGCACCATTTATCTTTAAATCTTATTCATTGCATGACTTGTTCACTATTTATATATTTGTTCCAATTGGTTCATTTACTTCCTGTGCATTTAATCTTATACGTATAATGCAAATAATTTCCGGTCAGCTTGCCTATAAAAGAGCTGATTCTATTTCTACTCATTACACTCAATCATTGTGTCTTGCCAACCACCCTAGTGGATAGCTGCTCTGGGACTTTGGTTTCTAATGAATAAAGCCATTATTCAAACAGCACTCTGTGTAGTTTGTCTGAGCCGTAGGCTCTGTGCTTGCCAGCTCATATGGCAAGAACTATCATAGTTGTTATACCAACACAGTGTCCCCTCTGGAAAGAGGTAGAACACTCTAGATTAGTGGAGTTTTGTGGTAACTAGACCGAAATCCATTACACTATCATGGTTGTATTGAGGCCAGTTGAATACTTATTAAATGAATAAAACTAACAATGCAAAAATGAAAGCAGGCAAAATATACAGTGCTTCAGATTTTTCCAAGTAATAATAAAATATCAGAATTGCAGCCAATGTAATATTTTGATTACCATTAAGTTCTAGAGTTGAACGAAAGTCACTTGTTTTTTAAATAATGTACTTTTTACACCTCAACCTTCCCAGTTATTTGTTTATGGTATGCAAAAATGCTGAAAAAATTGTTACAACACCAAAGTTTCGCAATAGCAGTTCCAATAGTTGTTTATCATTTAATGTGTAAGTGGGCTATCATATAAGAAAATTTTGAACAAAAGTATTTGTAGAATACAATATCTTGCCGTGCATGTTTCACAAATATAATTACTTTTCAACGTAAAAAGTCAATGCTCAATACTTTTGATTCTCTAAATCAAAGAAACTCGGTTAATGTTTAACCTTATCTACAAGTTTTTGGTTTATTCCGTTTATTACAGGCTCAGTTTCATATAAAAAAAGTCTGAACGTTTTCAAAAAACAATGTTGATGCAAATTTGAATTTAAAAGAAAAATTGTTTTTCTCTGTTCATGTAATGCAAAACTGCAGTTTATTGATGAAACTGCAGATGAGAGATATTTTTCGCTGACTGACTGGTGCTACATTTATTCAAGTTAATTATTAGAAATGTGAAATCAATACGTTACCTGGATCCTTTTCTGCTAAAATTGCCAAGGCAGTGTGAGGTGCGGCGAGGTCATCAACAAAAGCAAAACTTAGGGCAAATGTTAAACCAATCTTCATAGCAGAGGGTAAGAGGTAGTTTTGTAGGTACAGCTGGCTCTCATTGTTGATCGACTTGCAGGTACATACACATGTGCATTTACATTCTCTATGGCATGTGCATTCTGGCATATGAGTGCAGGTTTTTAAACAGTAACACATTTCTCTCGAGCAGCTTTCATCAATATAGTTATCAAACATCGTCCTTGTCTTTTTGCTAAGATAATTTTTTGTATATCGGGTTGTGAGAAGAATGCATGATACCACGGTCTCCCAGTCTAGCCCTAAAAAAGTTATAGAAAACTTTTAACTGGAAAAAACATGATGAAAATCAATATACTTTACCAGACTGGAGGAAATGCAAGCAAAATTAAATACCAGCAGAGAAAATAAAAGCAAAAGCTAGAACAAACATAAATGCTTCTTAAAATGATCATTGTCATAATATGATAAATGTCAATGATTTGGTTAGGAAAAATACTGGAATGCTCATCTCAAGAGGAATGGCAGGATGTTATGGTAGGTCGAAAACATTTGCAGCAATTAATAGCAGGAGATAACAATACACCCGTGAGGGGAGCTGATCCTAAACTTAGAGATAAGGGAAGGGCCAAAAAGTTTAGGAACGGCTCTGTCACTTTGAAAAGCAATAATTGAAAAAAGGCAAGAGATAATTAAATGGAAAAGTAACTCAGCTCTGTTTAACTCTTGTATAATTGCAATTAGTTACTATATACTATAGCAAACAGTTGTTTGACCATTGAAAGACATGAGAGGACTTGGATAAAGAGCCGAAAATTTGATTTTAGAAATTAATTTATCAACTCTTAGCTCCGTGATATTTATGATTGTTTATGAAAACTTGCAGCTCATACCTTTAGATTGAGTAAATTTTAAATTATCAAGCATTACTAATTCAATGTCAAAACAAATGTACTTACCTTGACTATAAATGAAACTGAAAACAAAAAGCAGAAACCCCACTCCTTGTAAAACGAGAGCATATAGTGCTATCCATTTCTTAGGATTGAGCCGATTCCCAAAGAGACACAACAATGATGGCGCTAAGCCAACTGCGCAAAACAATCCGGAAGCTTCATAGGCGTTTAGTTTAGGGAGAACTTGGCTCACAATCACCATTAGGCTGAAACTATGAATGGTTTCCAACAGCAGAATCTATAAATGACACAACAAACATCTATTGTTTAGCGGAAGCTTCTAACATAAATTTTGGTAACCGCAAGCCATTACTGAGTTTGCAGTAATAAAGGCCAACTGCTAGTTTAAGCGCACTCTATTGTCAGGAAGAAATAATACCTGTTGCAACAACTACCAGGTTTTTGCATTACAAATAGGTTTACAGATCTGTTACTGTAACCCGGAGATAACATGTTTAACTTCATTTCACAACAAAAAAGTGTTTTTGAAGCTGCCAGTATTTTGAAATAAATCTTTGTTTGGTTGAAATAACTGTTTTTTCAAAGTTATCCGAAATAATGATATGAAAATAGCGTTTGTAGGAAGTTCTGTGTACATTTAGTGCAAAAATACATTCCTGCTAGCGTGTTCCAGCAAACAAAATTTAATGAAAATCTGAGTTCTGTGCTCAGAATGAATATGTTGTGTTTGTGCAGATTAAAATCTGTATTTAGATTCAAAATCACTGTATTACTGTAATGAAAGTTAAGCCTCATTTACGCTAGGCAACTGCGACTCTGACTCTATTGATAGTCGCAGGCGCAGATGCATGTTGCGTTTACACTGCTGCGACACCCAAAATTTTCGATATTTGCGGCTTCAGAGTTGCCCAACCATCTTAGCTAAAATGATTTATTGCGTTCCTGGTAGTAGTAATATATGAGCAGATCTCCCTACCAAGTGTTTTTTTGTGGATGAGTGCTCGGGGTTGAGGCAATGGGTTACGGCGTTGAATGAATTCGCCGTCGTTATATTGTATTTCATTTGAGTGGCATTTAAGTGGCATTTGAGTTTTGATTATTTTTTTACTTAATTGGAACTTATACAGTATTTAGATTTTAAACATATGGCATCTAAATTTTGAATGTATGGCATTTAAGTTTTGATCATTTTACATAATTCAAACTCATATGACGTCATTTTGATGAAGATGGAGTTGTAATTGCCACTGAATTGTTTTTGTATATGATATAACTATCTACAACGATATAGTTATTGTTATAGTTTTATTATTACATAATAAGTATTACATTATTTGCTTACTGGTGAATGTAATAAAATAGATATCATAATAAAGTGTAATAGGATGAATATATAGCGTTAAAGTCTATAAAAACTTTTTAATTTGTAAAGTATTTGATGACTTTACAAGAAATATCATCACATTCAAGTTCAACGATGATGAAAAGATTTTCTTCAAGTTTAAGTTTACTATCTTCTGATACAGACAGAGAAAGTTTTGAAAAATCCTCCAAATCATTATAAATAAAAACTTTATAAATCGGTGGTGTTGAATTTGTAATTGCTACTGAATTGTTTTCGCATATGATGTATCTATCACACGCGCAATGAGTAGTAGTTTCGGTTTCTTCATAATTGTATATAGTAGAGTTTGTAGAGCTTGGGTGTTCCAGATCTTGTGGAAGAGATGGAATTGATGGTGATAAAGCTGGAACTACTGACTTGTTTGTAGTTTTTGTCGCTGTTGTCTGTGGAGTTGTGGTGGTTGTTGTATGTGGAGTTGCAGTGGTTGTTGTTGTTGTTGTTGTTGTTGTTGTTGTCCTCTCTCCTCTCTCCTCTCTCCTCTCTCCTCTCTCCTCTCTCCTCTCTCCTCTCTCTCTATGTAGATATAAATATATCCATAAGAATGTACATAATTAACCATATATACATGAATGTATAGAAAACTAAAAAATCTCTCCCTCTCTCCTCTCTCCTCTCTCCTCTCTCCTCGCTCTCTCTCCCTCTCTCCCTCCCTCCCTCTCTCCTCTCTCTCTTTCTCTCTCTCAAGATACCATATGTATGTATGTATGAATGCATTGGTTGTCATTACAAGTTGTAGTCCTTTGTATTACTTAGTATTTACTGACTCTAGCTATATTATATGGGAATATTTTCCCTACTTATTATGTAATAAATGTATATAATCATATAATGATTCATTTTTAAACAATGTATTTATTCAATGTAGATATATCTCCCCTCTCCCCCCCTCCCCCTCCCCCTCCCTCAAAACTTAAATGCCACTTAAATGCCACTCAAATGCCACTTAAATGCCACACAATATTACCTCGGCGAATCTATTCAACGCCGTAACCCGTTGCATCAACCCCGGAATTCAATCCACAAAGAAACACTTGGTAGGGAGATCTGCTCATATATTACTACTGGTATGTATTTATCCATAATCAAGATTTTCTTTACATCAAGTATAACGACAATAACGCTCATTATACAACTTATTTCAAAACAATTACTTTGTACTTTGCTTTATTGTAAATTATCACCTCGGTTTGTAACAACATATGACGATAATCAAGCAATAATCAAAACCATGATGCAATCCGGAGAATTAAACATATAAAACAACTCACTGCATTAAAAACCACCTAGAGTCCCATTTGCGTTCAACAAAATACATTCAAACAGTTATACATACCACAGATCATACTATTGTAATGGAATTTAGCATAGGTGGCCTCTCTCATTGATGCTAAGCTAGCCAGTATGCAGTGTGTAAACACTCATTAGCCATACTAGACTCAGCTCCGCCTGACCGCCCTCAGTACAGAGGTGTATGCGTGCCTACCACAAGGATGGATGAGTAAAGAATTCAAGCAGGGGATTTCCCGCCTTACTGAAGAACTGGACTGGCGCTTTATTGTTACTACCTATTGATGAGTATATGATTGCATTGCGCCGATTCCGCCATGATTCGAAACTGACGTTTCGAAAATGAACTGTTCGAAACTCTTAAACCTGAACCCCCCAACCCCAAATCCCAAACCCCCATCCCCAAAGAGTTTCGAAGTGTCCATTTTCGAATGGTCCGTACCCCCATTGTGTCTGTTTATCTGTTATTTTTGTTGACCTATATTATTGTTATGAACCAATCATCTTATGCTATTTTTCAACTGATTCATTAGCATATCTAACTGCATAACCTTGTCAACATGTGGCCCAGTGGGCAGATTGGATTGTGCGCTTACAAAGAGAGGTACTCTAAGTAAGGTTTTGTCTCTTGAAGCAATAAAGTGTTAGCTATTGTAACCCGGTGTGTTCAGTTGGCAGTTGGCCAAATAGTATTAGGATACTTGCACACGGCACAACAACACGGTGTGTTCAGTTGGCAGATAGCCAAATAGTATTAGTATACTTGCACACGGCACAACTCGGAGCTTATTGACTCATAGCTCATCTATACATAGAGCCACTACTAGCGAATAAGTAGCTCTCATTAGCAATTGCTGTTACATTGCTAAACAAGTACACTTCTCTAGTAGCTGTTTGGTAAAGGTGTGACAAAATCCTTTACATTGGTGGCAGCGGTGGGACAATAGTGAACGTTGGACACTACTAGAGAAGCTGTACATGGCCAAACACCACCCTTACTCATTCCCAGAGTATTGGTGTTTCCTATAACGTAATAGTTGCCTGGTAGCAGCCAAACTACCACCCAGGACGGTTACACCCCTTGCTCTGACCCGGTGGTACCCCCCACCCGGCAGAACACCCCCCTCTCCTTGCTGTGTTTGATAAGAGAACTACAGTCACCCTGGACGGTGAACTCGGTAGTCGCTGTACTGCTCACGCGAGATCGTACAGGCATCTCTTTGGAACCCTGGGTACCCCTCTCAGTTCTGCAGGGTACCCCTCTCAGCTCTGCAGTGTACCCTGCATACGCTGTACCGAGTGATTTAGAAACTGTCCTGTCTATATACGGCCAGAGTTTCTCACCTAGTGTTGACACGGCATTGACGCAGTGTGCTGTCAGTCTTCCACTGTTCATCTGGTACACGAAGTTGTCTCCCCCGTGCTGACAGACCCTGCTGATTGTGAAGACTATACTCCACGTTGATGACCACACAGAGAGCCAGGAGCACTGGTCGGTTGCCAGTGGGCACGGCAGAAGCTGAGGCATTAGACAGACTCACACAGACCCTGCGAGGAGTGTTGCAACACCCTGCACCACCCCCTGCTCCTACACGGGACTTCAAACCTCCTAAGTTCAATGGACAAGGTGATGTAGAGTACTTCATCACACGGTTTCTAGAAGTCGCTGAAGCAAATGAGTGGAATGCTCGCCAAACCCTGCTCCATGTGAGAGAGGCACTTCGTGATGAAGCACTGGATTGTGGTAGACCCAACACCCTGCAAGCAGTGTTCACAGCACTCCGTGCTCACTTTGGCCTTACACGCCGTGAGGCGCTACAGAGTGTAGCACACTTGAAGAAGGCATCGAAGACTTCCCTCCAAGAACATGCTAGCGAGGTGGAAAGACTAGTTCGAATAGCCTATGAAGATTTGCCAGACAGACACGTAGAACGCATGATACTAGAGACGTTTTCCTCCACCCTGGGTAACCCATATCTGCAACCCCATTTGTTAGCAGTGGACCCACAGAGCCTGGAAGACGCAGTTCGTGCTGGAAGCAAGTTCCTCCACATCAAGGCAGTTCCTGACTCGAAACCATTCAGGGTACGAGTTGTAGAAAGTGATGAAGAAGAAGAACAACCCTGTAAGCCTTCCATGAAACCATTCCATCATTATCAGACTTCTGCCATGGTGTCGCAGGCTCCAGGAGAGATGGCTCAACCGTGTCCAATTACTAACAACTACCCCACAGTGAGCTACTCCTCTCCACCCCAGCAGCCAGCACCCGTGTCGGAAGGCGTGATGACTCATTTACTCCAGGCAGTGCAGAACATGGCTATAGAGTTGCAACAAATGAAGCAGTGGCCACAACCGGTGCATGCACCCCCTGTTGGTGCGTACCCTGCTCCTGCAGTGATGCAACCTCCTGCCCAGGTTCCCCACTACACTCCTAATGTGGTGCAAAACCTTTCACCAGCTGTACCTGTCATCCCTGTCATGGAACAGATCTCTCCACACACGGTGTCAGAACCCGCTACCGCTCAGTTGGTTCCCCCTCAGTGTTGGAGCTGTGGACAGACAGGCAACTACAGTAGAGGCTGTCCGTCTAAACCTATGACAACCACCGTACCCAGAGCAAAACCCATGTCGAGAAACGACCAACAGGCCTCAACTCAGAGACACGAACCAGTAGTTGCACCAGTCAGCCCGTCAGTGGAGTGCCTTTCGCGCCCTAGAAATAGAGCGTCGCCTCCCCCCTCCTGAGCTGCAAAGGTTCAACCTACTGCCTGTCTAACACTGAGATAGAATGGCCATACCCGGCAAGTTACTTCCTCCCAGGGAAGCTTGAAGGCAAGTCAGTCACCCTTCTAGTCGATGCCGGCTGCACCACAAATCTCCTATCCAAGCACGTCTTTGACCAGTTACCTGAGTCAGTAAGACAGTCAGTACAGGAGAGTGAGGCACATGGTATCCTAGCCGACGGTACTCAGATCCCCTTCTATGGCACGGTGAGAGCTACCCTTTGTCTCCGTGGTGTGAAAACTGAAGCCACATTTGTTGTCAGTCGCATAAACAAAGACGCTATCTTGGGGATGCCCTTCCTCACCGACCATGATTGCCGAATGAGGTTCAACGAGTGTGCCATTGTCGTAGCAGGAAAAGAGATGCGCTGTACTGACAAGGACGGTACACTGCTAATGAACAATGTTCAGGTCCTACGTACCACGCAGCTACCTCCAGGCGATGAGTCTACCATCCTGTGTAGGGACACCACACAGAGTTGCCTACCCCTTGGGTTAGTAGAGCCCCGACACGGAGGCCCTCCAATTGCTGCTAGTCTGAACAAACCAGATAGCAAAGGACATGAAGTAGTGAAGTGTGTGAACCCGACTGCTCAGCCCGTAGAACTGAAGGCGGGAAGCACGAGATACCACTACAGAGGAGCGGGCCCTGGAGAGGTTGAGCCGACCGAGGCGGTTGCCATGCCCGCTTTCACCCTTCCTGTTCAATCTTCCCCACCCCTGTCTCCCCTGCCTGCGTCCCCTCTGTTTGAACCACCGCCATTGAAGACTGAATTGCCTCTTCCACCAGAAAAGACAGTGTCAAATTTGGAGCGGCCAGTTGCAAGAAGGCCTGCCACTCCCCCAGTTGTTGACAGCAAATCTGGTGAAGATCGGACAAGCGGTTCAGCTAGAAACGGCCAAAACGTGCAGGAGTTGTCTCCCCCAGTAGCTGAGACACCCTCACCCCCTGCAGAGACTGAGAGCCAACCACCACTTGTGTCATCACAACGGCCACGAAGGAACGTCGGCCCACCCAGGCACTATGGACAACCACTATGCCATCTGATTGCAACTGCAAAAGAAGTGGATAGAATGTCCGAAAATGCCAAAATGCCTGAGATTCAAACGGATCTCCTGGGTGGAGTTCTTATGGAAACTCCCACAAACTGAGTATCTGCAGAAAGGCCAGGTTCTAGCACTGCTGCCTGCCAAGATTTAGATTGCTGGCAGCAACACCCATCAAGCACTGAGGCCCCAAAGTCCACCCGTTTTCCACCTAGGGGTGATGATTTCCAAAAACGGCTAGTGCCGCCCGAAAAAAAGAATAGCTCCGGACGGGATGTAGCCACACCCCCATACTGGGTGTTGTTGGAAAGAGGACACTCTAGCAAAGATGCCAGAAAAAATCCAGGAGGATATTCCTCTCCACCAGGGAACTACGGCTGGTCAAAATCTGAGTTGAACCACCAGTCAGTCTTTGCGGATCCACCACTGCCTGTTGTTTGCACTGCTTCTAGTCAAGATCAAACAAACCTGCCGCTCGCGGGAACAGGCATTTCTAAACAAGTACCCAAAGTGACTGGACGTGCCAACCACTACATGGATTTCTCTACCAGTGTTTTGCCTCAAGAAGGAGATGAATGCCTTCAACTGCAAGTTGAAGAAGAGTTCGAGGAAGAGATCACATCTGCTGCTGCACAGCTGCCTCCCTCCCCTTCTTCACGGGACTGTCCCACTTCTCAGTCCACCCCTTCTGCACAGAAGATTGCTGCTACCCACCGGGTACCCTGCGCAGAGGGAAGGAAGAAAGAGATCGAGAGAGAGAACGAGCTCTTAGGAGTCACTAGTCAGAGTGAGCTAATGGACAATTGGGTTCGCCGCCATAGCTCCTCCCATGACCCCTTGGCACTCAAGCAGACACCTCCTCTTCAGTGGCAGTCTACGGAGTCTCCACCACTCCCAGCTGCCCCCACACCCTCCAGTGTACCCACGGTGCCGGCATCGGACACTCTCCCCTGTAGCCAGAGTGTTGCGAAACTTTCTGCCAGCTCTTCCCCCTCCCGTGGGCCCCCCACCCCCTCCTGGGTGTTGGACACTTCACCCCCGACCCGGGATGACCCGGGGTTGAGTCTAAGTACAGTAGTGGTGCAGAAAAAGCCACCTATAGGTACTAGACTGCCTCACGCGGTCACCAGGGAGCGTATGCAGGCGCTGGGGAAGATCGTCCCTAGTAAGAGGAGAGGAGCAGAGCTCTTGGCTGGACCTTCTAAGCGGGGTAATTCCCCCCTTACAGCCACCCCCTCCTCTACACTAGGTTCTCCTCCACTGACCGTGAGAGCCATTGTCACTTTGCCTGGCTGCACGACGTCCAGTGGACGGGTCCCGCTCCTCGACCTGATTCCCACACAGAGGAAGGCGAGGACTCCTGCTGTGCCCCCAGCACCTGTACCCACCTCCCCTTTGCCAGTAGACGAACCACCTCGTTCGGTGTCTACGCCTGTAGTCAAATTAGTTGACGTTGCTGCCTCCCGCCCTTCCTCACCAACCGTGGAGGAAGAGGTGGTAGCTCCTCACCTGGTAGGCAGGAAACCTCCTATTGCCCGGCGGCTCTTGCAGTGGGTTGCCCCCAATACGGAGAAAGCCATCCAGAGAGATTTGAGAAGGGCACGGCGCAGTACCTGTCCAAGTTGTAAGTTTGCAGCAAAGAACATGAGACAACTGTCGGTGCATGTCCACCAGCACCACGTACGCTACTTTTGCCGCTGTAGATACTCGAGTAGCAGCAGAGACAGCATATACTGTCACCAGAGGGCGCGTGGAGGTCCAGAAGATACTGATCACCACCAACGCCTTGGCTATATTTATGCTGTAGACCGAGAGAGTTACTCGGCTTTCTGCAGGTACCAGAAATGGACTAATCCAGCGCCTTTCGGTACCTGCCAACCTACCCAGACTGGAAAGATCCAGTCTCCTCCCCCAGCACCTTCGAGGTGTGATGCAGTCATGGCTCCAGTCTTTGAGGTAGATCTGCCAGTACGGTTTATGCAGAACAGGGCCCGATGGGCTGCTGCAATAGAGCAGGGCGCCGCTGAACTGGACTCTCAGTTGCTGGGCCTTCGGATGAAGGTGGTCACGGGCACCCTCTCAGAGATAGAAGTCGCCAGGCTAAAGGCGCAAGCAGAACTCCTGAAGGGAGAGATAGTTGAACTAAAGCAAGCCGCACAGACAGTGCGAGGCCAGCTGTTCTAGGAAAGGTGTTCCTCTGCTCCCTTCGTCAGTCACACGGGTTGTGTGCACCCCTCCCTCCATTAGTCACACTGGTTGTGTGCAACTCTCTCAGTCGGTCATACTGGTTGTGTGTACCTTCTACCGTATTAACCACCGGGTGATGTGTTATCCTTCTCACCCCCCTTTTATTAGCCCACTGGTTGTGGGCCCCCTTCACTCCCTCTGCCAACTATGCAGGGCGTGATTCCCCCTACTTTAAACGCACATGGACTTGTGCAAAGGGTTGCGCTGCAAGCGTAGATCTCTCTCCTCTCCTGAGTCGGCCCTGTGATTCGCGGCCACCTCATGACTAGTTAACTATGAGTACGGCGATACTAATAGTTGAAGCGGCCTATGTAATGGAATTTAGCATAGGTGGCCTGTCTCATTGATGCTAAGCTAGCCAGTATGCAGTGTGTAAACACTCATTAGCCATACTAGACTCAGCTCCGCCTGACTGCCCTCAGTACAGAGGTGTATGCGTGCCTACCGCAAGGATGGGTGAGTAAAGAATTCAAGCAGGGGATTTCCCGCCTTACTGAAGAACTGGACTGGCGCTTTATTGTTACTACCTATTGATGAGTATGTTTGCATTGCGCTTGTTTATCTGTTATTTTTGTTGACCTATATTATTGTTATGAACCAATCATCTTATGCTATTTTTCAACTGATTCATTAGCATATCTAACTGCATAACCTTGTCAACATGTGGCCCAGTGGGCAGATTGGATTGTGCGCTTACAAAGAGAGGTACTCTGAGTAAGCTTTTGTCTCTTGAAGCAATAAAGTGTTAGCTATTGTAACCCGGTGTGTTCAGTTGGCAGTTGGCCAAATAGTATTAGGATACTTGCACACGGCACAACAACACGGTGTGTTCAGTTGGCAGATAGCCAAATAGTATTAGTATACTTGCACACAGTACAACACGGAGCTTATTGACTCATAGCTCATCTATACATAGAGCCACTACTAGCAAATAAGTAGCTCTCATTAGCAATTGCTGTTACATTGCTAAACAAGTACACTTCTCTAGTAGCTGTTTGGTAAAGGTGCGACAAAATCCTTTACACTATCATACAAACAGGGATTTTTCACCTGGTGCACATAAAAAGGCACCTCCAGGGTTCTTCTGGCACCCGGTGCATCAACTATATATTGTCAATCTACAAACCAGAATTCTATACCTGGTGCTCATAAAAGGGGACCTACAAGGTTCTCCTGGCATCTGGTGTTCAAAAATGCACTTGACACCCAAGAGAATCCGATTGTCTATTTAACCCTTAGAAGATCTGTTCTTATTTTACTACCGGTAATGTTTCCAGATCTCCTTATCCAACATTTGAGACATGTCAGTCTTTTTTTATGATGTGTTTGTGCATTTATGTTATACAAGCTTCTGCCATACTCAGATAGTGCCAAAATTTATTTGTAAAATGGGCAAACACTACTCAGAAATTACTTTACAAATTTCATTGTGAATGAAGATTACAGTATTGTCTACGTTTCTTTCACTACTCACCACAGTAAACACTGGTCAAGATGCTAAGAAGTTATGTTTTCAAATGAAGATGATAACAATCATCTCTAAGAGTGAAAACTAGAAGAGAATAAAAATGTCAACGTAAAACTTTTATCAAAATTTCCACACATTAGAATTAATAAACATTGCGAATCTCACTAATTGTAATCCATTTTTTTTTCAGTATGGCATATATGTAGTACATACATGACACAAAGCTATTGAGTGCACGCTTCATAGTAATAGGGCATCCACATGGTGCGGCGAAAGTAATACTCAAATATTTGTACTTACATAATTAATTCTAATGAAAGATGGAAGCAACTGTTTACGCATCTTCATGTTCAACAACCCAATGAGAAAAGTCCAGACATAAGGAGAAATCACTGCCAACACCAGCAAGGTTACCCATCCATCCCTTTGTTGCTTAGCTGACGCAGTCGCATAGCTTTGCAAAGTCTAAAACATTAAACAAGTCTCAATTTCTGACAATGTGTGAATCAATGAAACTGTCCGTAAGTTGTTCTACATTTGATAGACAAGTTTTAGACACTGTTTCCTGTCTGTTCTCAAATTATGCAAAACAATATAAAAAGGGGTGACTGCGTTGGATATTTAATGACCTTTTGGCCCTGTGCACATCACAGTCAGTACATGGTTTAATGCAAGTAGGTATAAAAGCAGTCCATTTTCATACACAAACAGATCTGCCAACAGCCTTTGGATTAAATGGTAGTACAAACCTATGTAGACCAGAAGTGTAATTTAAGTTAGGACTTTTGTGTGTATCAGTGTGTTAACAATAGTAGTGCTTGAGGTACATACATTGGTAGCGATTGTTTGCACAGAAATGTGAACAAATGGCTTTTCGCCCCTAATATTTTTTGAAATTGACCTTTTCCAATTTTTCCATGTCTTTGTAATGTAATAAATATGGTTGACGGATAGAAATATAATTGTAGAGAGTATGATTGGAAAATTACTTGCAGAAATTTTGTAAGTCGGGTAGAGACAGAAATTATTTCTACCATAAAGTCTACCTGCCTCATTATATCAATATGAATTTTCTTTCCTGAATATATATTGTAAGGTATTCTGGTCTCGTGAACCACAAACCACTGTTAGAATTAACTATTGTACCTCTTTTTCTCGAATCCTCTACTGTTTCAGTCAATGCCATCTGTATACAGACTTAAGCAACTAGACAGAACCCTTGGCTTAGATGCACTAGTCAGGGTAGTTTGCGAATGCAAAATGCATTTAATTGCTATGCGAGTCTAGGAAGGCTTTCTACTACTAGAATATAAAGTATTGTTGCACTGGCACAATTAATCACAAAATAGAATGCTAATACTGAATGCCACAAACATAAAAAGTGTCAACCTGTGACAGGCAAAACTGCAGAAAAAAATTGGCCTACGTAGTAGTGGTGGCAAATCAATAGCACAGGAAAAGAATGCAACAAATCCTGATACAAGGCTAAATATAACAGCAAATCAAAACTTAGTGCACAAGGTTAAATAGTATGTGTATTGTGGCAATGGGTGGAGTTAATGGAAAAACAGTGCGTGCATATAGTAGTCCATCTACTGGTATGCTTGGTATAAGATTTTGTTTGTTATTTGCATAGCACATACTTTATTGCACCTGGATACAGTTACAAAGTGTATCTCAAAGTGTATTCGTAAAAATATTTTTTCCTAACGAATTGATGAAAGAATTGAGGCAACTGCAACAAAAACATCTACCGCCAAGAGAATCTTTTTACAGCTCGTTAAAACAGAAAAGCATCAGCGAAGAAGAGTTTGTAATTTGTCAAAAAGATGAAAAAATGTGCATGAGAAATGTTTTAAAGTGATACAATAACTTGGACTTGACCCCATTTTTTCAAGCTTTGGAAATACATAGAGCTATCTACAGACAACACGGGATCAATATGTTAAAATATGGCATATCTTTACCAGGATTGGCAACTCGCTATATGTTAAACAAAGCTCCCCAACCATGGACTCCGCAACTTTGTTACTGTTTGGATTTTCGAAAACTCAGCAAATCCTTTCCTAAAAATCTCCCAATCCGCCTGAATGACAAATACAATGCGAATCTGCATTCCTTGATAAAGAAAAACATCGTTGGAGGACACAGTCTGTTGATGCACAGATTCCATGAAAAAGGGATGACAAGACTTAGAGAACATTGGCTCGCAAAGGAAGCAAAATTTTGGGACAGGATCTATGTAGTCAACGCAAGCGCTCTCTACCTATGGTGTATGATGCGGTGGATGGCTACCCGATATCCTCGCAGAAGTAGAGTGGAAAGTTCCTTCGTCGCCGATTCGGTAAAGCTCAGCAAATCAGCCCACAGCTGGCTACTGTACCAAATTTTTGCAAACAAAATCAACATCATACACTGGCTGAACAGAGAATAAGTCTTTCTTGGATGACGAGGTGTCCGCGTTGATGGATTTTGCGTTGAAACTCGACTCACCTTTCAGTTTCATGGAGATTACTGGCACGGGCACTACTGCTCTTTCAACAACGCTACACATCGGTAGCTTCATCTTAATAGACAAAAATCAATGGCTTAGTTGTAGAGACACATTGGAAAATAAAGAGTATCTCCAAACTCTAGGTTACACAGTCATCTCACTTTGGGCGTGTAAGTGGTTGACCCGCAATAAAACTCGCACAAATCTACGAAAATTTTTCAACACTTTTTACGACTCTTTTTATCCGAAACAATTTGAGAAAAACTAAATAAACAAGAAGCAGTGGAGAGTTCTATCAAAAAATTTATTTTGATTTGTTGAATACGATATCAAAGTCACAGAGGAACTAGAAGATAAAACACAATGTCAAGCAGAGACCACATGAGTGATGAGATGAGAAACTTTGCCAAAACCGAAGGATTCCTAAATACTCCACGATGCTCACTAGTTAGAGGCATGTTAGAAGAAAAGATAATGCTAATGAGTCTGTTGTTAAAGTAGTACTTGAAACAGGAATTAAAATTTACCGAAGTCTATCAGCTGATGGAACAAGTCCTAGAAAAATAATTTTATGCTTTTGGAACATCGGTTTTGGATGCTAGGAGAATGGGAGATAGTAGGGATCTTAGTCAAGAGATGCTTGCCACTACCAGTAAATTAGTAGAAAATGCTGGCTATGGAAAAACAATCACCGACAAGGAAAAACATACAAAGGTAAAGTACATTGATGGCGCCAGAGAAGCTTCATTCTGCATCAGAGGAGATAAATACGTTTCCATGGAGGAGATATCGGAGGAGTTCTATGAAATCATAAGCACTAAAAAATGGTGTTTTTCAATCTAACTAAATTCGATGTAAAAATTATTACATTTTAAAGTTTATCCCATTTCACACTTTGCTATTCTTTTCAGGTGAATATGAATGTTCTGGTGCACTTGGGTTTCTCTGTACTACAATACACCAAGCTGAGAATGTTGCAGTTTTACTGCAACTTTATTGACAAGTATGTAACTCGTACTTCTCCACTAACCTAGTAGTTATCATAAACAGTAGACATAACTGTGAATAATATGATTACTAATCTGGTTTAATTATAGATACATTGATAGAAGTGATTTCCAGTACGCAGAAATGAATACAGATAGCTCGTATATGGCTTTGAGCGGAGCAATAGAACCATTGGTAAAGCGGGTATGAAAAGAGAGTTTCATGCCGATTATGCCAAGTTTTTCACGTCCATGCTGTGACATACATAGGTATGAATTTTGGAGGGTTGTATGATTGCTTCGAAAAAATGTTAAAACATAGACAAAGAACACCTGGGTTCTTCAAAGAGGATTTTACCAGAGATGGAATCATTGCGCTCAACTCTAAATCCTACTACTGTTGGGATGAAAAAGGAAACAAGTGAAGTAACGATTTGAACAAACACAGTAATCTGAATGTGTTGAGGACAACAAAGTCTTTTAAAGGAAACAATCGTTGCTTCATAATGAACGATGGAAAGAATGTTAACTTACAAACCAATAAAACAGGGTCTCACATATTTTTACGCTAAAAGACGAGTATTTTCCGACGGAGTGTCAACAGAACCTACTAACGCTTAGTAGAGAAGGAAATAACTCTATATTTTACACTTTTTCTTGTTTACATTATTTACTGTATACATATTTCAGCTCATCATGATAATAGTTAGTCAAAGTAATGTTTGTGTAATCAAAATAGATATAAATGGACATGGACATGAAGAAACAAAGATGTGGGCATTGACATATATGGATATACACATGTACAGGAATGAAGATAAATATGTACATGTACATGAATATGGACATGCGCATAAATGGATATGGATATGTACATGGATGTTGATACGGATAAGAGCGTCAACATGTACATGTTTATAAATAGACATGAACATGAATATGGGTACAAATAGATATGGACATGGTTATGGACAAGTACATGAACATGTACATGTGCGTAAATGGACATGAACATAAAAATGAGCATAAATGGAAAAAGATGGACATGTACATGGACATTGATATAGATATGGACATTGAAATAGACGTGGTTATGGACATGGTCATGGGTATGTACCCATACATGAACTTTTTTCATGTCAACCACTAATATGTTATCAAAACTTTAGATTTTTAGCGAATATTATAAGCATTTCAACTCTTATATTATACTACAAATAAATTTAACAAAACTTGCAACTGAGCAATACAGATGCATAAAAATGGCATGTTAACAGGGGATGTAAATCGGAGGTTAGCTCCAGAGGATAACTCTAAATTGAATTGTCAAATAACATAAGTGACTTGATCCGCTCATCTTATACAAAAAATTCATGAGAGAAAAAAGTTCATGTGCCAAAATTAGGAAAAGTGATAAGAAAATTACAAGAGCAACAATAGCGTAGCTGTTTTCATTCATTTACAATAAACACTGATGCCGAGTGAACATCTTGAATCGCACCCCGTAAAAACACAGGTGGCTCGATCTGCTCCTATTATACCACTAATATCTTACAGCTCTGTGCAAGTTTCAACTATCATTTAAACTGCCAAACATACCTAAATACCTACATAACTTTACAGTAACAGGTCTGTAAAAAATATTCCTACCAAAAAACAACAATTTAATATGTTAGCAGGTCTGTTTTCCTATGCATATTATGCTACCAAAAATCATCTAAAAACTAACAAACAAATTTTGGACAGTTCTGCAGACAATCCAAAAAATCTAACGAAATTTTTTCTTTTGGGCATGTTGACAGGTCTGTTTTCTTACTGAATTTTTCTCCTATTATACTGTAAAGGATTTCGATGTGATTTCGAGAATTCCTTCACCGACAACTGTTAGAAAGTGCCTGTACTGTATAGCAACAGCAGTACGGTAATACAGAGTGCAAATAGACTGGTAGCGTAGGCTCTCTGTGAAAGGCAATTGATACGAACAGTAAGCGCTACCGGTATTGTAGCATAGGCTCTCTGTTGTAGAAGGTCTGTATAGCAGACAGATCCAGATGTTAGGTATGCAAAAAATAGTGATACAGGCAACCGGCCTCTCTAAGCACACAACATTTCGAATTAATAATAATTTATTAGTTAGAACACAAAAACTTGCCGGATAAATAGTCCTCACAAGCATAGAGTAACTTGACCTCTTAGACAAAACTAAGTCCGTACAAGCAATCGCTGACACTTCTCCGAGCAAGACTAGATACTATCACGGCCTAAGCTAAACTAGCTCTGACAAATCTACAATGAACTCTGAGCTCTGGGCAAAATGCCTGGCTATTTATAGGAAAACATAGCAGTTGAAAAGTAAAGCATATGATTGGATAACAAGAGACTGGCTCTATAGAAAAGATGAATCACAATGGGTTGGCTGGCTCTATAGAAAAGATGAATCACAATGGGTTGGCTAAGCATAAAAAATCTTATACATAAGCTGGCTGATTGATAGCTGGCTAGCCGCCAACATTCAAGTGTAGTGTTGCACGATATCAAAATACACTATGAAACGATTTTAACCGACCATCACTGATCGTTATCGAGATATATCGAACAGTTGGAAGTTGTCTTCTCGATTTCTGCACATCTTGCTAATACTGGCGATGTCCCATAATACCGAATTATCGAGCTTATTTCTAGTCCCGCAAAAAAAGAACACAACTCCAAATACACAAAAATCTCCCACACAACCGACCAGGTCAAATTTATTGCAGTGAGGAACATGGATGAATAACAAAAGTAATGCATACATACCCCAATACCATAAGTAATGCACACATATACCAAAGAGGATATGGGAAGAGCATACACTCGCACAATTTCCTTGACAAAGGGAAACTGCCTGCTCCTGTGTCTGGTCCATCTAATGCAAGCACCTTATGTTGCAGTGTATTGAATAACCCGTGTTTCATGATAGATTGATCATAGAAAAATAATAGCTTGCATTAAGAATTTCTACAGCTTCTATCAAATTAACCTGTGCTACTTGCATTTATTTATCATGAGACACAGCCAACAACAAAACAAACATAATTATGTAGAAACTATTTTATGCAATTAGCTGAAGTATAATGATCTAAAAACTCTTGAGATAATAAAACTAGTACACATATCAAGGTGTGTCTAACAATAAACTTTGTAGTCAATATCTAAGCACATGCATGCAACCAAAGCATTCTAAAAATCACCAGAGATTTACAATAAATGCACAGAATATTGCTAAAAGGTTCTGTGTAACATTGGACTAAGGTAGATCACACAACAACATATGCACACAATGAGGCTTGGTGGTGAAATGATGTAATTCGTAGTGTTGACTTTTATCTCTGTAGTTAACCATCAGACTAACCATCTTCTTGCTCTCTTCCTCGGATGTCATAAGTACTCCAGACAACAACCATGTATCAAACTTCAACTTGGCCTAAAAATAAAGAATATTATTTATGTTGCAGACTAACTTCAAATGGTTCATGTGATTTGCGAATAGCTCATACTATTTCTAAACCGTTTAAACAATCTTCTTTTCTTTCTCTTTTTTTTCCATCTGATTAATTGCAAAACCAGCTAGATTATTTGAAAAACAACTATACAGTTAGAAATTTTTCATAGTCGTTTGACAGGAAATACAGTTTTATTAATTTTAGGTAAATTAATTTCACAATCACCAAGGCTGATATATTTACTGCATTTTCACAATTAATTTTAATGTAGAGAAAATGCCTTGCAAAGCACAGGGACTATGAGCATCATCTTTTGTTAATTATAACATTTTTATAATGTTTTACAAGCGGTGATAATAGAGTAGTAATAGTTGGTGTGGCAGTTACCAATGGTAATCATAACCGTTATGAGTAATTAATTAATAATCAATAATTATTAATTAATATGATTTTAATATATATTATTATAAAACTATTTTAATGATTATCATCATCAAAATATAATAATAAGAAGTATTACTATGTAATGAAATTGTTATTATTATCGTTTTTACTGTCGACTATATGAATTAATTATGTAATTAAATATAATTGCCGATGATAATTAATTACATAATTAATTCATATTCATTGTCAACAATAAAAATGATAATAATAAGAAGTTCATTACATAGAAAATTATTATTATAATTATTATTATTGATCATAATAATTATTATTATTTATTATTATTAGAAATTATTAATTAATATAATTTTAATATATAATAATAAACCTATTTTAATAATAATGATTATTATCATCATCCCAAATATTATAATAATAACAAGTATTACTTGTTAATGATTATCATTAATTATTATATTTGGGATGATGATAATAATTATTATTATTAAAATAGATTTATATATTAAAATTATATTAATTATTAATAATTTCTAATAATAAATATTAATTATAATCAATAATAATAGTTTACAACTATCTACTATCTATTATTATTTATTATTATTATCTCAATCAATTATTATTAATTGTTATATATATATATTATTATATATTATAATAATTATTATAATAATAATAACTGCTATTATTATCTGATGAATTCATGACTCTTTTTACTTATGTATTTGCAATTCACCTAAAAATAATTACAACTAATTATTATTATTAATTATAAAATGACGATGATAATAATATATATAATAAATTGTAATAATATTTAAATAATATATATTAATTATTTTATTAATTAATTATTAATTAATAAAGAAGTCGAAGTTTTGTGAGCAGTACATCAACTAATTGCACGCAATACACAACTTTAATGCCAGCATACAATGATGGGAAGCTGGCACTCAGATAATTTATAAGAAAAAAATTATCGTGTCTCTTCACGTGATGGTGGGACTCGATGAAAGAATAACATAAAATAAATGCTCACCTTCCTTCGAGCGCAAAAACGTTGCAGAGAAATATAAGACTTTGCGCATGCCTGTGGGACTAACTGGAACCGGGATATCGAACTAATAAGGCGGTTTTAGGAAACATCGAAAGTCCCGATATCGAGAGCGATTAAACACAATGCCGATCATTGTAGACCGACAAAAATTATCGTTAGTAATCGAGCAAAATCGTTTAATCGTGCAACACTATTCAAGTGTTAATAAAAATAAATGACATCAAACCATAGTACTTCTTAGCTTGTAATCCTTAGCTTGTATACTTGACCTCCATAGGGTGCCTGACTCATCTGCATGAATCTCAGAGCTATCGGCCAAGTAAGCCTGTGCTTTACTTAGCTAGCTGTGCTTTACTTAGCTAGCGCATTCCATTGTTCACTGCTCGAGGTGCACTTCTCGACAATCAAACAAGCAGATACACTAACTAGTGGCTGGCAACACTAGGCAAATTCCATTACAGTACTACCGTTATTATGATAAAGCGTCTTCAGAACACATCTTTAATTGAGCTGCTGCATGATCAAAGACATCCGTAACTCAGTCAAGCCCTGACAGAAGTTTTTAATTAATTCAAATGAACGAGTCCATTGGCAATAATAAGCTTGTTTGGAAAGCTGCCAATTTTACTTGTCGTATGACAGATTATTCAAAGAATTGCCATCTAGCTACTGGACCGGGATTGGTTACATATCCGAAGTGCAGTGTAATAATGCTAGTACTACTAGTATTACTAACCAGATTATCTAAAATAACTGTTATTGTAGATTGAGTTCGATGAACTGTATCAAAGTATTAGGGCTTTATCTACTACTTGAAATCCTTCAATCATATCTGTGAGTTACGAATAGTTAATTATTCTCCATTACACAACGCCATGCTGAAAAGGCATTTCCGAAGGTCAACCAATCACAGCCCAGTAGCAAAATGCTCATTGGCTAATAAAAACAAATTTTAGTAGTACGCAAGAAAAACGGTTGTCACTATATCACTGCAATCTCTAAGAATGTTTTTCAACCAGCTATCAAATGCTTGTGTACAAAACAAGCTGCCACATAGCGTGTGATGGATGGACCTAAAACTTGTGCTGGGCACACAAAATACATTGGATAATCTGATGATTGTGTTTGCTATTCAATGTCCGACCACCCCAAACCAAACCTTTGATGACAATACCATGCAGATAGAGTAAGATAACTCTGCTCATATTTCCACTACAAAAGTTATACCTGAAACGTGTTGTTAGGCAGAGTATCATTTCCCGAATTAGTTTCCATCAGTTTCTGATATGTCCCGATTTTGCCAGTCATCACAAGGAGTGCCCATCTTGAGCTAATCAGGCCTCCCAAAATAGACAATGGCAAAAACCATAAAGAAGAAACTTGCAAAATCTTTGAACTCTTGTCCATGCAGTTACATTTTTATTTCCTTTGTCCTCTTCATCAGCTGGCACTGTGCGAAACTTGTACTTGAACTGATCCCTGTAGAAAAATTATAACGTGTTTTCAATTATGCAAACTACTTTTAAGTGCATTAGGATAAATATAGGAACAAATATCAATTTAATTTACACAATAGTCTCCCCATAAAGTCAATATCTTATTACTCAGTCATACATGCATCTGTTGATTATTAGTTATATAGGACAACAATTGGTATTATTGTTTTCATATTTGCGGTAACAGTAGTATTGGTCATTCATATAACAGCACAACAGCTGGGGTCTATAATTAGCCATACAGATGTATGTATTATTTCTGCCTGGCTATCGTTCAGGTTAGCTTTATTAGAAGAATGATTAAAGAAGAAATAACAACAGTATTTCAGATTTTCTGAAATACTATTGTTATTTCTTATTTTAGTATTTTTCTTCTTTTACCGAGAACCTTATGAAACTGTCACCACCTTTTCTCAAAAAAAATATAGATACAGCTACAAATTTTTTTGTGATCTATCCACAGGCATTGGGCATTGAAGTAAGTCAGTTGCACAACTCAAAAAATACAAAATTTTGAAAGATGGGGTGTTTTGTTCATTTTCTGATATCCATTAATGAATCAAAGTTAAAAAAAACAATGTGGAAGCGGCCATCTCTAAAATAGCTTCCTATTAGAGAAAAAACTCACAGATTCAGCTGAAATTTTCAACAAACATTTGATTATTGGTGTGCCGTTTTGAACTTCAAAGTGATGAAACAAAACCATTCCAAGTTTTTCTATTTTCTATTTTCACAAACCAACAAAACAGCATATTTCAATGCTTACCCAGCATGGTCCCAAACCACTCATAGACCAATGAAACTGTTAGGGACCTAGTTCATTAGGTCGTTTCTCAAAAGTTTGACCTTCCATGTTTGTCAGAATATTGTTGGCACAGCTACTCTATTTTTAAAAAAAGTGTTTCAAAGTTAAAATCTGTCTATTTCTCATCAACCGCTACTCCGATTGCCATAATTCTTGCACCAAACTATTCTCCTTGACATTTTCTTTCAGACAAAAAATTATTTGAATACATTCTTGTTTTGCAAAAGGTCGAGGTAGGGCAAAAAGAAGAATTGAGTTTCGCTTCAGCCAACTTTGCTCAGTAACCCTGTTTTTGAATGAAAGATATTTTTGTCAAAGTTAATTCTTGATTAAATGGTGTTTTAACGGCTAATGGAATGAATCCGAAAAATAATTGAAGTTTGAGTAGAATTTAGTGAAGTGAGCGCGCTAAGATATTCCTTTGCATGTGGGCCAAGCCTACTGCCTTTATTATTGGTTGCTTGTGATAAGACTAGAACATTGCTTGACGGTGTAATGGTTCAGGTTGTGACCTGCTACTAAGAGGGTCTGGGTTTGATTACAAGTAGTGGAAAGTGTTTTTTCCACATAAATATTTTTTGCAAAAAATGTTATGAATGATTAACTCTATAATTAGCAATAGTCAGGTTGTTTACATGGCTCTTTCTTGAAGGAAATATGATAGTGTAGTTGGTAGTGTGTATGGTTGAACAATTCACATTTCGGGGTTTAAGCCGCCCTATTGGGTCAGTTTTTTTTATTATTCTCGAAAATACTGTTGTCTTCACTTGCGAATACAATTTCATCTAATTATAATTACTGCTCTTTTGCAAAGCTTCCGTCTCTAAGAATCAAGTTATGCTCATCAAATCCTAATAACGTTAGGTGGTTATCGGCTCATCTGTAGTTTAACAATTTTTTTTAGAGCTATATAGGTCACGGTGTTACAGCTCTTCCACATTTATCACACCTCTTAGGCAGTCATTTTTGCTCAATCACTCGAACACTGCTCATAAGGACATCGAGTTTTTTCACCCGAGGGTGTGCTACATTACAAAATGTACACAAACATTACAACTTTCTAATAAAAAAGGCAATTTTTCCAAGAAAAGGCAATTTCCGAGGATTTTTAGGTATATGCAATACTGAAAAAATATGTTAATTAAGTATTGCTATCTAGTGCCAAGCTGGTAAGTTTCTTCTAGGTATTCATTGCAGGAAAGCACTGAAGGAAAATATAAAAAAAACGCATTTTCAACTTTTTTTCTTTCTTTTTATCTTGCAAGAAAAAACTAAAATGCCAATGAATATATTCAATCTGCCAGAACTGTTATTTTTTTTATTCATTTCTTCGCAGTTTATTCCAGTTTCCACTAACAAGCAGGTGTAAGCAAAACCCTGTATGAGGAACATTCAACAATGTTAGGTGCCTTTTTGGAAATTCGCCGAGCTTACTTGTATCTAAGTCTGAATGAAAGACAATGGATAATCAAAGCATATTTTTGATTTTGCTTCTGTCATGTTAATGTGCAGAAAACACAGCCAAAAATGAAAAACTTTTTATTTGCTAGTAATATCATTTTCAATGCAGCCTTTTTACCCTTTTTATCATTATTGCTTCAACAATCAAGTGTAATCCAAACTCTGTATGTAGTACATAATTTAGCCTCACAGCTTGCTTGGAGATCATGTCAAGCTGCACTAGTAAAGGTTACATAAAGAGTTGTTTATCCAAGAGGCTACTTAGTCATGGGAGAGTGTAATGTGCCAACTGGAGCGGAAAAACTACATTTTGCTGAAGACAAAATGATAAAACGGCCTTTTAAAACTCTTTGAATTTCAGTCGCTTTGACCAATAAATTACCACAGGATTCACCCGCTTTTTGCAAAAAAAGTTCAATTTTCAAAATTTTTTTAAAATTCATCTATACATGACATGGTAACAAGTTTGTGCTCATGAGAATCAGCATTCTCTTTTCTCTTAGTAGAATAAATAACAGATTGATTTCACCTGTCTAAACTACTTTTATTATTTTTTTAGTTCGGAGACCATTTTTTAGTAATGCTCTCAACAGATCAACCAGTTACAAAAAAAAGTAACAGACAAGACAAGAAACTGATAGCACAGCTGAAAAGAGGACAAAATTCTGATAAGACTAGCCAAATTTGAAGCAAAAATATGCAAGGAAAGTGTTAGAACATTGCAACAAGATTTGGACACTTGTTGCACATATGACCGAAAATTTCGGAAAATTTTTTTTCTGAAAATAATTATTATTTTTATTACAGGCAAAAATAAAGCCCTCATTGGTGCGCCAATGAACTAGAAACATTTAGAGCTACATTTTGATGTAAAGAACAACATCAGTCAACAACTTTACAAAAATAATAAAAAAATATCAAAATTAATTATTTATTATCAATGCCGTATCTAAATAATTAATTACTAGCTTACTAACCTTCAATTCCAGTGTCAGAGGGTTCAAACAAGCTAAGATATTAATAAACTAACTAAATCAGAAGAAGAAAGCAGAGTGCTTGCTCCTTTTCAAAAAAAATTTGGCCATGATTGTCCAAAAAAAATCCGAAATTTAAAACAGGAAGTGATGGGTTAAGGATATTTGGAACTGTTTCCGTTTAGAACGTCGTACAGTCTTCAAACAAAGACCAGAAAATAGGCAATTGTCTGCTCTACACGATGGTATAAAAATTATTCTTATCAGTCTACACAAACTTCTGCAATCAGTTCCGAAAACCGGACAAAATAAATCACGTCCATTGGACGTGAAAGAACTTTTGGTCACATGATACAAATCACGTGCATTGGACGTGATTGAACTTTTAAGAGTTTTAATGAACTTTTTTCTATTTTCGAACAATGAAAATGCTGATAAAAATATCCTTATTGGCTAGCAATGTTATTTTCAACAGAATTTCATCATTTTCTTTGCCAGTTCACAATAATAAACAGCTATTGGCAGAAATTTGTTTATCAAGTTTAAGAGCTTGCTCGAAAAGCGGTCAAATTCATTTGAATCCAAGTTTTACTGAACAAAAAGAAGTATCGAGGCACTTTTGTGATTATGTTCTTGTCTTTTTATCGTGGGAAAAAAATCACAAACGTTAAATTTTTCATCTGCCACATTAACATTTTTGATTTAATAAATTTGCGTCAGAACTCAAGTGTAAGATAAACTCTGTATGTCGTAAAATAACTAGCACTGTTGTGCGCAGTAGTAGCTTCAAAAACTACCAAGTTGACTTGCACTCTTGCAGCTCTCTCAAAGAAATGCATTTTCGGTGTGCTATTGGTAGGAAAACTCAGCACAAAATATTTTTGCTCAAAATATTTTTGAACCAGTTGTCAAACTCAAACAACTCTTTTCTCAGACTGCCTGTATGCATAGTTTTATTTTCTTGACAAAAAAACAATTGTTTTGTTATGATTGTTGTTTTTTTCACAAAGTTTCAATGGTTAAGGCTCAAAATCAACTCATTAGATTTGCATAAAACTTAGTTGGTGATATACCAGGTAATCTTTAGATTGGCGAATTATTTTTCAGGTTTATGAAAGTTATGGTGAATCAGCTATAGTACTTTTAGTACACCTCTTCAAGTAGAATGTAGTATTGACGCTGCGGGACCCACTTGGCACCTTCTCTAGGAAGCTGTATTTTGACTCATCAGCTCGCCCAAAATCAACATTTTTCAAAGTCTGAATTGTGGAAAATAAAAACAGAGAATATTTACGTTTGGCAAGTTTGTGTTATGGTCGCCAAAAGTGATACACAACTGAGCAGCTGATGTGTGTCAATGGTTGTTTGTTGTAAACTACCCTTTATTGTAACTGCACAAACATTTTAAGCCTATCTTGCGCACTGGATGGTGATTGAGGCCAAAATCTAGAATATGGTTGATGTAGGCTGAAAGACATGTATTTAGGCTAAAAAAGTCTAGCGTGCACTGGAGGGGGATTAAGGACAACAATAGGAAAATTATGTCTGCTTAAAGATTAGCTTTTTCTAAACTAAGTAGCTATGAATAGAAAGAAAATCAAGCAGTCAATGGCCTCTGACTAGGCATTGTAGAGAGCCAATTAAATCAACAGCGCCAGGATCAATCACTGGTTAAGAATATCTTTGGAGAATGTACTACAAGCTAACATTGGTAAGATGGCAAACGAGTGGGAATAAAAGGTCTAGTCATTTAAGTACAGGTCAACTCCGGCATTGCGTGACTGGTGCTCAATCAAATGTCACCGGGTATGCTAGAAAGGGCATCCTGGTATTGATAACGGGAAGCCATAAACCAAGTCTGACGATCAATTAGTTGATGCGAAAAACCAGTATGCAGGAATGTGGAGGAAGGAAAGCACCTGATGTTTGGAGATCAAACAATGCTCCAGGAGAAAAAGTTTACAATTGCTGTGGGTGATAACTATCACTTAGCGCCAATTTACAAAGCTGAAATAGTTGACGGAACTGGAAACCCCTAGAGAGTGCCAAGAAGTTAAACGTGGTAAACCTGTTGAGTATTGAAAATGATAGAGCATCGCAGGTGGAAATAACTGCCACTTTTATTGACTCAGTGAATGAAAAATCCACCGTGGATGTTTCTAGCTACCAGTCTGTGAGTTTGGAGCTTTGCAGGGGAAGTAAAGCCTGTCATCATGAACAAAATATGCCAGGTTTTCGGTGGGGGTAAAAAAAGTGATTATGACGATGAAGGTAGTATTTACCAACAGTGAACATGAAAATAAATTACTCATTTATGGGGTACGCTAAGTGAGCGAGCACGAGCAATCATATGATCAACTAACTCGATAGTGAGTTGGATGAACGGCTGGAAGTGATAATGAATAAAATAGATAAATTGACGAGCTGTGGTTCTCACTGGGTTTTGACTCATGTGCCTACATTTTATCTGTGAAAACAACAATGAATACCTCTCGAGGGTGGTATGTACAAAAAAAAACACAAGGTGCTACCATATAGAAAAAAACAATTAACGATGACAACAATAGCAATGCTAGAAATGCAAAGATTTTGCCCAGTCTCTAGAAATTCCTTTCAACACCAAAACTAATAGAATCAGAGCAGATAAATGCAGTCAAGTAGATAACCCCAGAAGCAGTGGACGACAAAAAGTACTTTTAATAGCCAATTCTCTCATGCTTGCACCCACCATATGAATGTGCAGATCCTCTAGAGTAATATAAGCTGTATAAAAAGTGCGACCCAAATCAATTTCAAAATCTCCGGTGATGCGGGAAAATGATCAGATCCAAAGGCTTGTGACAAATGGAACGGAGAAGAGGGTAAACTGAAAATTATTCATACAGACAGTCAACTGTCCAATGTCTCTGATCTAGAGGAAATGGATCTAATTTGTGCAAACACCAATTTAAGTAGATCACGAGATTGACAGCACTGGTCCACAATCGCACTAATCAGAAAGAGTCCAAGTTTACTTGCTTGTGTTAGCTTCACAACTTTACTTATGAGTGAAAAATTCAAGACGATTTCCAAAAGTGCTTGGTGATCCATGATGGCAGGTACATTCCTAACATGTTTGAGCTGGATGATTTGATAGAGTTTAAAAGTATCGAGAAGATGGAAAAGGCCTTTTATACCATTTATGCAAACTTTGAGTTGACTATCGACAAAAATACCAAACTAGATAGAGTGTATAACTATGGTAAACAATTGGTAAACAGCCTGCGTGACTCACTACATTCCGGGACTCACAAATGTGAGAAATCATGGATTACTTGTTTAAAGAGCAAAAGCGAGTGATTGAGTGATACATTTGCAGACACCAATCTATGGAAAAGGTATTTATGGGAAAGAGACCATGATCATGTTTTTGGGTTGTGCAGAGTACCTGCTCACAAACAATGCAGACACCTGCATCGAAAAATGAAAAGGATCAAAGTTATTTTCCACAACCAAAGAAAATATGACTCCCACGTCATTGCTAAGGTTTATGAAAGAATAAAAAATGATAATGGCAATTGCAAAGGAGATATGGAAACCATTGTATTACGGGTGAAAATGAATGTAAATGCGGGTGGACAATTCATAATTACGGACAGTTTTCAACACTTCAATAGATTGCCATGCAAACTGGCTAAAGTATTGGAAAATTATTGGTACCTTAAGTACAATTTTCCTAAACACATCAACTCGCTTGCTCAAATCTCAGCATACGCAAGCAAGTGCGCGTATACGTGATGCTGGCTATAAACGCTCACATTGAGTGAAAAAAATCAGGTTGCAAAACCATGGATGACTACCACAACCCGTGAGTGATGATGGATGAATTGCTGTTGACTGATGCCATAAACAGCTACAGCAAAACAGTTATGAAAGAGTAAAGCATAGACCCATGCCATCATGTATGAGCAACACCATTTTTAAGGAGCAATTTCCTCAAAAAGTAGAGTGTAAAATTGGCGTTTCTTGGCAACTTAGACGAGCATTAGTTTTTAGAGAGTGGTATTTGAGGTGGTTTGTATACTTGTCGGGTTTGCGATTTACTCAATCCAACAACCAATACATTGCAGGGCTCCATCCTGAAAAAAACTACTTACTGTATTTGGACATAAAAAACTTGTATGGATGGGCTATGTCACAAAACTACCAACAAACAGTTTTAAATGGGTAGAACCCCGAGATGGAATATTGGATTTAGATGATACTGCTGATGATGAAGGCTAAATTGGGGAGGTACAGTTGATATACTTGAAAAGCTCTGCAATGATGCTGATGATTTTCAGCGAATGCCCAAGTCCAAAAGCCCTAAAAAATGGTCAGAAATCATGACCATGGTTGAAGAGCCAGATAGAGCTGGCAAAAGATGCTGTTTCAAAATATCCTAGCTGGTACCAAACTTCAGTTACAAATGCGTACTTGTCGCGTACTGTTGAATCTCATCCTACTATATCCAGAAAAAAATATAAATGACAACAAAGGAACCTTGCACTCAAGTGTAAGTAGAGGGGCGAGATGGAACCATTCATTTGAGTAAACACAGAGTTGAGAAAAAAACCTATACAGATTTTTAAAAATGCTCTTCCAAGCTCATATTCAACTCGGTGCTTGGCCTAATGTAGAAAAATGTGCTCAAGATGATCAACTTAGAGCTTATGGTACAATCACAAAGACAAAAGAATTATCAACTAGCCAACGTTCAAGTCAACAGAGCAGTTTTATGATCAATAAATGGTTTTATTGGAAAATTAAATCACATTTGCCAAAAAGAGACCAGCTGAGGCTCAAGGAAAACAAGATACATACGGCATAAACCACAATCCTTCAGACAGATGTCCTGGAGATGAATTGGTCAGTTTTATGTCACAATGGCAACGACAAACCTACCGATTTCCAACATGTAAAATGTCATCTACAACTTTAAGCCTGACAGCAGCGAAGAAAAAACAGCATTCTCAATCACTTAATATAAGTAATTGTCAGCAGTTTAAGATGCAGGTATAGGGTGCAACTGCACTTTGCATTATCAGCTACCACCAGTTATCTTTTTAACGCAAGTTTCGACACCCAAACACAATTATAGTGAAAAGGTCACACAAAAGGCATTGTGCTTGTCACTACCAAGGAAAAAAGGCAGGACATGAGTGCAATTGGGGAAAATGCGATCGAGGGTGACAAATGCTGCGTTCAATTTTCTCGCAACCCAGAGTATGATAGAATTCCACAACATGCTCAAAGGCAGTGAATACACACCGAAGAGCACCGGCCTTGAGTATGGCTGTAGCCTTTGATCTAAAATTGCTGATAAAACTTCTCCAAAATAAGTAAATCACATGCACATCGACAGCAATTACAAAGCCCATACAACCAAGGCCATAATTGGCAGGGCTACCAATCAGCTCTTTGCGCCAGCTACTGAGTGAGTATTCTCACACCAGCATTGAAAAGTGCTTTCAAATCAAGCTCATGGATGAGATATTCATTGATCAGAAGACTTTTTCACACAAAAAGTGTTGCCTGGTCATGGACCTACAATAAAGTGCTCTATGGCAAACATTCCAATGGCTTCTGTAAAGAGATTGAGTGAAAGATAGAAATATTTAAAGGTTTTCTATTGGCTAGTGAGATATTAGTTCCCCAATTCCGTGACAATGGGGTATCATTTGTAAACAGAGACCTTCGATCTATAGATCCATAAAATGGGCCATTTACTGCCAAAACATTTGCACAGGGCAATCCTCTTCAGGTGGAAAAACTCTTAACCCAATAAAAAGTATATGTTTGTTTTTGCCCACATCTTTATTGTCTGTGCAGCATTCTGGGACAAAAAAGACATATGCCTCCTAGATCAGCAGGTGCAGGGTGCCTTGCCACTGGGGATTTTGTTGACAACATCAAATATTTGATTGAGTGACCTTCCGAGGATGGGAAACTCTTGAGTAAAAAGTTTTCATAATTCTCAATGCCTGCAGTGCCAAAAGAATCCTAAGCAAATATTGAACATGGCGGAACAAAAGTGCCTTTAATAGTCACCACGCTAACTTAACCTCACGATTCATAATGTAGAAGTACAGTAAGTGTTGGATCAAAAAACTTCCATGAAAGCAACCACTTAATTCTTGTCACCAAAAACACGAAAAAAAGGTTTTTTTTAAAATGCTCACCAGCGAAACTGACTTTATCTCGCCAGCACATCACCTGGAGAAAAATGGGCTTTGTCGACACTTTTATACTGTTTGTCAATAAAAAATCCGATGAGTACTTGATCTTTAGCAAATGATAGAGCAAATATTGTACACTACGGGCACCACCTTTTCTTCCTAGTCGGTTTAATGCTAATTGGGTGCTACGTAAGAGTGGATATGATGAAGCAATAAGAGTATTCATGGCCTGTTCATCAAACAAAACACAAAAATAAGATGTGTTTGTACGTCAATACGCCGCAAATGGAACGGAAAATTAGTTTAGAAAAACATAACTGTTCAACGAAATGTTGTAATTAACGAACAGCCGCAAAGAAGATGACTCAATTTTCAAAATGATCAAGAAAATAAAATTTGAACTGTTAGAAAATGGACTTCTTTGTAAAGCTGCCATTCAGTTTAGCAAATTTTAAATGCTTGCAATGATTTTAAATTATTTTTAAAGAGTATAAAACTGGTCTATGAAAATAAAGAAATCAACTAATTTGTTGAGAGTTCAGTTTCGCTTGTGACCTACAAACAATGTAAATAAATGCCGGCTGATTTTTTTTCATCCATTGAGCTAATTTTTGTTGACCTACGAACAAAATGATTAATTATTTATCAATTTGTTTGCCGCGCTGATTAATTCAACTGCAATGTGTTCAATGAACAGAAGTTGAGAATACTCTTGATGACATGGTATAAATATGGAATAAAATAGAAACGAATATAACCTTACATAAAATGCCACAACAACAGTCAGTGTATATGATTGCACGCTATTGACATGGATCAGTTCAGAGGCAAGCCAAGAATGAAGAAGACCTGAGAAAAATGTCAGATGTTGAAACTAAAAAAATGAACCTCCAGCGTGAGCAAATATTTGAGATGGGATGGCCTGACAACTATCAAAGATGCTCACCAAAGCTTTGACCAATTTTTTGTCCCGGATGCTAAAAGTCTCCATTGTTCTTGGTGCAATACAGGCAAAACCTTCCCTCAGAAATGAGGTAGAGAAATGGCAGTCAAGCTTGTGGAGTAGTGATGGAAATGGGTGCTCGTTCGCCTCGAACCACGGGTTGTCCCCTCTGGAATCTGGGGCGAATTCGAATCGAATCCAACAGTTTTGAATCCTAACGAATCCATAATTGTTCGGCCTTTCATTGATCAATTACGACTATAGTAAAAGCATATTGTTGCATTGTTGCATTGTTGCAGCAGGCTGGAAAAAATTGCTGCTCCTGAGTTTTATCTTTTGTCGATAGACGTTTTGTTATAATTATACTAAAGATGAGTGTGGTAAAAGGGCCAAAGAAGCGGAAAAAACACTCTCGTCCATCAGAATCATCCAGTGACTTCTCAGAACAGGATACAACCATACATCATGCACCTTATACTCTAGGAAAGTTGAAAGCACTACACAAAAAACTTGATTCATCACAGCTTGAGCCAAAGATTGAACTCAAAGGTCAAAAAGAGAATCCACAAATTGTTGTGGATTGCGGTGCAGCAACATACGAGATCTTAAAACAACGGTATGAAAGCCACGTGCGCAATCTAGGTTTTAACGTATCAAAAAAAGTCACCAAAGACAAGGCGAAGTATGTTGTTTCCTTAGTACTTACAGTCAAGGAAAAGAAAAACAGTAATGTCATCTATACAGTAAATTTTTATAATACAACCTCGAAGCTATTAATCAACAGAATTTCACTTGCGGACACATTTATTAGCCACTACCAGTCACTAATAGAGAGCATACCACTATCAGTAATCAGTCAGTTAAATGAAAACATTCAATCATCTATTAATTCTACCCTCTCTTCCCAATACGAACCAACTATGAATGACACAGATAACATTGATATTATTGCCCCCAATCCCAGCTCTACTTCTACGACCAGTAAAGAAATAGAGTATTCTCATGCATCACAACAGCCTGCTATCAGTGCCAATACAACAACTGAAGGATGCGTTTTATGTAGGAGACAATTCACGTCCATACAGGCTCTCCTGCAAAAAGTTGAAAAACTGGAAAAGCTTGTGGAAAATCAAAGCCAACTAATCATGAACATGGAAAATAATCAGCTAAAAATCCAACAAGAATTAACCAAGACTGCTAGCCACCTTGACAGCAAGTTCAATTCACTTCATCAACAATTAGACCAGCCAAATACCACACATACCAATACAGTCCTTTACTCTGATCAAGTGAAATCCATTGTTAATTCAAAAGTACAGCGACCTATTTTGAACGACAACATTAGCCCTCCCCCAGTTGATCTGCGTTCATCTGATAAAAACAAATCTATCCCACCATTTAAACCTGACCAATCTGTTGTAATAAACATCAGCCAAACATATGCAACAAGTAATAAGTTTGATCAAGAAAACATAAGAAAAATTATTAACAAATCATATGGACCAGTAATCATAGAACAAATTAAACCATATCAATACAATTCTGACCATCCAAAACTTACTCTTCAAATGGCGAATGTTGAATCTGCCATCAACCTCATCTCAGTCTGGAAAAGTGACCTGTTCAACGGATCAATCGCTAGACATACTATCAACCCTAAGACTATTAATGAAAACACTGTTATGCTGAAGGGAGTACCGATTGATGCTGATGACAACAACATCCAGCAGGACATTGGCAACATTTTTCATGGTTCATCAGCTTCACGACTTTTGAAAGACGGAAAGAGACTTCGCACCTTTAAGGTCAAGTTTGCAAACAAGCAGCAGTTTGAAAAAGCAATTGAAGAGGGGATTCTATTACCTTCACAGCATATTATGTGTCATTGTGAGCCGATAAATGGATAATTTGAATTGTGGCATAAAAATTGCGTATTTAAATGTTCGAGGCTTAACCTCCAAAATTGACGAAATCAAATTTTTGCTTTTTGACCACCATTTTGATTTACTTTGTGTAGCAGAGACATTTTGGGGGGATAGAAATGCTGATAGGTTTTATTCAATACCAGGTTACACTTTTGTGCGGAAGGACAGGCTTAGTGATAGTGGAGGAGGTTTAGTGTGCTACATTGCAAATTCTTGTCAGTTTGAAACTATAACTTCCTTTGATAACATGTTGAAAGAATCTTTAACTTTGAAATTTAAGTTAGGTTTAGCAAAACCATTTCTCGTGTCTTTTCTTTACCGACCGCCCGGAACTCCAGTTTGTTGGAATAAAGCATTTGTTGATTTTGTAAACTCTTGTTACCGTATTTCTGATGAGATAATAATTATGGGAGATTTCAATGTAGATTTATTTGACAAAAAGATTGAAAATAAGTGGAAGAGCGAAGTATGTGATCAACTTTCTTTGGTACAAATGATCACATCCCCAACTTGATCAACTAATGTATCATCGACCTTGATTGATCATATTTATACAAACTTTCCTAGTAACATTATGTACTCTCAAGTTATGCCATGTTCTTTCAGTGATCATGACTTGATTTATGCTGTTTACAACAGAAAAAATCTTACACAAAGTCAAAAGAGAAAACTGCACTTTTTGGACTATTCTAATTTTACTAATGAAAACATTAATAAAGCATTTTCTGGTGTTAATTGGGATGCTGTTTTGCTTGAAGAAAATACTGAAAACATGATCAGTTCTTTTAACAAGTTGTTTTTAAGTAGAATATCTAAAATCGTACAATCTCAAACCCGTTTTGTCAAATCCAGTACTTTACCACAGTGGTTGGATAAGGAGGTTCCAGGACATATCAGATTACGTAATTCTATCAAGAAACGTGGCTCTTGGGATGAATACAAAAAACAAAGAAACTTTGTGACAAATTTGATAAAAAGAAAGAAAAAATTGGTAATCAAAAATATGATTAATACCTCTAAAAATGGGAATACCAAATCTTTGTGGGATGCTCTCAATATTAAACATCGTAACTCATCACCATCTGGCTTACCCCAGGGATTATCTTCCAATGTTCTTAACCATCACTTTACTACAGCTGCTAGTCAGCTTACAAACCATTTACGTGGGAACTCTTTTACCCCTGTCACCCAAATGTCAAACACAAAACATATGACTTCAGTTAACCAATTCACTCCTGCTGATATTGTGTTGTATCTAAAAAGCATACCATCTTCAAAATCCACCGGTTTAGATGGAATATCTGTTAGAATGATTAAGCAAACCATCCCATTCACAATTTCGATTTTAACTGATATGTTTAACAGAATTCTGATTGACGGTACCTTCCCAATAACTTGGAAAACCGCGAGAGTTATTCCAATTTTTAAGAATGGTGATATAGCTAATCCATCTAACTACCGTCCAATTTCCATTTTACCAGTTTTGTCCAAAATTTTTGAAAAGCACATAAGCAGATGTCTCAAATACCATTTGAATCATAACAATTTGTTGCACAATTTACAAACTGGTTTCCGGGAGGGAGTTTCATGTGTTGATACAGTTCACAAAATAGTTGCAGAATGCCAAAAAATCAAATTGAAAAATGAGATTGCTCTTCTACTGTTTTTGGATTTCAAAAAAAAGCTTTCGATTGTATAGACCATGAGACTCTTCTTCTAAAACTTACACATTGTGGTGTAAATGGAAAAGCATTTTCTATCATTAAATCATTTTCAAAGGAACGATATCAACTGGTGAAAATAGGAGATGATGTTTCCCAAACCCTACCTGTCCATATCGGTGTCCCTCAGGGATCAATTTTAGCACCAACCCTTTTTGTTTTGTATATCGACGATTTACTCAAATTATCTTTAACATCTAAAACTTTAGCGTATGCTGATGACACTATCTTTTTATCATCACACAGTAACATCTCCACATTAAACGATAATTGCAATTACGATTTGACAAAAATCTCAAAATGGTGTGTTGAAAATAGAATGATTATCAATACTGACAAATCACATTTTCTTTTGTTTAATTATCATAATAGTTTGCATAGTTTCCTTGTCACTTTTGAAGGTAAAAACTTGATGCGAAAAAACAAAAGGAAACTTTTGGGTTTTATGATAAATGATAGGCTCACTTGGGATGACCATATCTTAGTAACAGAAGCCAAACTTCGTAAAAACATAAACCTCCTGCAGCTATCATGAAACTATCTTACTAACAAATCAGCAAAAGCTTTTTACTATCACTTTATATTCTGTCACCTGGATTATGGTATAATTATTTATCACAATCTATCTCCTAAATACCTGTCAAAATCGTTATTTTCATTACAGAAAAGAGCTCTTCGATTGATAGCAAATGTTCATACCATTCTTCTTTCGTTAATTAGAACAAATGACATCGCCACTTCAATTCAACTGTTACCATTACCAAAATTGGCTCAATATTTTACGGCAATCACTGGTTTTAAAATTTTTAATAATATTTTTCCTAGCTTTGTTTCTGTTGATTTTACCACTAGTCGTAACTGCAATTTTAATTTTCGTAACTGCAAGAAACTTTATGCCAACACACCAGCTGCAATAGAAACACATATATCTGCCACATTCAACTAACTGCCTACTTCTCTGAGAATCTCACAAACCCTGTCTGTTTTCAAATCAAATTTATTCAAATATCTTTTAAATACCAATTGAGAATTATTTTAAACAAACTGTGTTTGAGTAGACTTCTTTTTTCTGTGTTCATTTTATTTTCTGTTTCATTTTTGATTTTTTGTTTTTCTTTCAGCTATGGCACTTTATGGAAAACATTTTTATAGAATGATATTGATGCCAATAAAGTATTATATATATATATATAGTTGTAACTCTCTGATCTGGTTACTTATGCGGTGTTGTGTCTATCGTTTTCAATGACAGTGGTCATTGCCTTAGTCATCCGATAGCCTATAATCTGAGGAAGATCGGGATGCTGTGTATACTTCCACCAATTAAACTGGTAAACAAAATCACACAGGCACATCAATCACATGTGCTGATTAGTAGTTAGTACTAGCAAGTAATAGAAATATCAAAGAGAAGCTTTGTCTGGAATTATTTCTCACTGCTCACTAAACAACATGCTCAATCTAATAACTACTGTCTATGACATACGCAATCAATTCACTCGACCAGTTCACTCGACCAAGAACACTGAACTTTTATTATATTATTAATTATTATTTTTCCTTGATCATTCCAACAATAATAATTAGTTACTAAAAATAAGTAAATGCTATTTATTATTATTATTATAGGTAAATATTTGTAGTTGTATTGATAATAAATGCTCACTGCTCACTCAACAACATGCTCAATCTAATAATTATTATCTATGACATACCCAATCAATTCATTTGACTTGACCAGTTCACTCTACCAGGAACACTGAAATTTTATTATAATTATATTACTCCTTGATCATTTCAACAATAACTAATAAAAGTAAATGCTATTTATTATTTATTATAGGTAAATATTTGTAGCTGCATTGATAATAAATCAGTAAAATAATTAATTTTTATTTATTGTAGACCCTAACTAGGATGTTTTAGTGTTAACAAAGTTTGAAAGAAAAATGCTGCTTGCTATTACTTGGTACCTAAACTTTGCTAAAATTGCATTGAACATCAAGTAACCTAGAGACCTGTTTGACTTTCAGTATAAACTTGTACAAGCAAGAAGTTGTCAAACGTAAATAGGATTCGGACCGAGCCGCCTCGGACCGGTTCGATTGGAGTGGAAAGATTCGGAATCGGACCGAACCTGAATTTTTTTGTCCCTTTCCATCACTATTGTGGAGGCTGTCTGAGATTGTGGTTTTAGATTTTTCTACGTGCAAAAGAGGTTTGTAACTGATGCAAACTTTATTGTCATAGTTTATACCGTAAAAACTGCAAATACAGCACATGTAGCTTAATCACACATACATGGCAGTTCACATCAGTTGCTTTTTTTTAAAATACTGTGGGAGATTTGCATGGTTGTTGAGTTATATCGAGCCCCCCCCCCCCACCTTTCCCCACCCTAGAAACCCTCTACACCCCTTGTGCCCTCTGTAACGTAGATACAGTATGCCCAGAACTTCCCCCCCCCCCCATCCGTAGTTACACAATCCCCTTAAAAATGGAATCCGGGTACCCCTGGCCTGTATCAACCTCGTATCCCTCTATATAAACATATAGTAGCTACCCCGGGTCAGGACCCTGGCCCCGTATCCAAGTTGACTGATTCAGGAAGTCTGTGCCCCTAGAGCCCCAAAGCCTTAACTGAATGAAGACCGAAGCCTTGCACTTACCGGGAGCAGAGACTAGGAAGTGGCACTTCCTAATAAGGAGTGGAAGAGTACCACCACACTAAAAAGAGCAGGAAGCACAGCCCAGTGCTATTTTACCATGTGCATGAGTAGTAATATATGAGCAGATCTCCCTACCAAGTGTTTTTTTGTGGATTAGATCTTGGAGTTGAGGCAATGGGTTACGACGTTGAGTGAATTCGCCGAGTTTATATTGTATTTTACTTGAGGGGCATTTGAGTGGCATTTGAATGGCATTTAAGTGGCATTTGAGTTTTTGATTATTTTTTTACTTAATTTGAACTCATATGGCAGTTAGATTTTGCATGTATGGCATTTGATTTTTTTGATAGTTTTAACATTGTATATAAATGAAAACGTGATAAGATTGTATGGTTATTGGAAGTTAAGATGTCGACAGAGGATGATGTTGAGATGAGACCGATGAATGAAGTTGATACTATTGATGGTACTGAGTGTGATATGATAGATGTTTTACCGAGTATGAAGCGTAAAGCGTTGATAATTATGATAATTTTGGTATTTGTCGTAGGGCTTTCCACTTTTGGAGGTGTTACTGAGTTTAGTATGTATGAAGAAGCTATGGAAAAAATACAAAAAGCGAGAAACTCTCCTGTTAGAATCATAAATGAAACTACTGTTGATTGATGAACATCTTTTTATGATGAATGGGAAACCTGAAGACTATGACCCGAGGATGCAATCTCCTTTTACAGCAATGATTGCAGGACCAACTGGATCGGGAAAGACGCAAGCGATTTTTCGAATGATTGAAGCTAGTCAGACTATAGCACACCCTCCACCAACAGAGATTCACTACTGTTATGGAGCCTACCAAAAAGCCTTTGATGATGTATCAGGAGTGATTTTTCATGAAGGCATGATAGATATAACAGTGAGTTTTCCCAGAGATGGTAAAAATCGATGGCTGATAATTGATGATCTCATGGATGAAGTTTCTGGTAAAGCCAATGCTAATGCTTTGTATACAAAACATAGTCATCATTTGAACATAAGTGTGTTTTTTATTGTTCAGAATCTGTTTTTAAAAGGAAATCGTACAATTTCCTTGAATAGTCATTATTTTTTTCTTTTTAAAAACCCTAGAGATGCTTCTTCTATTTCCTATTTGGCTCGACAATGTTTTCCATCAAAAGTAAAATATGTACAAGAGGCTTTTGAAGATGCAACAAAGAAACCATACTCTTATTTACAAATAGATACGACTCAACAAACGAATGATCAACATAGACTATTGGGAAATTTTACATCAGTTCTCCCTATGATATTATATGTACCCAAGTAAAAGGATATAAATACAATTACTATTCGCTTCACCTCAATCATATTTTGTTATTCAACGACGCAACACGAAAGCGTTATAATGTCTAAAGCTTTGGAGAAAAAATTAACAAGAAATGCAGCTGTGTTGTTATCGCTCAACAATGCAACCTTTGCTATTCAAAAGTCTGTTATAGCCAAAGCCAAAAAGGAGTTTATTATGACTCTAATGGAATGCGCTAAAGCTATTATAAATGGAACGATACCATTGACATCATCTCAGTATAATGAGTTGCAGCGAAACGTGAAGGATATTAGCGCTTTAGTAAGAAAATCAACGTTAGATGATAAGAAAGCTGTATTGCAAAAAGGAGGATTTTTAGGTGCTCTACTAGGACCTATCATCAGCAATATAGTTCCTGGGTTACTTAAAAGTGTGCTAGGCGGAGGGAGAAGATAAAGATGAAACTCTCAACACGAATGATGCGAAATACAATGGCGATTTTAGCTCTGGATGATCTGAGTAAGAAAGGAAAAATCGCTATAGTCGAAAAGGCCAACTCAGATTTGTTTCAATCATTGATAGAAAGTGTTAAAAATATTATATTAGGTAATGTTCCTCTTGATTCTGAGCAGTTTATTGAGTTGCAGCGTTACAAGAAGGAGCTACATAAACTTAGTGGTAGAGGGACAGTTGATGATAAGCGTAAAATTTTGATTCAGAGTGGTAGAGGGAATCTTTTGGATGCTATTATAAAACCTATTGTATCTGTTTTATCATCAATAAAAAGATGAATCGTCAGCCTTTAACATTCTCCAGACGTAATTTTATACTCACTGAAGATGAATACTATAGATTAACGGAAAGAAAGGATAATAAAACAGTGGTAAAGGAAGAGAAAACCAGACCTCCATTGTATTATAATCCTATGGAAGCTATAACAGTGAGAAATATGAAGCGAAAGCGAAATGATCTACTGGAAACGGCTTATGATTCTGACTTATCCTCATACGAAAAGTTAGATGAAAATGTTGAAAACCTACGTAGGTATTTTTCTGATGTCAAAAAGATTAAAAATAACCAAAACCAGACACAAAAGGATAGTTGGAATCTCATTAAGAAAAAAAAAGATAGAGTCTACTTTTCCTTTGGCCAATAGCACAGTTATTGATAATAAACCTAATGTCTTTTCACCAAATGCTGATAAAGACAATGAGTTAGAATCAGTGAAAGTGGTTGATGATGATGATGATGATGATATTGGGATGGAATTAATAAAAGGAAGGTTGTTTAATACTGAAGACACAACCTTACTAGGAAGTACATTTCTTACTGAAGGAGAAGATGAGCACGATAGTGAAAGCGAAAATTTAGAGGAGTTTGAAAAAAAAACAGCTGATTTAACAACAAAAAAGAGTGATCAAACGATCGCTGTCAGAATGTTGAATAATCTGAGTAAAATTGGTAGATTCGACTCGGAGAAGAACAGACTGAAAATTGGAGAACATTGGTTGAATCCTAGGACTTCCAAAACTTTACTACGAGACGTTCTAACCGAAGGAGGTAAAATACAATCGGGAAATAGCAATTACAGTAGATTTAAAAGCCTGCTAACTGATGAAGGAATCACAACTGTCAGAAAATCCCCGCATCAAACACGTAAGACTCAGAAGAAAAAGTTGGTCGTTCCCGGTACTAATTCATGGACATCGACACGCTAAAAGAGTTGTATTACAATCCTGCATTACATACATCTCTACGAGGAGCTAGAGATTTACTGAAAGCTCGTAGAAAACGAGAGGGAGAAAAAAGAATCCGTGAATGGTTGAGTGGTGAGGATGCCTACACGTTACATAAAAAAGTTGTAACCAAGTTTAAGCGACGCCCTACAATTGTAGCTGGAATAGGGGAACAGCTACAGGTAGATTTGATGGATGTTCGATCTCGAAGAGATGAAAATAATAATACAGCATTTCTACTGACTGCTATTGATTCTTTATCTAGAAAAGGTTGGGCTGTGCCGCTCATCAACAAATCAGGACCGGTAGTAGCAAGAGGATTGAGAAGAATACTAGAAGGGGAAAACTATAAAGCTTTACAATCTGATAAAGGTAAAGAGTTTGACAACGTCAATGTCAAGACTCTGCTGGCGGAAAAAAAAATCAAGCGCTTTATAACCGAAAATGAAACGATAAAGGCATCAATGGTGGAGCGTTTTAACAGAACTTTAAAAGAGAAGATATATAGATATTTGACATATAAAGATGATGATAGATACATTGATGTTTTACCAGAAATGGTTAATGCATACAACAACACAATTCATGGTGCTATAGGTATGAGACCAAATGATGTGAATTTTCAAAATCAAGAACTTGTATGGAATCGTGTGTATGAAGGAGGTGAACATAGTTTAACTCAAGAAGCAAAACTAAAGATTGGGGATTATGTGAGAATAAGTAAGGCAAGAGGAGTGTTTGAAAGAGGATACACCCCGAATTGGACGATTGAGATTTTTATAATCACTGCTGTACTTATTGATGAAAAACCTGTTGTATATAGGGTGAAAGATTTAGCTGAGGAGATGATTGATGGCACCTTTTACGAAAAAGAGTTGCAAAAAGTAAAAAAACCCACGATTTTCAGAATTGAAAAGATACTGGGAAGAAGAATGAGAAGAGGTAAAAGACAGATTCTGGTTAAGTGGTTAGGTTATGGAGAAAAGTTCAATGAGTGGGTAGATGAATAGTTTATAATGTCGATGCTGATAACTTTACCCTCAAACTCTAGTGGTGAAGAGTTTCCTGATAATAACAATTCCGAATTTACAGTGAGACTGTATAAATATTTGGTTATCAATGGCAGTAAATGGGAGGTAGCTCTGCTAGATATGACTTATTCTAATAATTGGAAAAATGTTACCGAAGGGAAAATATATCTAGAAAAGACTAATGTCTCTGGTAAAAGCGAAAAGTCCTTCATCCTAATCGGTAATGGAAGATATGATAGTATAGAGGAGTTGGAGGAGATTATACGAAAGAGAATGAATGAAATGGATTTAGACAAGAAATTTGCCATCTCCTACAACAAGATCACCAACACCGCTTTACTAACTAACAGTGATCCTGATACTACCATAAGCTTTTCCAAAGATATAGCATATATTTTTGGATTTGAATCAAAAACTACATACCCTCATGGTAGATACAATAATATCACACCCCCTGATATAAATTCCGGTTTAACATCCCTGTTTGTTTATTCCAACATTGTTGATAATAGAATGGTAGGAGATACGAATGTACCTTTATTGAGAGTAGTTCCAGTTCAAGGAAAGAAGAATAGCGTTGTGTATCAAGAATTTAAAAATCCTCACTATGTTGACGCTTCATCACTAAATAGTGATATGATTCAAGTACTTATAACGAGTGACGACGGTCAACGAATACCATTTGATGGTGGAAAGGTTGTGTTGACGGTTCACTTTAGAGAGAAAAAATTATAATGAGTTTGGTACGATACACCCCTGAGGATTCAAAAGATTTTTTGATGAGTACTACAAGATGCAAGCTGGAAATGGAATTGGGGTGTATAGTGGTTGACGAGTGATGCCTAATATGAGAGGAAATGGACTTGGTAGTATTTTTTCAAGTTTACTTAAATCTGCAGCACCAATGCTGAAAAGAGGAGCAATTAGTTTGGGGAAAAGAGCACTGACTGTAGGTGGAAATGTAGCGCGTGATATCATCGATGGACAAAGTTTTGCAGCGTCAGCAAAGAAGAGGGGGATGGCAGAGTTGAATGATCTAGGGGGAGATGTGTTCAATGCAATCCGTCCAGATAGTATGAAAAGGAGAAAAACAAGAGGTGGAAAGAAGAGGAGAGGTGTTGGTAAACGTGGTATATTTTAATAGCAGTAGAATCCTGTATAAAGACAGCTGAGCTTGATATCTATATTCATTAAGCGGTAGCGCTTCAAGCATTCATCACTCGCAAAAGATGGCTAGCCTAAATGGAACAACGGGTAATAAGTTGGAAGGTTCTTCCTACAACATAAATCCAACGTTGGATGTATTTGCTACGGAACCAACCAACATATCGGTAGAAAGATCGGAATATGTTGTCATCAGACCTGATAGGTTAGATCCTTATGGTAGTATTGAGTTAACCTTGTCAGGGAGCACTGAACATTACACAGATCTCTACAACTCATTTCTGCAAGTTGAAGCCACGGTTGTTCAAGATGATGGAGCCGATATTGGTGGTAATGATGATGATGCAGTTGTGTGGATGGGGGATTCAATGCATACATTATTCAGCGAGTTGAAAATGTCGATAGAAGGAACCACGGTTGAATACGCTAACAACTACGGTTTACGCTCCTACTTTTCACAACTACTCGAAAACAGTGCAGAAAGAAAGAAATATCAAGGTAAGATGGGAGGATGGTTGTATGATGATTCAACTAGCAAAGACGGGGCTGATCACAAAACCGCTGATAAGAAAAAGAGGAGAGCTCTAATCATAGGTGGAAAGACAATAGAATTAACTGGAAAACCTCATCTCGCATTATTTCAGCAGAAAAAACTAATAATACCAGGTCCTACTAGGCAGCTGGAGTTTGAGCGTGCCTCTGCCAAACTAGCTTTGTTTGCTGCGGGTGAGACACCTGCAGGAGGGGCAAAGATTAGAATTGATAAATTTGAACTTCATCTTTGTAAAGTTAAGGTGAATCCTACAATACAAAACTCCCAACTCAGTTTGGCGTTGGAAGGTCACAACTACATTTATCCTGTTGATCGAAAACGGATAAAACTATATGGAATTCGTGCTGGTGTTGCGCAGATCGACATCACTTTGGAAGAAAACAAACAAAAACCTAAACAAATTTATTTAGGTTTAGTTGATCACAACGCAATGAACGGACGTTTCGCCTTAAATCCATATAGAATGCAGCATGCTAGTGTTGATAGTATTGTATTGAGAGTTGGTGATTGTCCAATTGGAAGGAGATTTGAACCAAATTATGCTAGAGGAATTTTTGGAAGAGAATATCATCAGTTTCTGCACGCTACCGGAACTTTGCTTGAAGGTGATAGTCTTGGTATTACGAAAGAACAATACCTTGATGGTACTACACTTTACGGATTTGATTTGACTGGTGAATTTCTTAAAGAAGGTTTTCACTCTATGAAAAATGTCACAACAAGTGTGGAAATTCGTTTTAGCGCTAACACGACTGATGGATTATCCCTGGTAGCATACTTTGTAAAAGACGGTGTTTTGGAGATGGATAGCATTCTTCAATTAACTATCGGAGGAGACGCAGTGCTTTAAACAGAAAGTTAGAGATGAATACCATACAAATTCGTTCGATCTTATCTTCAGACGTTTTATGTCAAAGCGTAGGGATTCATGTTGGAGCTAGAGAACAGTTTTGGAAGCAAATTTGCAATTTTCCAACAGGATGTTTCGTATTCAACACCCATTATTCTCATCAACCCGGGGAGCATTGGTTGGCTGTGTACGCTAATGATTCAGAGGTAGATTTTTTTGACTCGTTTGGACGTTCTGTTTCCTTTTACCCAGATGTAAATGAAATACTAAGTATTCATGGAGGATATGAAACAATACAAAGTAATGAAACACAACTACAAAGTTTTTTGTCAACTGTATGTTGCGATTATTGTGTATACTTTTGTTTACTGAGAAGTAGAGGGTGGAGTATGGATGAAATTGTTAGAAGTTTACGAGATATAGGAGATAGTGAGATGAGAGATCACTCAATACGGAGATTCATCATACAGACATATCCTAACTTCGAGTTCATTCAAGATAATACAGTAGAAGGGATAGATGGAGTACATATACAAGGAACTAATTTACTAAGTAAATTGTTAAAATAGATTATTATACTTGATTTTTATTTGTTATAGTAAATAAAATGAATAAAATGCAACTTATCTCATTATTTGCGCTAAACACTACAGAACCTATAAAAACTATTATTTTGTAATGTTTCAAGCAAGAAATAAATAAGTTCTTCTCATTTTCTTCCTCAGGAGCGCTCTTTAGCTATATCTAAAAGACATTGTAACTAATGACTCTATCATACATAGTTATATGAATTAATTTCACAAAAAATACTTCGGAGCTTTTTTTAAAATAGATGTGAAACTTACCATCATAGAAGACGAGTCACATCCTTTGTGTTATCGATTAAGACTTCGATGTACTGTTCTGGACAGTTCTCTTTTTCATTTTCATCAAAGTAGGAGAGACAGCTGTGTTGCAGCGAAGTATCAAATAGTTCTGAGGTTTGAATGAAAGCTTGAAGAGCCGAGAGTAGAATGATATCATAGGAAATCATGTTGTTCGTATTTTGTCTTAGTCCTTTGAATACGATTACACCACTTTTTTCAGCCACCACAGATGAAGCTATTTGAGCAGGAATGCTAAGATCTCCAATCAATAGCTCTCCATTCACCATGCATCTGTAATTAGCCACTATAATATCGGCAGTCTTGTTCCAACGAGTATCACATTTTCTTAGCATTCCAGGATTCTCATAAGCTATAACACTTCCTGGCGGAAAATCGTGTAGGTGAGTGACAGTGAAATAAGCCTGTATTTGTCTCAAACTCTTGTTGTACAATGAGTTGAATGGATCGTTGATCTTTCGATTACTCCCTTGAGATTCAGCAGTACGAAAAATCGCATCTCCTGTCTTTCCTTCTCCCATATAAATTAAAACAATTGGACGTGTTTGCTTAGCTTTATTAACAAGCAGTCCTATTTCGGTTGAAACATCACTCTTCACCCGAGTTCTTTTTTTATCCTTTCGGTAGTTGTAAATGATGACACACTTTGATTCATCACGAAATTCAACAGACAACACCTCCATAACCGTTGGTACTGGTAGTTCGCAGATTTTCACAGGCTCTTCAAGTTTTTCTAGACTATCCGGAGAGAGAGAGTTTATTAACCCGGCGCTCTTGTAGGTGAGAGTGGTTAGTTCATTACTTCCAGCATCTTGAAAGGGTACTCTGACGTGACGAAAAAGCGTTTCGTCTCCAACAGCCGACAAAGCTGGTTTTTTGCACTTCAAGCCAGTTTCAATATCATCTTTTGTCAAATCAATGAAAGATCGTTTCCTCATCGATGTTCTTTTTGAAGACAGCTTGTTAGTAGGAGATGTGAATGAAGTAAAATCTTGTTGGGATTCTGGTTCATCAACCACCAATTGACTTTCTGCCATATCAAAGATAGGAGAAGGTGATGGGGAAAGGGTTTGCTGGGATCCTGCTTCTTCATTCATTGGTTGACTTCCTTCGTCTTGAGTATTCATTCTAAAAAAACAAAACATTTTGTTTAATTTTTCGTAATTAATTTTAAAAGATCATAAAGATCATAAACCTTCAGCTAGTAGTGTTAGCTAACAAAAAATAAATATTTTTACTCTTACCTTTATAAAGAAGATGAGATCCTAGTTGTTGCAATGGAAGGTTTAGTAGATGTTGCTTCTCCGCTAGCTGTTGTAGAACTGGATGCTTTCTGTGTGAAAACAGTGGCTCTTAAATAGGTAAAGTTGCACTGATTAAATCCTATGAATCAACATTTTTTCACGCGAATACATCTCAATGCTTTCGCGGGAATAAATAATTTATTTTCACGCGAATGGAAACCGTTGCTTTCGCGGGAATAACAATTTTATTTTCAGACGAATACAAACCAATGCTTTCGCGGGAATAAATAATTTTGTTTCACGAGAATAGAAACCATTGCTTTCGCGGGAATAAACATTTTATTTTCACGCGAATACAAACCAATGTTTTCGCGGGAATAAATAATTTATTTTCACGCGAATGGAAACCGTTGCTTTCGCGGGAATAAACATTTTATTTTCACGCGAATACAAACCAATGTTTTCGCGGGAATAAATAATTTATTCTCACGCGAATGGAAACCGTTGCTTTCGCGGGAATAAACATTTTATTTTCACGCGAATACAAACCAATGTTTTCGCGGGAATAAATAATTTATTTTCACGCGAATACAAACCAATGCTTTCGCGGGAATAAACATTTTATTTTCACGTGAATACAAACCAATGTTTTCGCGGGAATAAACATTTTATTTTCACGCGAATACAAACCAATGTTTTCGCGGGAATAAATAACTTATTTTCACGCGAATGGAAACCGTTGCTTTCGCGGGAATAAACATTTTATTTTCACGCGAATGGAAACCGTTGCTTTCGCGGGAATAAACATTTTATTTCCACGCGAATACAAACCAATGCTTTCGCGGGAATATATAATTTATTTTCACGCGAATGGAAACCATTGCTTTCGCGGGAATAAAATTTTTTTTTATTTTCACGCGAATAAAACAGGAATATTTCACGCTAATAACACTATTCTGATAGAGTTTTCGCGTGAGTGTTTTTAATGGTTATAAGCTAAATGAGTAGGAGTGGCTTATGCTATATAAGAACAGCTCTCTCTGCATAGAAATCATTCTCTCCAGCAATAGAACATCAACTACTACAGCTGATTTCATCAACTACTACAGCTGATTTCTTGGTGATAAGGTAAGAATTAATAGAAAAATTATTTAATAGAAGTTAAAATGTAATTATTTTACAACACTGTTTAATCATCCTATACTAATACTTAACATTTTATTTTAGTTCATTATGAGTTCAAAAAGATACACAATCAAAGACTACCTTCCAAAGATATATCATAGCTATATTAAAGAAAATGTTGAAGTACAGGAAAAGATTGGATATCGCTTGACATTACAAGCTATATTATTATGTATGACACAGCATTTACTAACTGTAGCTTCTTTACATGGAGAACTTTCACCGGTACAATACCGGCCATACACTACACATAAATACGTTGACAATCCAGTACAAGTATTTAAGCGTATGACTAAAAACAATTTTCAAACAGTTGTAAAAATGTCAAAAACTGTTAGTATTAATGATTACTTAAAGAAAATTCAAAGAAAAGTGTGGAATAAAGAGCTCACTCAAAAATTGATTTCAATACAATGGACCACTGAATTATTATATCATTTTCAATCAGATATATGTAGATACATACAAACGGATGAAAATCTCTTATCTTCCATTTTTTCATTTGAAATGATATTGGAACTATTTCAAGCTCACAATAATTAATATGTTCTCTTTATGTATCCCTACTTATTATACAATAAATGTATATATTCACACATTGTTTCATTTTTAATCAATGTATTTATTCAATGTAGATGTATCTCCTCTCTCCTCTCTCTCCTCTTTTCCTCTCTCCTCTCTCTCAAGATACCATATAAGCTCGAATTATGTCTAGAATTATCAAAAACTTAAATGCCATACATTCAAAATCTATATGCCATATAAGTTCAAAATAAGTAAAAAAATAATCAAAACTCAAATGCCACTTAAATGCCATTCAAATGCCACTCAAATGCCCCTCAAGTAAAATACAATATAAACTCGGCGAATTCACTCAACGTCGTAACCCATTGCCTCAACTCCAAGATCTAATCCACAAAAAAACACTTGGTAGGGAGATCTGCTCATATATTACTACTTGCATGTATTCTTATTGGCTCGTTTTGTTATTGAACTTTGTACCATGTCACATCATTTGTGAATCTTTTATATTATATTATGTTATTGGCTATGCCTAATAAGGTAATGAGTTTGCTCCTTATCTCCTATAAAAGGAGCAGCTGTGCCCGGTGAGATTCAGAAGCTCTGTGAATAGTGCTAAATACACTTTTAATTGTGTTGCTAAATAGATTATGGAATAAAGTATTTACTTGAAAAAATCTCTAGTAGTGTGTTTGGGTTGTGAAACCCGTGCAAAATTGTTAAAGTCCATTCGGGATAGACCCCGAAGTGTGAGAAGAGAAGGAGAGGATTTCATTGCGTCGGTGATAGATGTCAGAAATCTAGTAAAATACAATACTAGTAAAGAATGAACGGATCACAAGTACAAACGATGTTTCATGAAAGTAAATCATAAAACAGCTAGAGTATTGAGGCAGCTAGTAATACTAATGTTAGATTCCACAACTCTGATTAAAGTGACAATTCTTGTGAACACATTAAAAACAAGCTTCGTAAACATAACTGACTTGCAAAAGGATGGAATAAATGATATAATAATTGTAATTTGTGCTCTCCGTAATAAAGTTGAGCTTTTGTGGTATAAACAAATCTTGAACAAGTTAGTGTAACATTGTAAAGTATTCACGTACTCTCATTATGTTGTAAAATATATATTGCAGCAAAAGAAAGACATAGTTCTCTGATCGCAGAAGCTAAAACTAACGTAGATTGGAGCTGCCTCTTTATATATGAAGCTAGTTTGATAAACAAGTGTTTAGAAACAAAAAACAAGTTTTGCAAATGGTAAACAAGAAGGACTATGATTCACTTTATTGATACAGAATTAGTATTTTTAGACTTTTTTGCAGTTGCATCTTGAATAAGAATCATAAAGGACCGTGTTTTTTGCCACCTAGGTTGTGACACCACCAGAAAACATCAGGGTGATTCATTTATGTGCAATAAAGCAGCAAACAGGACACAGTCCAATCACGCACAACCAGCTGCCACACAATGTGGTCACAAATGACAACATGCTCAATCATCAGTGACCTTAGTTACAGTTAATCTGTGTCAGTAAATGATTAACTTGTTTGAAGGGAATTTAGTGGAGTTGTAGTAAAACTCTACAATCCACTAGAGTGTGTTTTTTCTATACAGCGTTTTTATACTGTGGCATAAATAGTTTGGTATGTAAGCCATAGTTGTAGTTTTACTTTTTGCAGTTTTGTTACATCAGTATTGTTCGGAAGGGAAATCTATGTTAGTGCATCAGTGAAATTAATATTGTTAGTAAAAGTTAGGAGGCATTTACTGTTCAGAGTTCAATGCTCAATGTGATTCTACATTTCAACTGTAACACTATAATTAGTATTTGGTTGTACTAGCTGACAAACAGAAGACAATAATGATCATTTTATCTAAGCTAATGTTTTGCAAAACCAGTGCAAACTGGTCTTGATTAGCAAGATAATCAGTAAGCATAGCACCTAAAGCAAGCAGTAAAGATTGCCGCCATGTCTCACTAACCATTAAATGGTGACCAGAACCTTGCCAACACGTTTGCTTATTGCAACAGTTAATTAATATTGTAGTGGATTTTTGGGCCCGGTCAAAATACCACTAACAAAAACTCTCTCCAACAGAGGTTATTTAACAATCAAATCAACAGAGAATTATCTCAAGCTCCACAGCTGTAACAAAGCCAACGGCTGAGACTCAATGCTCAGTATTTCAGAAGAATAACCATGTTGTTATTTCACAGCGCTCAGTGCAAAATAATGGTGGCAATGTATTACGCTAACATGGTATATTCATAAGTAATATACTGAAACCAAGTGTAATGAATACAGGCAACACTCTGCTTTTTATAGACAGGAGCACAGGAACTGGTTGTTCTAATTACACATGTAGCTGATGATATATAAATAGAACACAGTTATACAAATCAACAAACATTATATGTAACAAGCAATCAGATATGGTAAATAAGGTTAAATGGACAAAGACACCAGAAGTAGGAGGCAGAGCTTAGTAACAATACTGCTTAGTTGTTTGCTGTATTGCACCACCACTTCCTGGACTAGGTTCTAGGGCTGAGTTCCAAGGCTTTAGGGACTTCTGATGATAGATAGGTTGCAGAATCAGGCTACTGCATCGCTAGTCTCCCTGGCCCAGTATAGATTGGCTACAGGGCCTGCAGGGCTGCTGCAGGGCCGGTAATGATTGCTGCAGAGCCAGTAGTGATTACTGCAGGGCCGGTCAGGTGTCTGCAGGGCCGGTCAGGTGTCTGCAGGGCCGGCAGGGTTGGTACCTGCCTTCTTGCAAGATTTTTAACATTGCTAGACTCATGGGAGTCTTGCCTGACACTTTGCGGTTGTCAGGAAGTCTTTGGAACATACAATGTGGTACGTAAAAATCCGCTATAATATATATTCAATATAGAAACTGCTGTCGGCAGGCTGAATATATACATGACATATACATATACTGGAAATTTTGCTATAAAACCTCAGGTGGGTACACCGGTAACTGTAAATGGGAACGTGATATTGGGAAGGATTTGCGCACTACCTTTACCAAACAGCTACTAAAGAAAGTACTAGAGACAATATTGGAAGATTTTGGTCTGTTCAATACTACTACCCACAATTGCAACTACAAATCCAAACTGCACAAAGCTGCACCGAGCTGGATTTTTACAGTAGATAGCACTGCTGAAAGACTTGTCCACTTCGCTATCAACCAAGGAGTACGGACGAAACAGTACCGAGTGAAACCAAGTCAGGTTTCCACCTGCCAACCTGCCAAACTAACAAGCTTTGGTATAGGTGTATAGTAGTTATATTTGCCCACACAACAACTAGGGTTAACAATCATGTACAAGTATCAATGCTCTAGTTACTCTCACGTACAGCGCCTAACCAGTTCTGCTGGGCAAACCAATCAACAGCTATATTTTATAGAGTAAGCAGTCTCAAAATATGCAAATGTGCAGTTGAAATTGCAAGCGGGTAATTGGTTAAAGTAAACAGGCTGAAAATAACTCAAAAAAATAATTAGTAAACAGACAAGCTGGCGCATTGAAAACTAGTTAACCGTAGCGCGGGTTTGAATAGTCCAATCAGTTGTCAACATGCAATGAATTTTCCTTTTTTTTCTTCAGGTGGTATTTATGCGTAAGTATTGGCTACGGCAAAATTAGATGGCTCTAGTTAGGCAACAGAGGTTTCGATGAACTTGATCCCAAGTTTACTAGAGCATCGCTGTGGGAACTTTCTTAGTGTCCCATGAGCTACTTGCTCTTTCAACAGTCATATCTTTGTAGCAGCCAGCATAGTTCAGTGGCAGAGCACATGCGCACTGAGCCAGAGGAGATAAGTTTTAGTCTTCCTCTGGGCAACTCTTATCTCATTTTTGGTAAACATAATTTGCGTAAAACCATTACAATATGATAAACTATCTTTAGATTAAACTACCTGATGATTGTACAACTTTTACTATATAGTAGATGATACAGATCTGTAGTACAAAATATAATTCTTTACTCTAAAAATGTTGTATTATACATATACATATTGTGAAGTATCTTGCCACCTTTGCGGACACAACTATTGTGTTACACAGCAGTAACACTCCCCCAATTCTCATACTACCGCAAAAAGCTAAGCCAATAGTTCTTGATCTACCAAGTTCTTCTCTAACTTCACTGTTACTGCCCAGGCTCACAGCTGCCAGCTGTTACCAGAGCCTGTCACTGAGATTCCTCCCAGTATATCTCCTGCTCCTTGTATCCTACTCCTACTAGCAACAGCCAGCAGGTCAGACTAACTCTACAGTGTTCAAGTGATTACGTGGTGTTCATTCCTCCAAGATACGATACAGTGAAACATTCCCACTGAGGCTTAAAGGTGCTTTGCCTGACCGTACAAGTTGGTCAGGCTTATATAAGATTTCCGTAGAGGATGCTATGCCCCCGAATAAAGGCTTAACCAATCACATACATTGATAACAAAAAATATATCAATTTATAAGACACTATATGCTCGCAAGCAAAACAACAAAGTATTTAAAAGAGCGTTATTTTGTTTTTATCTTTAAGCTTGGTCTCTCTTCCGCTCTTGCATTATTTTGCCATCATCTTCTCTGCTTTAGGTTGTGTTCTTCTTTTCTATCCTTCCCATCACACCAGTAACACTCTCTTGATTGCATTAGTCCTGCCCCTCAGTCTTGGCATAAAGTGGAACCATCCTTTGATATGATGTAAGGCATCTCAAAGTAACTCAGGGTTGCTCATAGTAGCTCAGGGTAGCTCTCTAGAAGAGAATTAGGATTTTCTTCTGGCCCAAACCAGATTAAAATGGTCTATTATTGATCAGGCTATCCCCTATTTTTTGTCGTAATCCACCAGTTGTCATCCATGTAAAAAAGTGGGGAAGGGGGAAAGTAGCCAGAAATGCGTGGTCCTGTAAAGACAACTCTGGGTTGCGGATTGCTGTATAGAGAGAGACACTGAGGGTTGGGGGAAGGGGGTGAATGTACAGGGGGTTGGGGGAAGAAGTTGTAAGTCCAAGGAGTCGGGGCATAGGTGTTGAGACAGATGTGCACACAATTTTTCCACGATATATATGTACATCAATAACCTGAATTGGCTGAGCCTACATCCACAAACTTAGACTGACGGCCATGATATGTTATTGCAAAACTAATTTGTCAAAGTTTGTTATTTCACATTGCTAGGATTATAACTTCCCTTTCCCTGTTTAAAAACTTCCTCAGACTTTTTACTTTTCATAAAAAACTGTTTGGTGAACTTGTGACATAATTTTGGCAATCGACGGTGTGAAAAATCTGATGTAAACATTTTGGCGGAAACGGTAGTGTGTTTAGTAACCGAATAAACTGGATCAGTCACACAAGCTAATCAAGCTAATAGCTGGTCAACCATAAGAAAGAAAAAAATACTTTATCAACTGTTAGTTTAAGCAAACATATTGGCAAGGTGCGGGTCACCATTTAATGGTTAATGAGACATGGCAGCAATCTTTACTGTTTGCTTTGAGCGCTATGCTTACTGATTATCTTGCTAATCAAGACCAGTTTGCACTCAGCTTATATAAAGTGGTCATACTTACTAGTTGGTTGCACTAGCTGACAAACAAAAGATAATGATGGTGATGCAGCTGTACTGCGTTGACGAAGCAAAAGATGCTAACACAGGTGTTGTCCGCAGTTTGAGTATACATATATACTTACCTCATGTGTAAACAGTATGATGATAAATTTTAAAAGATGCCACTCCAAGTTGTGTGGATCCACAAGTAAAACCGCTGCGTATTAAAGACCAATTATATTTTTTTTATTAATCAATGTTTAAAAGTGGATAAGTACGCCAATTAAGGCACTGTGAGAAGTGTTGATTTAGTAAAATAATAAACCAGGTGAACAGAGAATATAATAAGAAAATTGTAACTAACCATTGCATATTGATAGTATACATACCTTCAGCACTTTGGTGCTTGTGATACTTCCACTTCAAAAGAATTTGACTGTATTTACTGGTTTGTGAAACTTGTGCACAGTCTTTAGAGACTTAAAACACTCTTGTTTGTTGAATAAGATATTGAATCAGTAAAATGTCTGACTGTTTTGATACAACAGCTCAAAATTTAACGCTTGTCTTCATGTATTTGGTACATTAGTATGTAACAAACACGCAGATGCAGTAAACCAAATGCTGTATGATTCAAACAAATAAGAAAACTACTGTTTCCAAGTGTAAAACTTAAGCAACCACAGGCTTTGGCACGAAGTGACCATGACACCAATAAATTGAAACTTTTATTGATCATCATGTTATGCCTGTAACTCATTGTTACTGTTATGTTACTATCATATTACTGCTATGCTTCTAACTAAAAACTAAAGTCAACCTTTAAGTTTTTATTTGTTAACAGCCATTAACGCATTTGTTGAGTGTTTTAATTTAGCACAAGCATGAGTCTGCTTTCCAATTATAAATGAGCTTTTATAAATAATCCGATCAACAGTAAAGCTTGTTAGATAATTCTAAAAACACTTAAAGTCATCCAAGTTGTCATTTTAAGTAGAGAAACGCCGTTGTATATTTATATCGTCTGGATTAGAGCAGTGCTTCAGTAGTATTGTTACCAATAGTTTAATGAGCTGCTTTTCTAGTTTCAGCACTGAGTAGTTTTTGTCAATGTAAACCGGGAAAAAAAAACACACAAACCACATTTTATGTGCATCAGAAAAAGTGTATTGGCATTACGATACATTCGGCATTGTTTTTGTTTTGTTTTTGTCCCTCATAAATGCAATAATTAGCAAAAAGAAACCTTGACCAGTTTTGCAAAAAGGAGCCAGTACGAGGCTGTGTTTTGCCACAAATTCAAAGTTTTTGATGGCTTGAGAACCAGTTACTGATACTACTTACATGTTGCCGAGCCTTATCAAAACATGTTTAGCAACAGCCGATCTTCCCCAGGCAATACTAGTCGAGCAATTGAATCTACAGACTTTCTCAATTGTTTGAATAGTGGATAGTTGATAACAGCTTGAGCCAACTGGTTGAGGCAAGTGGGAGTGTATGGCTGTAGTAAAAGTCAAATGTCTAATAATGAAGCTACAATTTACCAGGAAACCTCCAAATATGGAGAAGTTTTCTGTACATATATACATATATACATATATACATATATACATATATACATATATACATATATACATATATACATATATACATATATACATATATACATATATACATATATACATATATACATATATACATATATACATATATACATATATGCATATATACATATATACATATATACATATATACATATATACATATATACATATATATATGCAAATGTGCAAATATATGTATATATATGCACATTAGCTGGTAGACCTGTTGTAAACTGCAATTTGAATATATTTAATCAGACATATTGTTTCCCATCACTTTAGCCCTTTTTCCCTAAGCCAACTCTTATCATGATCGTGTTGCTACTACCAGTGGTTTCTTCCTCTCGTGCCTGATTGCTCCCACTTTTACTTGCTCCTCCTGCGGCCACCTTGTCCCATGGTAGCCTTCCCTCATGATATCCTTTCGTTGCTGAAAATTTTCTTTTTGGAAATTCCGCTTCCCCCTCATGGCAGTTACCTCCTATAGTCGCTTCCACCCATTGTCACTTTCTCTCATGTCAACTTTTTAAGGTCAACCTTACAAGTAACGTCCTTGTAACATTTACACACCCATCTTCATTATTCAGTGAAATTATGAGGTTATAAACTTCCTGTAATATAAAATGTCTTGTTATCATTATGTCAATATGTCTTTGACCTAGTGCACAGTTCTAATTGGATAATGCAGAGGTTGCAATAACTCACGTAGCAGTACTAAGTCAAACAACCACATTCTATGGTGTCATTATTCAACATCATCGTTTGTCCTAATGTGGTGAACGAAAGCTGACCAGATTTTAAGTTTCCACGTGTTCATATGAGTAACTTCAATATTATATTAACATAGCTGCTGATATACAGGGGGGTTAGAACACAGTTTCAGGCTTTTCAGTGCTGTGCTAAAGGCTGGTTCACATACATATCGTAGACGCTCGCAAGTGATCGCAGATCCTCGTACGACGATCTGCGATGTATGTGAACCTGGATTTGCAGTGGCTGATACGACGTTGCACGCTGTCGCAGAGGCTCGCAGAAAAGCTCAGCTGAACAAACTCTGCTGCGACCGTCGTTCAATATGGCGTACAACTTTCGTATTTTCTTTATCAAAAACCACAGTTAAGTCAAGGTTACTCATGAAACATCACTGCTATCAAAAAATTATAATAAATAATAAAATTATTGTTGTTTAACTATAAATATTAATTATTATTTATTATTAATTTTCCGACTGAAATATTATGATAGTTTATTCAAATGTATAAATATATATATTTTCCGCAAACTTTTATATGATAGCATAATAAATGTATTATTATAAATTGAGAATAACCAATTATATATTAAGAGATGGTGAAAAAATAATAATGCACCATTGAACAACAATTATAAATTTAATCGAAAAATATGGAATAATATTTAATGATAATATGAGTAACAATATAATAAAATTGTTAAAATTGCTGAGAATAATAAATTGGTCAGTGTAATTGAACAACGGTAATTCATTTAGTATATATATAGTCACCGGTCAGTGAAGGCAGTTTCGAGATTTTATTACCTCCCAGTCAAGAGAGTGATTATACCTGTTGCGATCGTGAGTATTCCAAGTTTATGTGAACATGTATCGCAGATCGTCCTACGAGAATCTGGGATCACTTGCGAGCATCTACGATATGTATGTGAACCAGCCTTTATGTGCTCTGCAGGTATGAATTGCAAGCCTAAATGTTTTCGTGAAACTTCCTCTACTAGATGCGTGTTGAGTTGTTATATGATAACCTGTGCCCATTGATAACTGCAGCCTTTCATATCTACTTCCGCAATGTTTGATGTAGCTGCAGAATAAAATGATGAAGCATTAGAAAGGTAGGCATTTTTATAGTGTTAGCTGCATAAAAAACATCAAATACCCGTTACTTGGGATATTCATTGTATGCATACATTTTATGAGAAGAATGACTTCAATTAACATTTTGCTCTCAAGTTATTAAAATTGTCTAAATATCAATAATTGTTCTACTGTGCTCACTTGTAACTTACATGTCCCAGCACCAAACTTTTAGTTGAGTGATTTTGTTTTATTTTAATACGTGGGAAATACGTCATGGTATTTTAAAATATACCGTTATTTCCACCAACCTCTCTCAAAATCTGCTGTTATAACCTCAAATTTGGGAGAAGGCATCACACCAATCAGTTCTTGGATTATCTGTAATCAAAAATTAATTCTTTGGCTATTTAATCACTTTTTTACTACTCTGGGCATCTCAGAAAAAAGCATCACCCTTTCGTAATTTTTTTTATTCTCCCCGATATCACAATGAAGGCCAAAGGAACTTGTTCATCATGTCAGTAGTAATATATGAGCAGATCTCCCTACCAAGTGTTTTTTTGTGGATTAGATCTTGGAGTTGAGACAATGGGTTACGACGTTGGATGAATTCACCGAGTTTATATTGTATTTTACTTGAGGGGCATTTGAGTGGCATTTGAATGGCATTTAAGTGGCATTTGAGTTTTGATTATTTTTTTACTTATTTTGAACTTATATAGCATATAGATTTTGAATGTATGGCATTTAAGTTTTTGATAATTCTAGTCATAATTCGAGTTTATATGGCATCTTGAGAGAGGAGAGAGGAAAAGAGGAGAGAGAGGAGAGAGGAGATACATCTACATTGAATAAATACATTGATTAAAAATGAAACAATGTGTGAATATATATACATTTATTGTATATTAAGTAGGGTTACATAAAGAGAACATATTAAATATTGTGAGCTTGATAATTGCAATAGAAAACATTATATCTAATTTTTTTGATATTCTTAAATTTTGAGAAAATCATCATACTGGAGAATGTAATAAAATAGATATCATAATAGAGTGTAATAAGTTGAATATATAGAGTTAAAGTTTATAAAACTTTTTAATTTGTAAAGTATTTGATGAATTTACAAGAAATATCATCACATTCAGGCTCAATGATGATGAGAAGATTTTCTTCAAGTTTAAGTTTACTATTTTCCGATATAGACAGAGAAAGTTTTGAAAAACCCTCCAAATCATTATAAATAAAAACTCTATAAATCGATGGTGTTGAATTTGTAATTGATACTGAATTGTTTTCGCATATGATGTATCTATCACACACACAATCATTTATCACATAATAAGTAGGAAAATATCCTTGTATAATATATCTAGAGTTAGTAATACTAAGTAATACAAAGCACTACAACTTGTAATGGCAATCAATACATAGTATTTTTTACAAGGATGACATCGATGTACTGATGTTATATCTTAGGAAGGAAGACTTCTGTTCTATGTACTTTTGATTCCATAATGAACTAAAATAAAAAGTTATGTATTAGTATAGAATGGTTAAACAGAAATTTAAGCAATAAAAGAAATTATGAAATACTGGTGAGTAATTAAGTAATTCAGTAAGGAAATTGGTTGGAAATGTAGTAATATTATTTAAATACATCATTGCTTTGCAACAATGATTAATAAAAACAATTATGGATGTTGATGAGTAATTAAGTAATCTAGTAAGGAAAGCTGATTGAAATCACGGTAATAGTTGGTAAAAGATACAACATGTTTTATCAACGAAAAAATCAAACAATTTTCAAAATGTTTACGAGTAACTAAGCGATTTAGTAGGAAAAACCAACTGAAACACACAATATCCGTTTTTGAAATATTTACGATAAACATAATTGGAATATTGCTGTTATCAAAGAAATCAAGCTTGTAAAATAATAAAAAAACAACTAAAAATTTTTCATAAATATGTATGAAACGCTTCTAACATTAGTTCTAAAATACCTACAGAAGAGGATAGAGCTTTATCTATTTGGACATAATTATAAATATGCTTTCTGAATTTATAACAAGTTTTTTTGTTCCACGACATGTTGTATAATTTTTTGAAAACTATTTGATTCCAAGCACTTCTTTCAATTTCTTTTAAAAAATTATTGATATTAACGACTTCCACCATTGACAAAACGATTTCGAAACCGTTTTTTATAATGTCATCAAAACGTTCTGTAGATATATCATGTTTCTTACAACACATCCCCATACTCATTATGTGCTGAGTTATACAGAATATTATAACTTGAAATGTCAAACGTTCTACAGCTTTTTCTTCAACAACATCATTATTTATCACATAGTTATGATACATTTCTGGAAGGAAGTCCTTTAAGTAGATTGGATTTGCTGTTGTATTGTTCTAAAATACAAGCGATTATTAGATAACTAAAATAATTAAAGGTTTTCAACAGGTGTTAAATAGTATTTTTTATTAATTCTTACCTTTTCATCAGGCTGAGATTCCGGCTTTAGATACAATGGTTGACTTCCTACGTCTTGAGTATTCATTCTGAAAAACAGAAAAAATTGGCTCAACTTTTTATAATCAATTTAAAGATAGATATGTCATAAAGCCTTCAGATAGTTGTGTTAGCTAGCGGAAATAAATGAATTTAAGTTTTACCTTTATGAAGAGAGAACTCTTAATAGTTGCAATGGAAGATGTAGTAGATAGATGTTGCTCCTTTGCTCACTGTTGTTGAACTGGATGCTCTCTGTCTGAAACCGTTGTCTCTTATATAGGTAATTGTGTGAAAATAAATGTTTTATTCCCACGAAAGCATTGGTTTGTATTCGCGTGAAAATAAATTTTTTATTCCCGCGAAAGCAACGGTTTCCATTCGCGTGAAAAAAAATTATTTATTCCCGCGAAAGCAATGGTTTGTATTCGCGTGAAAATAAAATGTTGATTCCCGCGAAAGCATTGGTTTGTATTCGCGTGAAAATAAAATGTATATTCCCGCGAAAGCAACAGTTTCCATTCGCGTGAAAATAAACTGTTTATTCCCGCGAAAGCATTGGTTTGTATTCGCGTGAAAATAAATTATTCATTCCCGCGAAAGCATTGGTTTGTATTCGCGTGAAAATAAAATGTTGATTCCCGCGAAAGCATTGGTTTGTATTCGCGTGAAAATAAAATGTATATTCCCGCGAAAGCAACAGTTTCCATTCGCGTGAAAATAAACTGTTTATTCCCGCGAAAGCATTGGTTGGTATTCGCGTGAAAATAAAATGTTTATTCCCGCGAAAGCATTGGTTTGTATTCGCGTGAAAATAAATTATTCATTCCCGCGAAAGCAACAGTTTCCATTCGCGTGAAAATAAAAAGTTTATTCCCGCGAAAGCTATGGTTTGTATATGCATGAAAATAAAATGTATATTCCCGCGAAAGCAACAGCTTCTATTCGTGTGAAAATAAATTATTTATTCCCGCGAAAGCATTGGTTGGTATTCGTGTGAAAATAAAATGTTTATTCCCGCGAAAGCATTGGTTTGTCTTCGCGTGAAAATAAATTATTTATTCCCGCGAAAGCAACGGTTTGTATACGCATGAAAATAAAATGTTTATTCCCGCGAAAGCATTCGTTGGTATTCGCGTGAAAATAAAATGTTTATTCCCGCAAAAGCATTGGTTTGTGTTCGCGTGAAAATAAGTTATTCATTCCCGCGAAAGCAATCGTTTCCATTCACGTGAAAATAAATGTTTTATTCCCGCGAAAGCAACAGTTTCCATTCGCGTGAAAATAAACAGTTTATTCCCGCGAAAACAATGGTTTGTATACGCGTGAAAATTAATTTTTTATTCCCGCGAAAGCAACAGTTTCCATTCGCGTGAAAGTAAAATGTTTATTCCCGCGAAAGCATTGGTTTGTATTCGCGTGAAAATAAAATGTTTATTCCCGCGAAAGCATTGGTGTTCTTCCGTAAAAACAATGTTTCATTAATTTAACCTTATGATGAATGACATGATTTCAGCTATATAAGAAGCACTGTTTTTACACAGAAAGCAGTCACTTCGACATTAGCAACTGAAGGAGCAAGATCTACTACAACATCATCTACTACAACTGCTAGAAGGACTTTTCTGTTTGGAGGTAAGTCAACTTGATTGAGTATAAATTTAATTTTTATCGATTTAGATACTAACAACGATATGATATTGAGTAAATATATATATATATATATGTATATATATCTTCAAATTGGTTTGAAAAATAAATCATAACATGGATTTTTACTTTATCTTTTAGAATGTCGACACAAGTCAATACAAAACAACTGAAGAATAAAGAACCAAAACCTTCACAAGACAGGAAGGTGATTGATGACAATGTACTTCTTCAACGCACTACGATTCCCTTTCAAAGTGCCAGTCTGAATACTCTGGCAACTCTGATCATCAAAAGCGCCTCTCTGTTAAGTACTCTATCTCCAGCTTCCAGAAGAAACATTGAAAACATAGTCAAAGTTGAAGATTTACCAATACCTACAGTTATGCAGGTGTTAACCGTTGAGCTCCATGATGAAACGAACTGTACCATCATCTACAACTATAAAAAGGATGGAAAGGTAGTTAGAGTGAAGAGCACTATTCCATTAGCAGCAGGATTACTTGTCAATGAAGCTTCGCAAATAAGACCACTGGTTTTGATCTACATGGGTGTTGAAAAGACTGGAAAAGCAATTTTTCGTGCTGCTACAGAAACAGGAACTACTTTGAGGTGTAAGAATGCGTTTGATGTATTACCAGAAAAAAGTATGCGACAAATCAATGCTTATTTCGAGGTAGCTAATCTTCAGGATTTCCCAACAGATAGTGTCATATGTTTCCAAAACCCTGAAGTTATAACAAAGTCTGACAGGCGATGGAATGGAAATGAAGAGACTCTTCTAGTTCAATACAGAAGTGTTGTAGATGAAGAATTACTGATCGGAGATATGCGCATTCCTCATCAAATAGCTTCTACTGTGACATCGGAGAGATTTGGAGTGATTCTGTTCAAGGGTCTGAGCCGAAACGCAGACAATTCAATTTTCTACAACATCAGTGTACTCGCAGCTCATCAAGCCTTCGTCCAAGCCTCGGAACTGGCTGATAATCCAAAATCTGAGGATTTTCTCAACCACTTTGATGATGCTGAAAAAGAAGACTGTGGAGAACAAACTCTCGAGAAGCTAATCTATAACTCAAGGGATTCATATCACTATAGGTAAGTTTTATTAATTTTTACCATAATTTTAAAAAAGTTGCTTTGTGAAAATTTTGTGTATTCTTAAAATAAAAAACCACTTAAAATGATAAATTTGTGAATATTTTTGTAAAACATTTTTCAAGTTATATATATATATATATATTTCGAATTAAAAAAGGATTTTGTTGTGTCATCAGTGTATTTTTTTTACATAAAAGTTGGAAAAATAACAAAAGGTGATAATTATTTTACAAAAATGTTCAATTTTTCACATAAATGATCAACTCATAAACATTTTTTGTAAAACATTTTTAAATTATATATATTTCGGATTAAAAAAAAAGACTTTTTTGTGTAATCAGTGTATTTTTTTACATAAAAGTTTAAAAAATAACAAAAGGTTATAATTATTTTGCAAAAATGTTTAGTCTTTCACATAAATGATCAATTCATAAACATTTTTTGTAAAACATTTTTAAATTATATATATTTCGGATTAAAAAAAGGACCTTTTTGTGCAATCAGTGTGCTTTTTTGTGCAATCAGTGTACTTTTTTGTGCAATCAGTGTATTTTTTTTTACATAAAAGTTTAAAAAATAACAAAAGGTTATAATTATTTTACAAAAATGTTTAGTTTTTCACATAAATGATCAATTGCTAAACATTTTTTGTAAAACATTTTTAAATTATATATATTTCGGATTAAAAAAAGGACTTTTTGTGCAATCAGTGTGCTTTTTTTGTGCAATCAGTGTACTTTTTTGTGCAATCAGTGTATTTTTTTTACATAAAAGTTTAAAAAATAACAAAAGGTTATAATTATTTTACAAAAATGTTTAGTTTTTCACATAAATGATCAATTGATAAACATTTTTTGTAAAACATTTTTAAATTATGTATATTTCGAATTAAAAAAAAGGTTTTTTTTGTGTAATCAGTGTATTTTTTTCGCTAGAAGTTGAAAAAATGTGTAATCAGTGTATTTCTTTTACATAGAAGTTGAAAAAATAACAAAAGTTTATATTTATTTTACATTAATTTTAATCATACTATACTAATACATCATTTTTTATTTTAGTCCATTATATCGTAAAAAGAAAACAGAGTAAAGAACTTTCCCTAAGAAATAATGAGCTGAATGATGTAACTCAGTGAGTTATTTTCCTGTTATATATAATGTAAATGTAAACTATCTAATGTAGCTAAGAGTAAAATTTAAATTCGGTAAAATTTATTTATAATGAATAACTTTTGTATTTTAGTCAATTATTGGATCACAGAGAATACGGAATACAAGAGTTCCTCCCTGGGTCTAATAATATACCAGAAGAATATCAAAGAAGATATTGTTCAAGAAAAGCGCTTTGTAACCATTGATATCATAAGCTATAGTAGTTTGTATTACAGAAAATTTACTATAAAACAGTTTTATGAATGTAAAAACTAGATATGGTATTTTCTATTACAATTATTTACTTGTAAATTTTATTCATCTAGAGAGGTAATTTGGTGATTTTTTTGACAGTTTTTTAAAAAAGTTAAAAAGTACAAAAAAAATCAAAAAATATCGAAAACTATATATTTCAATGATTATTTTTTAAAAAGTTCAAAAAAATGTAATAAAGCTCTGTTTTGAAACATAACAAATTTAAAAGGATTGTGTAGGATGAAATTCTCACTCAAAAAATTATTGAAAATTGAATGAAATAAAAGAATATTTTCCCAAATACCAAAGTTTTGTAAATATAAAGTGAAAAACTCTATATATATATATATTGTTTTTAAAATAATATCGAAAACTATATATTTCAATGATTATTTTTTAAAAAAATAAAAAAATTTAAAAGGAAGGTGTAGGATAAAATCCTCACTCAAAAAATTATTGAAAATTGAATGAAATAAAAGAATATAAAGTGAAAATCTATATATATATATTTATTTTTTTAAAAAAATATCGAAAACTATATATTATAATGATTATTTTTTTAAAAAGTTGAAAAACAAAAAACTTTGTAATAAAACCCTGTTTTAAAACATAAAAAATTAAAAAGGAATGTAATAAAAGAATATTTTACCAAAATACCACATTTTTCTTGTAAATATCTAGTAAACATTTCTAAAATATTGTTGGTGAAATTTACTGGAAAATGGTTTCAAGTGTGTCAAAGACTAAATATGATGTTTTCATTGAAATGTTTATTTTCAAAAGATCCAAATAATAACATTGAATCAATTAGTTAAATTTAACAGTCAAATTCTTTTTTATCAAGTAGGCTTAAGGTTTCTATTGTGATTAATTCTCAAATATTGTAAAAACTCTATATATATATATATATTGTTTTTAAAATAATATCGAAAACTATATATTTCAATGATTATTTTTTAAAAAAATAAAAAAATTTAAAAGGAAGGTGTAGGATAAAATCCTCACTCAAAAAATTATTGAAAATTGAATGAAATAAAAGAATATAAAGTGAAAATCTATATATATATATATTTATTTTTTTAAAAAAATATCGAAAACTATATATTATAATGATTATTTTTTTAAAAAGTTGAAAAACAAAAAACTTTGTAATAAAACCCTGTTTTAAAACATAAAAAATTAAAAAGGAATGTAATAAAAGAATATTTTACCAAAATACCACATTTTTCTTGTAAATATCTAGTAAACATTTCTAAAATATTGTTGGTGAAATTTACTGGAAAATGGTTTCAAGTGTGTCAAAGACTAAATATGATGTTTTCATTGAAATGTTTATTTTCAAAAGATCCAAATAATAACATTGAATCAATTAGTTAAATTTAACAGTCAAATTCTTTTTTATCAAGTAGGCTTAAGGTTTCTATTGTGATTAATTCTCAAATATTGTAAACTTGAACTGTCTAGAGGAGTAATTTGTCGATTTTGATGTGTTTTTTCTTTTAAAAAATTATCATGTAATACCACATACTTCAGTTCTAATTCGTTTTGAACAATTTCATGGGAGACAAAGAATAAAAAGTTACATTGATTTAGTTTTTAGAATTAAAGTTGCTATCGAAAATGGTTTGTTCTTGTTTAAAAAAATTATTACGTAATACCACATACTTCAGTTCTAATTCGTTTTTAGAATTGAAGTCGCCATCGAAAATGATTTGTTCTTTAATGGGTAAATCCATAACCTCCTCCTCATCATGACAGAAGCTTTCTGATGATTGCATTTTGAAAAACAAATTACATTGTTTTAGTTTTCCGAATTGAAATTGCCATCGAAAATGGTTTGTTCTTAAACGGGAAAATCCATAGGTTTCTCATCATCATGTTTAAGTTTTCTACCCCAATATCTCCAACCTCTCAGAGATAGAAATTGTTCTGTTTAAAAAAATAATGGAAATTGTATATATAAATGATTGTTTTTGAAAAAAATGGTAAATTTTTGAAAAAAATTCAAAAGGAAAATGCAGGATAAAACCCTCACTCAAGAAACTAATTTTGTATGATAGGTTGCTTACCTAATAATAAGAAAATAATGAATAATTTATATTTAAGCAATTATTGAAAAAATTAATGAAAATTGAATAGAATAAAGGAAATATTTTACCAAATAGCCTGTTTTTTTGTAAAGATATACAAACAGATAAAATTTAACCATTTGAAGGATGATTTCTTTTTTGCAAAAAAAATAATGAAGATTTAATGAAATGAAAAAGTATTTTACCAAATACCTTGTTTTTTTGTAAATTTGTACAATTAGATGAAATTTAACCATTTATAGGATGATTTGTTTTTGTAAAAATTAATGAAAATTGAATAAAATGAAAAAATATTTCACCAAAATACCTCTTTTTTGTAGATGTAAACAAATAGATGAATATCTAACTTTATCCATTTTTTCCATTTGGGATCATGTTTTGAAGGTTTTCAAGATAGTTTTAGTAAAAGCTTATGCATTGATTGTCATTACAAGTTGTAGTGTTTGGTATTATTTAATATTTACTGACTCTAGCTATATTATATGAAATTTTCCCTACTTATTACACAATAAATGTATATATTCACATATTGTTTCATTTTTAATCACTGTATTTATTCAATGTAGATATATCTCCTTTCTCTCCTCTCTCAAGATATCATATGAGTCGAATTACAAAAAATTATCAAAACTTAAATACCATACATTCAAAATCTAGATGCTCTATGAGTTAAAGTTATGTATATAATTATGTAAAAAATTATCAAAACTTGAATGCCATGCGTTCAAAATCTATAAGTTCAAATTAAGTAAAAAAATAATCAAAACTCAAATGCCACTTAAATGTCATTCAAATGCCACTCAAATGCCCCTCAAGTAAAATACAATATAAACTCGGCGAATTCACCCAACGTCGTAACTCATTGCATAACCCCCCAAGATCAAATCCACAAAAAAACACTTGGTAGGGAGATCTGCTCATATATTACTACTCATGTCCTTCTTTATTTATGAATTAATTGGTTGAGTATAGTTGGTGAAACAGTTTTCTTGCCAATTTAAAAGTTCCATTGACGAACCAGCAGCAGCAGCGGCAGCAGCGGCAGCAAGTACCTTTAGTTAATTAGGTGTAGCAAAAAGTAGATGTTTCTTTCCACACTTTTGGATGTACCCTTGCAAAAAGTTGCTACGTATGTAGCTTATCTCCAGCCACAGGAACATCAGTTTACCAATTATGGATGTGAAACTAGCCACATGAGCAATAGACAGCTGCTGGCAACAATTACATTGCCAGTATTGCACATGATTTCAATTAAAATCTGATATTTCAAATGTAAAACAAAGTTTTTTATTTACAGGTATAGATCACTTACATTGGTGACCCAGGGTGAATGGTAGTTCACAAAATGCATAAATCAGTTGCATAAGGTGTGCGGTTTGAACTCATTTTAGCCAACGATAATTCTTTTTACCTATTTAATTCTACGACAACTCAAACCTTAACATCCTGATGCAGTAAGCTTTACATTGCTAAAGCTCTTCTACAGTAATTTTTTTAGGCAAAGAGTTAAATATCTTCGTTCACTTGAGTTTACCTATAACTGTTAAAAGTTTTAACTTTAGTGAAATGTAGTAAAGTGAAATTTTAAACTTCAAGTCTCATCTCACAAGCAGTTCTTATACATCAAAACTTTTGTTTGTACTTGAGAAACTAAACTTGTTGGACATTTGCGAATTCTTTATCTTGGATGCAGATATCAATTTGCAGCTCTTTCTAGGTTTGCTGGATTTGGAACAGTTTCACATGTGTAACAGGCTCATTGATCTCTTCTTTCACCATATCACCTCTCAATGGTTATGTAGTTTTTTTCTGTTTAACCTGAATAATTAATTGTAACTTCATTATTTGTATATGTTAATGAGATATGTATCAAACAATTATTTTCCCTCCGTTCTGGACAACTCATTTGCATTAGAGAGCGATATTCTTATGTTGGAACTGTTTTAAATTCCAACAATTGGCTTCCATCCGGCTTATTACATGACCCTGATCAATAATACACAAAAATCTCTAAAATTTCATGGCAGAAACAAAAAAGTTCAATTTTGTTATTACATTTTTGCGGGTACCCGATGCATTATCATGTCTGTTTAATATTACCTGGCATTCATGCTGTATATCCAAGGTTTCGCTATATGTTGGAATAAAGTGGCTCTGACATTATGGTTGGTTTTTCTTCATTGCTTGAGAAAACAAAAATGAGCAAATTATTTTCATTCGTAGCAGCTAATCCATTTTTTGGAGCTTCCGCTAAATTTACTATGGTAAACCAGTTACCTAGTCTCAAAAACCAATATTTTTTTAGTTCTGTGTTCTTAAATGTTTTTTTCTTCTAGAGCAGAGAAGCTGTTAACTTTAAAGTTTTTGATATTAGTAGTAATATATGAGCAAATCTCCCTACCAAGTGTTTTTTGTGGGGTCAAAATCTGGGGTGATGCAATGAGTTACGGCGTTGAATGAATTCGCCGAGTTTATATTGTATTTCATTTGAGGGGCATTTGAGTGGCATTTGAGTGGTATTTAAGTGGCATTTGAGTTTTGATTATTTTTTTACTTAATTTGAACGTATATGGCGTATAGATTTTGAATGTATGGCATTTAAGTTATGATAATTTTTTTACATAATTGTATACATAATTATAACTCTAGATTTCGAATGTAAGGCATTTAAGTTTTGATAATTTTTTTGTAATTCCGACTCATATGATATCTTGAGAGAGAGAGGAGAGATGAAAAGAGGAGAGAGAGGAGAGAGGAGATATACCTACATTAAATAAATACAGTGATTAAAAATGAAACAATATGTGAATATATACATTTATTGTGTAATAAGTAGGGAAAATCTCATATAATATAGCTAGAGTCAGTAAATATTAAATAATACAAAACACTACAACTTGTAATGACAATCAATGCATAAGCTTTTACTAAAAAAAACATCTTAAAAACCTTCAAACATGATCCCAAATGGGAAAAAATGGATGAAGTTAGATATACATCTATTTGTATACATCTACAAAAAAGAGGTATTTGGTGAAATATTTTTTCATTTCATTCAATTTTCATTAATTTTTTTACAAAAAGAAATCATCCTCTAAATGGTTAAACTTCATCTAATTGTACAAATTGACAAAAAAACCAGACTATTTGGTAAAATATTCTTTCATTTCAATAAATTTTCTCTCTAAATGGTTAAGTTTCATATATTTGTACAAATTTACAAATAAAACAGGGTATTTGGTAAAACATTCTTTCATTTCATTAAATTTTCATTATTTTTTTGCAAAAAAGAAATAATCCTCTAAATGGTTAAATTTTATCTGTTTGTATATCTTTACAAAAAAAACAGGGTATTTGGTAAAATATTCTTTTATTCTATTCAATTTTCATTAATTTTTTCAATAATTGCTTAAATATACATTATTCATTATTTTCTTATTGTTAGGTAAGCAACCTATCTTACAAAATTAGTTTCTTGAGTGAGGGTTTTATCCCACATTTTCCTTTTGAATTTTTTTAAAAATTTACCATTTTTCCAAAACAATCATTTATATATACAATTTCCATTATTTTTTTAAACAGAACAATCTCTATCTCTGAGAGGTTGGAGATATTGGGGTAGAAAACTTAGACATGATGATGAGAAGCCTATGGATTTACCCATTCAAGAACAAACCATTTTCGATGGCAATTTCAATTCTGAAAACTAAATCAATGTAATTTGTTTTTCAAAATACAATCATCAGAAAACCTCTGTCATGATGATGAGGAGGTTATGGATTTACCCATTCAAGAACAAACCATTTTCGATGGCAACTTCAATTCTAAAAACTAAATCAATGTAACTTTTTATTCTTTTTTCTCCCATGAAATTGTTCAAACGAATTAGAACTGAAGTATGTGGTATTACGTAATCATTTTTTTTAAAGAAAAAAAAACATCAAAATCGACAAATTACTCCTCTAGATAGTTAAAATTTACAATATTTGAGAATTAATTGCAATAGAAACATTAAGCCTACTTGATAATAAAGAATTTGAGTGTTAAATTTGACTAATTGATTCAATGATATTATATGGATCTTTTGAAAATAAACATTTCAATGAAAACACCATATTTAGTCTTTGACACACTTGAAACCATTTTACAGTAAATTTCACCAACAATATTTTAGAAATGTTCACTATATATTTACAAGAAAAATGTGGTATTTGGTAAAATATTCTTTTATTCCATTGAATTTTCATTAAATTTTTGAGCGAGGGTTTTATCCTACAGCACCCTTTTAATTTTTTTGTGTTTTAAAACAGGGTTTTATTACAAAGTTTTTTTTGTTTTTTCAACTTTTTTAAAAAAATAATCATTAAAATATATAGTTTTCGATATTTTTTTAAAAAAATATATATAGAAATTTTCACTTTATATTTACAAAAAAGTTGGTATTTGGGAAAATATTCTTTTATTCCATTCAATTTTCAATAATTTTTTGAGTGAGGAATTTATCCTACACCTTCCTTTTAAATTTTTTATGTTTCAAAACAGGGTTTTATTACATGGCTTTTTTTTTGTTTTTTTCAACTTTTTAAAAAATAATCATTGAAATATATAGTTTTCGATATTATTTTAAAATAATATATATAGAGATTTTTACTTTATATTTACAAAATTTTGGTATTTGGGAAAATATTATTTTATTCCATTCAATTTTCATTAATTTTTTGAGTGAGGATTTTATCCTACACCTTCCTTTTAAATTTTTTATGTTTCAAAACAGGGTTTTATTACATACCTTTTTTTAACTTTTTTGTACTTTTAACTTTTTTAAAAAACAATCCTTAAAAGATATAGTTTTTGATATTTTTTTAAAAACCGTCAAAAATCACCAAATTACTCTTCTAGATGAATAAAATTTACAGGAAAATAATTGTAATAGAAAATAGCATATCTAGCTTTTACATTCATAAAACTGTTTTATAGTAAATTTTGTGTAATACAAACTACTATAGCTTACGATATCAATGGTTACAAAGCATTTTTCTTGAACAATATCTTCTTTGATGTTCTGCTGATATATTATTAGTCTCAGACAGGAATTCCTGTATTCCGTATTTTTTTTTGATCCAATAATGAACTAAAATACAAAGTTATTCATTATATAAATAAATTTTACCGAATTTGAATTTTACTCTTAGCTACATTAGATAGTTTACATTATATATAACAGGAAAGTAACTCACTGAGTTACATCATTTAGCTCATTATCTTTTTAGGGAGCAAGTCCTTCATTTTGCTTTCTTTTTACGATATAATGGACTAAAATAAAAAGTGATGTATTAGTATAGCATGAATAAAAATTAATGTAAAATAATTATAAACTTTTGTTATTTTTTCAACATCTATGTAAAAAATTACACTGATTACACGCGAAAAAGTCCTTTTTTTCATCTGGATCCGGAATATATATAAATATATGTATAATTTAAAATTTTTTTACAACAAACGCTCATGAATTGTCCATTTATGTGATAAAACGTGTTATTTACGTGAGAAATTAAGCATTTTTGTAAAGTAATTATAACCTTTTGCGACTTTTTCAACTTCTATGTAAAAAAATTACACTGATTACACAAAAAAGTCCTATTCTAGTCCGAAATGTATATAATTTAAAAATGTTTTACAAAAAATGTTCATGAGTAGTAGTAATATATGAGCAGATCTCCCTACCAAGTGTTTTTTTGTGGATTAGATCTGGGGGTTGAGGCAATGGGTTACGATGTTGGATGAATTCGCCGAGTTTATATTGTATTTTACTTGAGGGGCATTTGAGTGGCATTTGAGTGGCATTTAAGTGGCATTTGAGTTTTGATTATTTTTTTACTTGATTTAAACTTATATGACATATAGATTTTGAATGTATGGCATTCAAGTTTTGATAATTTTTTTACATAATTATATACATACTTGAGAGAAAGAAAGAGATAGAGGAGAGAGAGGGAGGAGAGAGGGAGAGAGAGAGGATAGAGAGATTTTTTAGTTTTCTATACATTCATGTATATATGGTTAATTATGTACGTATTTATGGGTATATTTATATCTACATAGAGAGAGGAGATATATCTACATTGAATAAATATATTGATCAAAAATGAAACATTATATGATGATATACCTGATTACATAATAAGTAGGGAAAATCTTCCTATATAATATAGCTAGAGTCAGTAAATACTAAGTTATACAAAGCAATACAACTTGTAATGACAATCAATGCATTCATACATACATACATATGGTATCTTGAGAGAGAGAGAGAAAGAGAGAGAGAGGAGAGAGAGAGAGATCTTTAAGTTTTCTAGCAATTAATGTATATATGGTCAATTATGTACATATTTATGGGTATATTTATATCTACATAGAGAGAGAGAAGAGAGGAGATATATCTAAATTGAATAAATACATTGATTAAAAATGAATCATTATATGATTATATACATTTATTACATAATAAGTAAGGAAAATCCCCCCATATAATATAGCTAGAGTCAGTAAATACCAAGTAATACAAAGCACTACAACTTGTAATAAATACAAAGTAATAACAGTTAATGCATAGTTTGTTCCTTTACAATGATGTCTTTGATGTAGTGATGTTATATCTTAGGAAGGAAGACTTCTCTTCTATGTGCTTTTAATTTCGTAATGAACTAAAATAAAAAAGTTATGTATTAGTATAGAATGATTAAGCAAAAATGTAAAATAATTACATGAATTTGAAGTATAGTTCTAGTTACATTGGATAGTTTAAATTACTAGAAAAGGTAAATAACTCACCAAGTTACATTGTTCAACTTGTTCTTTCTTGAGCATTATTTTCATCAAGTGTTTTTGATTCTCTTTCATCGATCTAAAACAAAACAAAAAATACTTGCTTTATAAATATGTTGTAAAAAATACACTAATTAGACCGAAAAAGTGCTTTTTTTTACCTGAAAAAATGTATATGCTCAACATTTTGTTGTAAAAACTACACTAATTACACCCAAAAAGTCCTTTTCTTTACCATTTTACCTGAAGAGTGCAAACAACGATCTCCTGCACGAAACTAATTAGTAGTAATAAAGTACTTGATTCTCAATAAATTTTGCTTTCAAAAATAAAAAATTAAATATATATATATATATATATGGTTAATTATGTACATATTTATGGGTATATTTATATCTACATAGAGAGAGAGGAGATATTTCTACATTGAATAAATATATTGATCAAAAATGAAACATTATCTGATTATATACCTGATTACATAATAAGTAGGGAAAATCTTCCTATATAATATAGCTAGAGTCAGTAAATACTAAGTAATACAAAGCACCACAACTCGTAATGACAATCAATGCATACATACATACATATGGTATCATGAGAGAAAGAAAGAGAGAGAGGAGAGAGATTTTTTAGTTTTCTATACATTCATGTATATATGGTTAATTATGTACATATTTATGGGTATATTTATATCTACATAGAGAGAGGAGAGAGGAGATATATCTAAATTGAATGAATATATTGATCAAAAATGAATCATTGTATGATTATATACATTTATTACATCAGAAGTAGGGAAAATCTTCCTATATAATATAGCTAGAGTCAGTAAATACGCGCATGTCCATATTCATGTACATGTGCATAAATGGACATGAATAGGTACATGTCCATATTCATGTCCATATTCATGTCCATATTCATGTCCATTTATCTACATATCCATATTCATGTCCATTTATGTACATACCTATGTTCATATTTATGTACATGCGCATGTCCAAATTCATATCCATATTAACATTTTATAGCTATGTACAGAGGAGAGAGAAGAGAGGAGAGAGAGAGATTTTTTAGTTTTTTATACAACCATATATATATGGATAATTACGTACATGTTTACGGATATATTTATATCTAGATTGAATAATATACATCTATGACATAATAACTATATTGAATGCTATAAAATATGTTGGAAAATCACCAAATTAGTCCTCTAGATGGTTAAAATTTACAGTATTTGGGAAATAACTGCAAGAGAGGAGAGAGGAGTATTTGGTAGAGGAGAGAGGAGGCTTCAAAAAAGAGCTACAAAAAACTAATCAGTACACAACTCAGTTTATTAGGTAGTAGCGCTTCAAGGAGGTACAAACACTGATTGCTGACAAACAACAAATTTTAATGCAGATTGGGAGAGGTAGCTTTTGTTAGAGCCTATAATCATCCTGATTGCACAGGTTTTAATATCAATACAAAATGAATCTTCCTCCTTTAAAATATGGTGAACGTTATTTTGTTATACCAGAAGAGGAGTATCATAGTTTGATGGAAAAGAACAGTGGGGCTAAATCAACAGACCAAGACAAGTTTGCGTCATCATTGTATGACAACCCGACAAAAGACAAAATGGTGAGAGATATCGAGAAAATCCAGAATATTTTGGTTGAAACGAATGAAATAGTAAAGGGAATCAAAAACGAGTTGCTTGAGCGCAAAAAGACAAATGAAAATGTTCAAAGCACAAAAACCTATCGGAGTGATGTTGGAAAGATTAGGGGAGAGTACAAGCAACCAAAGAGCTGGAGCTCTGCTAAAACACCAAAGCTCTCACCATCATCGTTTGATAGAAACACAATTGACGATGATAGCAATAGAGATTCGGAGAGAATGATGCAACAATTAGAAGAGTTTAAAAAGAAAGTATCCGACATGACAGCTAGTAAAGACAATCAAGCGTTAGGTGTAAAAATATTGTATCAATTGAGAGATTCTGGAAAATACGATCTGGATACTGACAGGATAAAACTCAAGGGAAGATGGCTTAGCGCTAAGCTATCAAAGAATTTGTTGCAAGATGTACTAACTGATAAAGGCTCAATAAGATCAACAAAAGATAACTACAGTAGATTTAAAAGTCTGCTCACCACTCAAGGAATCACAACTGTCAGGAGATCCTCATGAAAAACTTATTTTAGCTACCTAGTTGTTAATTCAAACATCTTAGCAACAACTTATTAGCTCAAACATGACTTTGTTATACTCAATCCTTTATCCAACACCTACAATAATTCTTAGTAATAGTAGTGTAATGAGACTGAGTAATAATCTACACACACCTTGTTCACTCTGTATGCTGTAGCACATGTTTTTCCTTTAGTTATCTGCAGTTACTTCAATTGGATCTTATCCAGATGTTTTATAGTCTTTGCTGCTACTGCGTTTTGTCTCAAACAAGAGTCCAAAGTAGGCATTGTGTCTACAAAATACCAAAAAAAAATTGATTGTTACAATTGTTTCATTTATTTTCATTGGTTTTATCTTCATATACATAAAGTAGCGAAGAAACAGTTTGTGTGAGTATGAAACTATCTAGTAGAGATAAATTAATATCTAGGTTCAACTAGCATTAAATATTAATTACTTTGTTAACAATAAATAATTAGAGTCAGTTACTTTACTAGTGCTCGGGCAAACACACAATTTTGTTAATGTCAAAGTCTGCGATCTTACAAAGAAATAACTTAGATACTATTACTATTAGCATGAAATTATCTAGTAAAGATAAATTACCTAGGAGTGAATTCTAGTTGAGGTTCGATTATTTTAAATATAAATAATTAAAACCAAATTGATTGGAATCGTAGTAATATTTTTTAAATACAACATTGCTTTGCAACGACTATTAATGAAAGCGATTATGAAATGTTGATGAGTAACTAAGTAATCTAGTAAGGAAAAATGATTGAAATCACGGTAATATTTGTTAATAGATACTTGCGACATGTTTTATCAACGAAAAAATCAAGCGATTTTCAAAATGTTTACGAGTAACTAAGCGATTTGGTAGAAAATACTAACAGAAATCGTTCGATATCCGTTTTTGAAATATTTACGATAAACCAAATTGGGATATTGCTGTTATCAACCAAAAAATCAAGCGAGTATCAAATGTTTACGAGTAACTAAGTGTTTCAGTTGACAAAAACCGATTGAGATCATGTGACATCCGTTACAAATATTTACGTTAAGTTAGCAACGGAAAAAACAAATATTTCTTAGAATATTCGCTATAGCAAGTTATGATAATTTTGTACTCGCTCTAAAGGTAAAGGTTTTCAGTCCGTTTTTGATCAGACTAAAATTTATGCGAGTCGTTTTAGGCATTATTTCAGTCGACGTAATGTTACCAGTTCATTTTCACAAGTTTTTAATATTTATTTTAAAAATAAATAATTAAAGCTTTCTACTAGTGTTAAATGATTGTTGATTATTTTTTACCTTATCACCACTTAGAGCCAGATGATTTAATTAACTAAAGACAAATAATTATTTTAGCATTTCTTACCTTGATGCTCTCCTAGTAGCTGTAGTAGATGATGCTTCTCCGCTTGCTGTTGAAGAACTGGATGCTTTCTAAGTGAAAACAGTGGCTCTTAAATAGCTAAAGTTGCACTGATTAAACCCTATGAATCAGCATTTTTTCCAATGCTTTCGCGGGAATAAAAACTGTTTATTCCCGCGAAAGCAACTGTTTCTATTCACGTGAAAATAAACTATTTATTCCCGCGAAAGCAACTGTTTCTATTCGCGTGAAAATAAACTATTTATTCCCGCGAAAGCAACTGTTTCTATTCGCGTGAAAATAAATTATTTATTCCCGCGAAAGCAACGGTTTCTATTCGCGTGAAGATAAACTATTTATTCCCGCGAAAGCAACAGTTTCTATTCGCGTGAAAATAAACTATTTATTCCCGCGAAAGCAACAGTTTCTATTCGCGTGAAAATAAACTATTTATTCCCGCGAAAGCAACTGTTTCTATTCGCGTGAAAATAAATTATTTATTCCCGCGAAAGCAACTGTTTCTATTCGCGTGAAAATAAACTATTTATTCCTGCGAAAGCAACAGTTTCTATTAGCGTGAAAATAAATTATTTATTCCCGCGAAAGCAACTGTTTCTATTCGCGTGAAAATAAACTATTTATTCCCGCGAAAGCAACTGTTTCTAATCGCGTGAAAATAAACTATGTTGCTTTCGCGGGAATAAATAATTTATTTTCACACGAATAGAAACAGTTGCTTTCACGGGAATAAATAGTTTATTTTCACGCTAATAGAAACTGTTGCTTTCGCGGGAATAAATAGTTTATTTTCACGCGAATAGAAACAGTTGCTTTCGCGGGAATAAATAATTTATTTTCACGCGAATAGAAACAGTTGCTTTCGCGGGAATAAATAGTTTATTTTCATGCGAATAGAAACAGTTGCTTTCGCGGGAATAAATAGTTTATTTTCACGCGAATAGAAACTGTTGCTTTCGCGGGAATAAATAGTTTATTTTCACGCGAATAGAAACTGTTGCTTTCGCGGGAATAAATAGTTTATCTTCACGCGAATAGAAATCGTTGCTTTCGCGGGAATAAATACATTATTTTCACGCGAATAGAAACAGTTGCTTTCGCGGGAATAAATAGTTTATTTTCACGCGAATAGAAACAGTTGCTTTCGCGGGAATAAATAGTTTATTTTCACGCGAATAGAAACAGTTGCTTTCGCGGGAATAAACAGTTTTTATTCCCGCGAAAGCATTGGAAAAAATGCTGATTCATAGGGTTTAATCAGTGCAACTTTAGCTATTTAAGAGCCACTGTTTTCACTTAGAAAGCATCCAGTTCTTCAACAGCAAGCGGAGAAGCATCATCTACTACAGCTACTAGGAGAGCATCAAGGTAAGAAATGCTAAAATAATTATTTGTCTTTAGTTAATTAAATCATCTGGCTCTAAGTGGTGATAAGGTAAAAAATAATCAACAATCATTTAACACTAGTAGAAAGCTTTAATTATTTATTTTTAAAATAAATATTAAAAACTTGTGAAAATGAACTGGTAACATTACGTCGACTGAAATAATGCCTAAAACGACTCGCATAAATTTTAGTCTGATCAAAAACGGACTGAAAACCTTTACCTTTAGAGCGAGTACAAAATTATCATAACTTGCTATAGCGAATATTCTAAGAAATATTTGTTTTTTCCGTTGCTAACTTAACGTAAATATTTGTAACGGATGTCACATGATCTCAATCGGTTTTTGTCAACTGAAACACTTAGTTACTCGTAAACATTTGATACTCGCTTGATTTTTTGGTTGATAACAGCAATATCCCAATTTGGTTTATCGTAAATATTTCAAAAACGGATATCGAACGATTTCTGTTAGTATTTTCTACCAAATCGCTTAGTTACTCGTAAACATTTTGAAAATCGCTTGATTTTTTTGTTGATAAAACATGTCGCAAGTATCTATTAACAAATATTACCGTGATTTCAATCATTTTTCCTTACTAGATTACTTAGTTACTCATCAACATTTCATAATCGCTTTCATTAATAGTCGTTGCAAAGCAATGTTGTATTTAAAAAATATTACTACGATTCCAATCAATTTGGTTTTAATTATTTATATTTAAAATAATCGAACCTCAACTAGAATTCACTCCTAGGTAATTTATCTTTACTAGATAATTTCATGCTAATAGTAATAGTATCTAAGTTATTTCTTTGTAAGATCGCAGACTTTGACATTAACAAAATTGTGTGTTTGCCCGAGCACTAGTAAAGTAACTGACTCTAATTATTTATTGTTAACAAAGTAATTAATATTTAATGCTAGTTGAACCTAGATATTAATTTATCTCTACTAGATAGTTTCATACTCACACAAACTGTTTCTTCGCTACTTTATGTATATGAAGATAAAACCAATGAAAATAAATGAAACAATTGTAACAATCAATTTTTTTTTGGTATTTTGTAGACACAATGCCTACTTTGGACTCTTGTTTGAGACAAAACGCAGTAGCAGCAAAGACTATAAAACATCTGGATAAGATCCAATTGAAGTAACTGCAGATAACTAAAGGAAAAACATGTGCTACAGCATACAGAGTGAACAAGGTGTGTGTAGATTATTACTCAGTCTCATTACACTACTATTACTAAGAATTATTGTAGGTGTTGGATAAAGGATTGAGTATAACAAAGTCATGTTTGAGCTAATAAGTTGTTGCTAAGATGTTTGAATTAACAACTAGGTAGCTAAAATAAGTTTTTCATGAGGATCTCCTGACAGTTGTGATTCCTTGAGTGGTGAGCAGACTTTTAAATCTACTGTAGTTATCTTTTGTTGATCTTATTGAGTCTTTATCAGTTAGTACATCTTGCAACAAATTCTTTGATAGCTTAGCGCTAAGCCATCTTCCCTTGAGTTTTATCCTGTCAGTATCCAGATCGTATTTTCCAGAATCTCTCAATTGATACAATATTTTTACACCTAACGCTTGATTGTCTTTACTAGCTGTCATGTCGGATACTTTCTTTTTAAACTCTTCTAATTGTTGCATCATTCTCTCCGAATCTCTATTGCTATCATCGTCAATTGTGTTTCTATCAAACGATGATGGTGAGAGCTTTGGTGTTTTAGCAGAGCTCCAGCTCTTTGGTTGCTTGTACTCTCCCCTAATCTTTCCAACATCACTCCGATAGGTTTTTGTGCTTTGAACATTTTCATTTGTCTTTTTGCGCTCAAGCAACTCGTTTTTGATTCCCTTTACTATTTCATTCGTTTCAACCAAAATATTCTGGATTTTCTCGATATCTCTCACCATTTTGTCTTTTGTCGGGTTGTCATACAATGATGACGCAAACTTGTCTTGGTCTGTTGATTTAGCCCCACTGTTCTTTTCCATCAAACTATGATACTCCTCTTCTGGTATAACAAAATAACGTTCACCATATTTTAAAGGAGGAAGATTCATTTTGTATTGATATTAAAACCTGTGCAATCAGGATGATTATAGGCTCTAAAAAAAGCTACCTCTCCCAATCTGCATTAAAATTTGTTGTTTGTCAGCAATCAGTGTTTGTACCTCCTTGAAGCGCTACTACCTAATAAACTGAGTTGTGTACTGATTAGTTTTTTGTAGCTCTTTTTTGAAGCCTCCTCTCTCCTCTACCAAATACTCCTCTCTCCTCTCTTGCAGTTATTTCCCAAATACTGTAAATTTTAACCATCTAGAGGACTAATTTGGTGATTTTCCAACATATTTTATAGCATTCAATATAGTTATTATGTCATAGATGTATATTATTCAATCTAGATATAAATATATCCGTAAACATGTACATAATTATCCATATATACATGGTTGTATAAAAAACTAAAAAATCTCTCTCTCTCTCCTCTCTTCTCTCTCCTCTGTACATAGCTATAAAATGTTAATATGGATATGAATTTGGACATGCGCATGTACATAAATATGAACATAGGTATGTACATAAATGGACATGAATATGGATATGTAGATAAATGGACATGAATATGGACATGAATATGGACATGAATATGGACATGTACCTATTCATGTCCATTTATGCACATGTACATGAATATGGACATGCGCGTATTTACTGACTCTAGCTATATTATATAGGAAGATTTTCCCTACTTCTTATGTAATAAATGTATATAATCATACAATGATTCATTTTTGATCAATATATTCATTCAATTTAGATATATCTCCTCTCTCCTCTCTCTATGTAGATATAAATATACCCATAAATATGTACATAATTAACCATATATACATGAATGTATAGAAAACTAAAAAATCTCTCTCCTCTCTCTCTTTCTTTCTCTCATGATACCATATGTATGTATGTATGCATTGATTGTCATTACGAGTTGTGGTGCTTTGTATTACTTAGTATTTACTGACTCTAGCTATATTATATAGGAAGATTTTCCCTACTTATTATGTAATCAGGTATATAATCAGATAATGTTTCATTTTTGATCAATATATTTATTCAATGTAGAAATATCTCCTCTCTCTCTATGTAGATATAAATATACCCATAAATATGTACATAATTAACCATATATATATATATATATTTAATTTTTTATTTTTGAAAGCAAAATTTATTGAGAATCAAGTACTTTATTACTACTAATTAGTTTCGTGCAGGAGATCGTTGTTTGAACTCTTCCCCCTGAAGAGTTCAAACAACGATCTCCTGCACGAAACTAATTAGTAGTAATAAAGTACTTGATTCTCAATAAATTTTGCTTTCAAAAATAAAAAATTTAATATTTTAGCTCTGAATATTCATCGAGCACTTTACTTGACTGATGCACTTCATAGTGTGTTTATATATATATATATATATATATATATATATATATATATATATATATATATATATATATATATATATATATATATATATATATATATATATATATATATATATATATATATATATATAGGAATGTATAGAAAACTAAAGAATCTCCCTCTCCTCTCTCTCTCCCTCTCTCCTCTCTCTCCCTCTCTCCTCTATCTCTTTCTTTCTCTCAAGATACCATATGTATGTATTGATTATCGTTACAGGTTGTAGTGTAGTCCTCTCTCCTCTCTCTCTTCTCTCTCCTCTCTCTCAAGATGCCATATGAGTTCGAATTATGTAAAAAATTATCAAAACTTAAATGCCATACATTCAAAATCTAGCTGCCATATGAGTTCAAATCAAGTAAAAAAATAATCAAAACTCAAATGCCACTTAAATGCCACTCAAATGCCACTCAAGTACCCCTCAAATGAAATACAATATAAACTCGGCGAATTCATCCAACGTCGTAACCCATTGCATAACCCCCAAGACCAGAACCACAAAAAAACACTTGGTAGGGAGATCTGCTCATATATTACTACTATGAGTTGATCATTTGCGTGAGAAATTAAACATTTTTGTAAAATAATTATGACCTTTTGTTATTTTTTCAACTTCTAGGTAAAAAAATACACTGATTACACAAAAAAGTCCTTTTTTAATCCGAAATATATATAATTTAAAAATGTTTTACAAAAAATGTTCATGAGTTGATCATTTATGTGAAAAATGAAGCATTTTTTGTAAAATAATTATAATGTTTTGTGATTTTTTCAACTTGTATGTAAAAAAATACACTGATTACGGACGAAAAAGTCCTTTTTCTCATCTGGATCCGGAATATATATAAATATATATATAATTTAAAAATGTTTTACAACAAACGCTCATGAATTGTCCATTTATGTGATAAAACGTGTTATTTACGTGAGAAATTAAGCATTTTTGTAAACTAATTATAACCTTTTGTGACTTTTTCAACTTCTATGTAAAAAAAATACACTGATTACACAAAAAAGTCCTTTTTTAGTCCGAAATGTATATAATTTAAAAATGTTTTACAAAAAATGTTCATGAGTTGATCATTTACGTGAGAAATTAAGCATTTTTTGTAAAATAGTTATAAAAATTTTGTTAGTTTTTTTCAACTTTTATGTAAAAACTACACTGATGACACAAAAAAAGCCTTTTTTAATTCAAAATATAAATAATTTAAAAATGTTTTACAAAAATGTTTTACAAAAAATGTTCACGAGTTGATCATTTACGTGATAAATCGTTTTACTGTTGTTCTTTACGTGAGAAAAAGAAATTAAGCGGTTTTTCATTGTAAGAATACACAAAATTTTCACAAATCAACTTTTTTAAATTATGGTAAAAATTAATAAAACTTACCTATAGTGATATGAATCCCTTGAGTTATAGATTAGCTTCTCGAGAGTTTGTTCTCCACAGTCTTCTTTTTCAGCATCATCGAAGTGGTTGAGAAAATCCTCAGATTTTGGATTATCAGTCAGTTCCGAGGCTTGGACGAAGGCTTGATGAGCCGCGAGTACACTGATGTTGTAGAAAATTGAATTGTCCGCGTTTCGACTCAGTTCCTTGAACAGAATAACTCCAAATCTTTCCGATGTCACAGCAGAAGCTATTTGATGAGGAATGCGCATATCTCCGATCAGTAATTCTTCATCTACAACACTTCTGTATTGAACTAGAAGAGTCTCTTCATTCCCATTCCATCGCCTGTCAGATTTTGTTATCACTTTAGGGTTTTGGAAACATATGACACTATCTGTTGGGAAATCTTGAAGATGAGCTACCTCAAAATAAGCATTGATTTGTCTCATACTTTTTTCTGGTAATACATCAAACGCATTCTTCCACCTCAGAGTAGATCCTGTTTCTGTAGCGGCACGAAAAATTGCTTTTCCAGTCTTTTCAACACCCATGTAGATCAAAACCAATGGTCTTATTTGCGAAGCTTCATTAACAAGTAATCCTGCTGCTAATGGAATAGTGCTCTTCACTCTAACTATCTTTCCATCCTTTTTATAGTTGTAGATAATGGTGCAGTTCGTTTCATCATGGAACTCGAAGGTTAACACCTGCATAACTGTAGGTATTGGTAAATCTTCAACTTTGACTATGTTTTCAATGTTTCTTCTGAAAGCTGGAGATAGAGGACTTAACAGAGAGGCGCTTTTGATGATGAGAGTTGCCAGAGTATTCAGACTGGCGCTTTGAAAGGGAATCGTAGTGCGTTGAAGAATTACATTGTCATCAATCACCTTCCTGTCTTGTGAAGGTTTTGGTTCTTTATTCTTCAGTTGTTTTGTATTGACTTGTGTCGACATTCTAAAAGATAAAGTAAAAACCCTTGTTATGATTTTTTGACTTCTTTTTCAAACCAATTTGAAGATATATATATATATATATATATATATATATATATATCTATATATATATATATATATATATATATATATATATATATATATATATATATATATATATATATATATATATATATATATATATATATATATATATATATATATATATATATATATATATATATATATATATACATATATATATATATATGTGTATATTTACTCAATATCATAAGCTGTTAGTATCTAAATCAATAAAAAAATTAAATTTGTACTCAATAGTACATCAAGTTGACTTACCTCAAAACAGAAAGTCCTAGCAGTTGTAGTAGATGATGTTGTAGTAGATCTTGCTCCTTCAGTTGCTAATGTTGAAGTGACTGCTTTCTGTGTGAAAACAGTGCTTCTTATAGAGCTGAAATCATCCCATTTATCATAAGGTTAAATTAATGAAACATTGTTTTTACGGAAGAACACCAATGCTTTCGCGGGAATAAAAAAATTAGTTTCACGCGAATACAAACCAATGCTTTCGCGGAAATAATTAATATATTTTCACGCGAATGGAAACCGTTGCTTTTGCGGGGATAACTAATTTATTTTCACGCAAATACAAACCGTTGCTTTCGCGGGAATAAATAATTTATTTTCACGCGAATAGAAACCGTTGCTTTTGCAGAAATAAACTTTTCATTTCAGGCGAATACAAACCGTTGCTTTCGCGGGAATAAATAATTTTTTTTCAGGCGAATAGAAACCGTTGCTTTTGCGGGAATAATTACTTTATTTTCATGCGAATGGAAACCGTTGCTTTCGCGGGAATAAATAATTTATTTTCACGCGAATACAAACCAATGCTTTCGCGGGAACAAATAATTTATTTTCACGCGAATGGAAACCGTTGCTTTCGCGGGAATAAACATTTTATTTTCATGCGAATACAAACCGTTGCTTTCGCGGGAATAAATAATTTATTTTCACGCGAATGGAAACCGTTGCTTTCGTGGGAATAGAAAATTTATTTTCGCGCGAATACAAACCAATGCTTTCGCGGGAATAAATAATTTATTTTCACGCGAATGGAAACCGTTGCTTTCGCGGGAATAAAAATTTAATTTTCACGCGAATGGAAACCGTTGCTTTCGCGGGAATAACTAATTTATTTTCACGCGAATGCAAACCGTTGCTTTCGCGGGAATAAAAATTTAATTTTCACGTGAATACAAACCAATGCTTTTGCGGGAATAAAAAATTTATTTTCACGCGAATAGAAACCAATGCTTTCGCGGGAATAAAACATTAGTTTTCACACATTTAGCTATATAAGAAACAAGGGTTTCAGACAGAGAGCATCCAGTTCAACAACGGTGAGCGAGGGAGCAACATCTACTACATCTTCCATTGCAGCTACTAAGAGTTCTCTCTTCATAAAGGTAAGACTAAAAATACAATTATTTCCGCTAGCTAACACAACTATCTGAAGGCTTTATGACATATCTATCTTTAAATTGATTATAAAGAATTGAACCGAGTTTTTTTGTTTTTTTCAGAATGAATACTCAAGACGTAGGAAGCCAGCCATTGTATCTAAAGTCGGAATCTCAGCCTGATGAAAAGGTAAGAATTATTAAAAAATACTATTTAACACCTGTTGAAAAAACCTTGAATTATTTTAGTTATCTAACTATCACTTGTGTTTTAGAACAATACAACAAAAAATCCAATCTACTTAAAGGACTTCCTTCCTGAAATGTATCATAACTATGTGATAAATAATGATGTTGTTGAAGAAAAAGCTGTAGAACGTTTGACATTCCAAGTTATAATATTCTGTATACCTCAACACATGATGAGCATTGGGATGTGTTGTGAGAAACATGATGTATCTACAGAACTTTTTGATGTCATTATAAAAAACGGTTTCGAAACCGTTTTGTCAATGGTTGAAGAAGTTAATATTAATGATTTTTTAAAAGAAATTGGAAGAAGTGTTTGGAATCAAATAATTTTCAAAAAGTTATAAAACATGAAGTGGAACAAAAAAACTTTTTATAAATTCAGAAAACATATTGATAATTATGTCCAAATAGATAAGGGTCTATCCTCTTCTTTAGGTATTTTAGAACTAATGATAGAAGCGTTTCATACATATTTATGAAAAGTTTTTAGTTGTTTTTTTATTATTTCACAATATTTTGTTCAACCTATTATATTTTATTTCTTACCAATTGAGAGGTTAAAAGCAGTATGATATTAAGTAAATACATATATATATATTTGAACGCATCCTTTGTTGTCTGTCTCCACATCCCAATAGTTTAATAAGCACATTCTCAGTCTATCATAACTCTATGGTCTTAACTGCGTTTGTCATAAATACACACACACACACACACACACACACACACACACACACACACACACACACACACACACACATATATATATATATATATATATATATATATATATATATATATATATATATATATATATATATATATATATATATATATATATATATATATATATATATATATATATATATATATATATATATATATATATATATATATATATATATATATATAAGTAAGTAAAAGTATGACTGGGGCACAAGAAGTGCACAGGGGCTTAGACTAAATAGAAACAATCAAATAAATAAATAATAAATAATTAATTATTAATATTAGTTGCCCGAGAGATGGAAGAACCAGTCAAGACTGAAGTAAGTAAAACAGTGCTCAACAAGAAAAAATCGAGGAGCTAGATACTAAAAGGTAAAATAGTAAAAGATGTTAAAACTATTGGCTGACTACAAGTTGTTTCATGTGCTAGAAAAAAAGATGGAAAAATAAAATAATTCTAGACACAATCATCAGGTCGGCTCTCAGCTGTTTTTTAACAGCTGAGAGCCGACCTGATGATTGTGTCTAGAATTATTTTATTTTTCCATCTTTTTTTCTAGCACATGAAACAACTTGTAGTCAGCCAATAGTTTTAACATCTTTTACTATTTTACCTTTTAGTATATATATATATATATATATATATATATATATATATATATATATATATATATATATATATATATATATATATATATATATATATATATATATATATATATATATATATATATATATATATAGAGAGAGAGTATTAACTATATATTTTGTGGTAAGAAATTATGAAATAGTACAGTTGCATAAAGCCTATAACTGAAGTTATATCAATTTTCTTATCATCAATCTTTTGGCTTTCTTTTAAATCTACTTGAGTTTGAGGATTATCTGTTACAGTATTAGATTCTAAAACACTGGTTTTTGGACTGCACTGTGAACTAGCAACAGAAATTAAGTCATTATTACTTCCTTCAGTTTCTGAAAGATCAGAATCTGAAGATATAAGTGCTCTCATTTTTTTTACACTGGTTTTTAAGTAAAAGCTTTTGATCTCCAGCAGCCGGTTTTTTAGCTATTGCCAACCATTTACTCCCTAATTCAAAATCTAAAACAATGTTTTCAGAAAAATGACCTTCTATTGGATAGAGATACACTAACGCAAAATTTTTTGGAAAAGTAGTATCCTTAACTAAATCAAAATATTTTCTATTAATAAATAAAACAAAATTATTATAACTAGCAATATCAACAATAAAAAACATTTTAGTTTTTAAAATACAACTATGTTGCTGGAGATCTCTCAATGTTGATGTGATTTTCCGCATAAACAATAAAAAATAAGCAAGTGAGCAAAGAAATGTCTTGAAAGAACTCGGCCAGGCTCATGCAACTCTCCTAATTTAAACTTCTTACCACAAATATACACGAAATGTTGCTTTTTTTTCTTTCAGTGCTTCGGTCAGCAACTTTTTACAAAATGCTATAAGCAACAACGTTAGCACTGAAAGAAAATACCTTGTCCTTCTGTTATCTGCATCTACAAGCAAAATAAACAAATTCTCCTTATATATAGATAGCCTGCTTGATTATGGTATATGTATATAAAGATGACACATAGCACTTACACTTAAAACACTCTCTATCTTCTTTTATATTTCCATCTAAGATAATTGACTCTTTGAATTCTTTAAGTTCAGGATTCTCCGCTTGAACTAAAATAAAAAAAATGTGAATGTAGTGATGTTATTTTTGAAAAAATTATCAAATTGAATGAGTATGTAGTAAATAATATTTTCATCATACTTACATTCAAATGTGTGTTGGTCGTACGAGAGAAGGGATTCGTCCTTCCCTATACATTGAGCGCTCCCGATAAAGCGTGTAGATGTTTTTTCTACAAAAATAATGTAGTAAATGTAGAGTCGTTATTATTTTACCTACAGAAAAATTTACATTTTTCATAAAACAGAAAAAAATACTTACTCATGGCAATGTATGTGGTAGCTCTGGTCTTTTTTACCTCCTTCTTCGATTGTGCGCTAGCTCTGGTCTTTTTTACCTCTTCTGATTCCGCAAAACACTCATCCAACCACTTTAATGTTTCATCATCGGTAGAGCTTAATAAAACAATAATTCAAGATTGTGATTAATTAAAAACTCTATATAATACAGTTGAATGATAAAGTTTCAATAATATACTTACATAGCACTGAAATCGATTCCCTCTATATTTACATGTAGCTCCTCATTTGAGGTTGTAGACCTACAAGTAATATATATATACAATTGTATAAATTTATAAATGTAACTGCAACAAAATTGTAAAAGATAGTATAAAATAACTTACTCATTTGTTGTAGGGATATTGCTAGCCATTGTTGTTTTGCAGAGTAATACTTAGAATGAAGTATGAATGAAAACTGATAATGCTTAGAAACAATGCTTTCTCTTATGTACAAAACATTGAAGTCATTTATCAAGATTAATTTGTAGACTGATTTTCTGATTATTACTATGATAAATGATATTGTTTTTTAAAAAAATGGAAGCCAATTAGGAAGTTGGTTAAAAAAATAAGAAGATAGAGATTAGATAGACTAATAAGCTTAAGCACTACACACATGCTTGTAAACTCCCTTTCTACATAGCTAAAATTTTTTTGGACCATCCACTCCTGTAAACTTTTTCTACCTAGCTAAAATTTTTGAATGTAGAGCATTGGATAAACAAATTTTACAAGTCCTAGATTGTCACTCTTTTAAATATATCTAGCTAGGATGAAACTTACAATTCATTTGAATGACAACTCACATCATTCAAACATAATTTATAGCAAAAATATGGTGTGATTAACTAGTTCAGTTGCAGTTTATTGATATACTCTACTACAACACTCATGCTACTTCGAACCATGTAGTCAACTGATTATACCCACAAACAATCATATAGACACATCAACAGCAAAACATTGATGCAGTGTAGTTCCAGCTTTATATCATCAGACGGTAAATTAAAATGTGAGAGCTTCAATTATAGTTTACAACATTAAGTATGAGTTAAAAATGTAATAAATACTTTACAGGTATCTGATAGCATTTAATAACTAGTTCAATTGCAGTTTATTGATATACTCTACTACAACACATACTACTTCGATCTATGTAGTTGACTAAATACAACACAAACAATCATATAGACACATCAACAGCAAAACATTGATGCAGTGTAGTTCCATCTTTATATCATCAGACAGTGAATTAAAATGCAAGAACTTCAATTATAGTTTACAACATTAAGTATGAGTTAGGGGAATGTAAAAAATACTTTACAAGTAACTGATAGCATTTAAATATGTATATGTATGTTGATACATTGTTTGTATTTCACACAAAAACAATGAGATATTTTAAGAAAAGTAACAGTCTAACTAATAAAACAAGTGGATAAAATCATACTTCGGTCATGTTTTTTGAGACCAATAGCGGAGATAACTAAAATTAGAGGTATAACCATAAATCAGTTTTGTTGGAAGTGAGTTGGAATGTTCATTAACTTTTGGTGAAAGATTGCGACTACATTCACTAATATGTAATCAAACACAATAAAAACAGGAGATAAATGTAATCAAGTTCTCTTCCTTTTTAGATTGAATTGATAAACCGATAATTCTGATGTCTATGGTTGTTCATTGTTTGTTTTAAATAGAAATAACATGCTAATAAATAGTGCTTAGGTGTAATTAATGACTTTCCTCGAGCGTCTTTATAACGCATAACATTAAAAAAGTCAAAACATATAGGATTAGGTGAGAGATGGTGATTAATGACTTTTGCGCTATATTATAATTAATTACTTTTTAAACATGTGAAAATGAACTGGTAACATTACGGCGACTGAAATAATACCTAAAACGTCTCGTATAAATTTTGTTCTGACCGAAAATGGACTGAAAACCTATAGGTCGGATTTTTTTTGATAACAGCAATATCCCAATTACGTTTATCGTCGTCTCGCATAAACTTTGGTCTGACCGAAAATGGACTGCAACCTTTAGGGTGAGTAAAAAATTATCGTAACTCGCTATAGCGGATATTCTAAGAAATATTTATTTTTTCGTTGCTAACTTAACGTAAATATTTGTAACGGATGTCACATGATCTCAATCGGCTTTTGCCGACTGAATCACTTAGTTACACGTAAACATTTGGTACTCGCTTGATTTTGTCGTTGATAACAGCAATGTCGTAATTGTGTTCATCGTAAATATTTCAAAAACGGATATCATGTGATTCCAGTTGGTTTTTCCTTCTGAAACGCTTAGTTACTCGTAAACATTTTGAAAATTGCTTGATTTTTTCGTTGATAAAGCATGTCACAAGTATTTTTTAACAAATATTACCGTGACTTCAATCAGTTTTCCTTACTAGATTACTTACTTACTCATGATCTTCGTAAATATTTCAAAAACGAATATCACGTGATTCCAGTTGACTTTTCCTTCTGAAACGCTTAGTTACTCGTAAACATTTGAAAATTGTTTGATTTTTTTGTTGATAAAACATGTCACAAGAATTTCTTTTAACAAACATTACCGTGATTTCAATCAGTTTTCCTTACTAGATTACTTAGTTACTCATCAACATTTCATAATTGCTTTCGTTAATAGTCGTTGCAAAGCAATGTTGTATTTAAAAATATTACTACGATTCCAGCCAATTTCCTTACTGAATTACTTAATTACTCACCGCTATTTCATAACTTCTTTCATTAATAATTACAAAGTAGTAGTTATTTCCCAAATACTGTAAATTTTAACCATCTAGAGGACTAATTTGATGATTTTCCAAGATATTTTATAGTACTCAATATACTTATTATGTAAACAACTAAAATAAATATTTACACTCAAGCCCCTCTCTCTCCTCTCTTCTCTACCAAATACTCATCTCTCCTCTCTTACTCACTCTAGCTATATTATATAGGAAGATTTTACCAACTTATTATGTAATCAGATATATAATCATATAATGTTTCATTTTTGATCAATATAGTTATTCAATGTAGATATATCTCCTCTCTCTCTCTATGTAGATATAAATATACCCATAAATATGTACATAATTATACACATATATATGAATGTATAGAAAACTAAAGAACCTCTCTCTCCTCTCTCTCTCCCTCTCTCCTCTCTCTCCTTCTCTCCTCTATCTCTTTCTTTCTCTCAAGATACCATATGTATGTATGTATGTATTGATTGTCGTTACAAGTTGTAGTGCTTTGTATTACTTAGTATTTACTGACTCTAGCTATATTATTGTCATGTTGTTGAGATATGAGACTGATTAGCTCTATAAATGTGTGTGTGTATTGCTTGATATCTAGACAACGACTGCCTCCCACAATATACAGCAGTATAAAAGTATGGCAAGATAATTACTTTACCAGGTTACAATAGCAATACTATGACTATATAACATATCGTTTTTCCCACAATTGAAAGAAAGAATACACATATGCATATGTGAGTAATACATAAAATACTTAAAAACTGTAACTGTATAATAAAATGGACTTATAGGTCCGTTTGCATATAAGCGATACATAAAATCCATAAAATCAACTGCTGTGCTATCAATACTTTCCAAAGGGTCAATCAATGGTCACGATCATTTTCAGCTATAAATATTTCCACCGTATCTTTCGGGTGGTTTTGAAACCCTCCCCCTACTGGTAACTGTATTGAAGCCACACGGACCACCACCCTCGTCGGGACCACCAACCGAAGCCTCATTCGGAACATTAGGAGTAGGCACGCGCTGAGCCGACGGCACCGAAGTTGATGCGGTCAATGAAGGAGCAGTAGTATTATGTATTGGAGGAAAGTTAGATTGTCTGCAACTTGGTTCATTGGCAGTGAAAGCATTTTTTCTGACTTTGAGGAGTGACTGGTTTCTTCGAAAGACCCTGCCATCATCTAGTTGCACTAAGAAACTCTGTGGAGTGTCAGCATGTTTTAAAACCTCTCCACTGACCCAATTTCTATGACTCATCTTTACCCACACCCTTGCTCCTTCTGTAAATATATGCGGTGTGCCGGTACTACTAGTAAATTGTGACTGGGCCTGTCGCTTTCTGAATATGTCTATTACTTCCTCGGTATTGATGCGCTGCAGCTGTAGTTGCTCTGGAGTTATATGCAAGGCGGACCTAAGGTTTCGACCCTGAAGTAAAACTGATGGTGCTGGGAGGCCATCACCAAGTGGTGTTGATCTAAGAACGCTGATGACATCGTTGAGTGTCTGGCTAGACTGATAAGCTTTGGCTAAACTGTTTTTAACTGTCTGTATCATACGCTCAGCCAGTCCATTTGATCTAGAAAAATGAGGACTAACAGTTATATGACTTACATCATGAGCTTCTGTGAAAGACTTAAATTCAAATGAAGTGAAATATGATGCATTATCCGGGACTAGTGTTTCAGGTCGCCCGAAGTCCAAAAACTGTCGCTTTAGTATTTCTATTATCTGTTTTGATGTCGAGCTCTCTAATTTATGACAAGTAGGCCATTTCGAATATCTGTCTACCGTAACTAAATATTCAATGCCATCCAGCTGAAAGATATCTATACTGACTGTTTGCATAGGATACTCTGGTATATCATATGGTTCAAATGCAGCTTTACTGTTTGCTCTAGAGTTCTCTTTGCATATCTCACAAGCATCTACTAAGTCTGTGATAGTCCCTACATAGCCTGGCCAATAAACTGAGTTTTTGGCTCTCTCAATGCACTTCGAGACACCTAGATGACCTTTATGTATTTCATTCAGAATGGTTTTTCTGAGAGCTATAGGTACTACTAACTGACTGCCTTTGAGAATTAATTCATTGTGTACACTCAATTCTTGCCTCACATTCCAAAATGGTTTTACTGGTTCTAAGCATTCTCGTCGACTTTCTGGCCAACCATACACTATGTGTGATTTTAGTACATGCAAGGTAGGATCATTTATGGTTGCTTTGATAAAGCTCTCACGGTGTGTGTGATTCGACAAGATACCTGTGGTTATAGCATGTATTTGTTCGTGGTCTCTGCTGACCAATCTGGCACTGTCTGGGCACTGTTCATTGAGATAAGCCCTGCTCAGTGTATCTGCAATAAACATCATACTGCCCGGCTTGTGAATTAGATCAAAGTCATACAACTGGGTTCTTAGTCTCATTCGCTGTAACCTAGGAGTCAGTTCATTCAGCCCCTTTTTGTTGATGCCAAGCAGTGGCAAATGATATGTTTCAACCACAATTTTCTGCCCATAAATATACTGATGAAATCTAGTAAGCCCGTATTGTATTGCTAGAAACTCTTTTTCAATTTGTGCATAGGCTTTCTGAGCACTCGATAAACTACAGCTTGCAAATTCTACAGGTTGCCCACTTTGTAGTATAGTTGCACCTATACCATTTTGCGAACTATCCACACTAAGCGTGATGGACTGACTAGGATCAAACATTTTGAGTAATTGACCACTACTGATAATCGATTTTAGCTGTTTTAGAGACTGTTCACACGCATCTGTCCAGGACCATTGAACCCCTTTTCTTGTCAAAATTCTAAGTGGGGCTGTAACCTCTGCCAGGTTAGGGCAAAATTTGCTCAAATATGTGGCCATGCCCAGCAATCTACGCAAGTCTTCTGCACATTGCGGATTAGGCATGTCTATTATTGCTTTAATTTTTGCTGGATCTGGTTGTATCACACCTTGTCCTATTACATGCCCTAAATATTTTAACTCAGCTTGCTCAAACTTACATTTTCCAAGATTTAGTTTGAGATTGACTTCTCTACATTTTGTGAGAACTTTCCTAAGTATTATGTCATGTTCAGCTTTTGTAGGTGCATGGACTAGCAAATCATCTACAAACGTCTCTACCCCATCAATATCTGAGAATATTTCACTAACTGTCCTATGGAACACCTCAGGAGCGGAGCTAATCCCAAATGGCAACCTCAAAAATCTGTATCTTCCGAAAGGAGTAGCAAACGTTGTCAGAAAACTGCTCTCACTGTCTAACTCAAGTTGCAAAAATCCCTGCGTTGCGTCCAATGAGGAGAAAACCCTCGATTGACATAATTTTGAAAATATCTCAGTGGCTGTCGGCAAAGCGAAGTGCTCGCGCTTAATGCACCTGTTCAGCTCAGTAGGATCAAGACAAATACGTAACGATCCGTCGGGCTTCAACACATTCACAATAGGGTGGACCCAATCCGTAGGCGTTTTGACCTTGACTATTGCACCCTTGGATTCCATTACATCGAGAGTTTGTTTTAATGAATTTCTTAACCTAAATGGAACCCTTCTAGGGCTCTGCACAACTGGTTTGCTACCCTCCTTAAGTCTCAAGGCATGCATACTAGGCAGCTTACCCAATCCTTCAAAAACATCAGTAAACTCAGATACAACAGCATTATTTGCTACAGCACACGCAGTTTCAACTAAATTCATAATGATACAACTAGGCAGGCCTAAGAGAGTTGTCTCTCCATGGTCAACAACTACAAAATCATGCACAGAAAAATTGTGTTTATACTCTAGCATAAGCGAAACTTTTCCCAACACTTTCAGCTGATGACCACTAAACGATGTCAACACTTGAGTATGTCTCATCAGCTTTGTGTTAGAAAGACTCAAGCTATCATAAATATCTTTGGGTAGTACATTGCAAGTGGCACCAGTGTCAATCTTAAGTCTTAATTTGTTGCCCTCACAATCAACTGTTACATACCATTCTTTACATTTAGTGCTAGACTGACCGTTGACTTCGTGTAGCTTCCCTGCTGATGTAACCTCGTGTATGTTGGCATTAGTAGCTTCTGCGGGTGTTGATCTGCATACCTTCCCAAAATGCCCTTTCTTGCGGCACGTTTTGCAAAATTTGTCATACGCTGGACATCTCCTAGCTGGGTGTGAGCCTCCACAATATTTACAGTTTGTGATCATCTTTTGTTGTTGTGCACTACTGGGTGCATGCTGAGTAACATCTTGTCTCGTACTACGCACTTGCTGTGGACTGATGGCGTGTACCTTTGCTGCTGGTTCTGCGTTAGACATCTTAAAGTCATTCATATACTGCTTTGTTGCTCCAAATCGTTGGCAGATTTCAATGCATTTTGCCAAGGTTAGTTGATCTTGAACATTAAACAGTTCTGTTCTTATTGCTTCGGATCTGATGCCAAAAACTACTCTATCTCTCAATGCTTTATCCTCTTCTGCCTCGTGAAAGTTGCACGTTGATATTAGGCTTCTCAGTGACGACAAGAACTTGTCAAAGGATTCTCCCTCTTGTTGCACACGACTATAATATCTATAGCGCTCGAACTCCTCCTTGACTTTAGGAGCAAAGTAGTTGGTAAACGCCTGCTTTACATCTTTTATTTTCTTCTTTTTAGCCTCAGTCAGGTCAAATGTCCTAAACAACTCCTGCCCCTGGGCGCCAAGTAACGTTAACAGTATGGCTACCTGTACTCCTTCCTCTTTAGCATTTTTCTCAGTTGCTGTCATATAGAAGTCGTACTGCTCCAACCACGCTGTCCAGTCTCTGCTAGCATCACTCGGATTTTGAGCTGAGTAATCCACAAGAAAGTTAGCCGGCGGCCTAAGAGACCCGCCTTCCGACATGTCTGCAAAGAATGCAAGCCACACAAGGCAGCCCTAGCTGTCAGGCGAAAGTCCTAAATCTCTGACACCATGTCATGTTGTTGAGATATGAGACTGATTAGCTCTATAAATGTGTGTGTGTATTGCTTGATATCTAGACAACGACTGCCTCCCACAATATACAGCAGTATAAAAGTATGGCAAGATAATTACTTTACCAGGTTACAATAGCAATACTATGACTATATAACAATTATATAGGAAGATTTTCCCTACTTATTATGTAATCAATGTATATAATCTTATAATGTTTCATTTTTGATCAATATATTTATTCAATGTAGATAAAACTCCTCACTCCTCTCTCCTCTCTCTCTTCTCTCTCCTCTCTCTCAAGATGCCATATGAGTTCGAATTATGTAAAAAAATTATCAAAACTTAAATACCATACATTCAAAATCTAGCTGCCATATGAGTTCAAATCAAGTAAAAAAATAATCAAAACTCAAATGCCACTTAAATGCCACTCAAATGCCACTCAAATGTCTCTCAAATGAAATACAATATAAACTCGGCGAATTCATCCAACGTCGTAACTCATTGCATAACCCCCAAGAACTAATCCACAAAAAAACACTTGGTAGGGAGATCTGCTCATATATTACTACTTCTAGTGTTTTGTCTACTGAATACTATTATTAGTTTCTTAGTGTGAACAGCAGAGATGGTAAATCCTTGCAACACATGTACATAGACTTCACACAACACATATACATAGACTTCACACAACACATATACATAGACTTCACACAACACATACACATAGACTTCACACAACACATGTATATAGACTTCACACAACACATATACATAGACTTCACACAACACATGCAGATAGACTTCACACAACACATGTACATAGACTTTACACAACACATATACATAGACTTCACACAACACATACACATAGACTTCACACAACACATATACATAGACTTCACACAACACATACACATAGACTTCACACAACACATATACATAGACTTCACACAACACATGTATATAGACTTCATTGCTGATTCAACATGTCACACATATACTAGGTTTCCAGATCATGACAAATTGGCGATACTGCCGGCGATAAAGGGAAATTCCTACTGGAAATACCATTGTCGATAAATTGGTTGTGAGACTTGTCGAAAAACACTTGTTGCTCTCTGAAAATAAAATATTGGCTATTAGCTGAATTCCAGAGGTTCATTGCTATTGGGATGCTAATACCGCCAAGGGAAATAAATCCAGGCATGCGAAATAAAACAGAAGTCCAGGGATTATCCGTTGTAACCGCATGGCAACGTTAACTTGTGTGTGCGTTTATCTTTAACTAACAATGATCGTTTGTGGTTTATTACACCATTATTTTTGAACCAATACAACTGATTTGAACAAACGAGTTTTAGCAGCTGGTAATTAATTATGGCAGTAATAAAAAAACAAATGTGGCATCTTTTTAAACAAGGATTCACTTGGTTCTGTTTTTGGTTTTTGGTTCTTGGTTTATTTATTTGTTACTAACTAATAAAAAATAATATAATTTATTGAATGATAGCTAATGCGCTACTAAAGTCCCTTGTCGCCACACAGTTTTCCTTGCCAGCCAGCAACTAGGTGATATTGTTTTTCATATATTTATTCTTTCACTATATAAGAAAATAATATAGGAAACATATAATAAAAACAGCCTGCAGAGTTAGTAGGCTAAATTGCACTTAACAGCACACTGACTGCAACTGCCTCTGAGGGCGTAGTTTAACCAAAAGTGCAGACTTTGAACCGTGTAAATATATGTCGTTGTCGCCAATTATTTGTGGTAGCAAACCACAGAGACTTGTCTTTAATTTGTCATGATGGGAAAAAATGGTAATTTTCTTCAATGTACGGCATATGACTGTAGCTTAAAATCAAGCGTTACGGAAAACATCATTACTCCATACTGAGGCAATTTTCCAGACAAAGCTTGCTTATGCCCAACTATGACTTTGAAAAAAAAGTTTAACCAGTAAAACCTGACCACGAAACAACTAGTGGTCAGCAGGCTGGCTACAACTATGCATGATGATGAAAATTAGTATCTTACGCCAGGACAAAGATATTATAATATATATTTGACAGTCATTATGATTTATAAAAAAAAATTATTTCCAGTTCTTTAGCCACGAGTAAAAATTAGACAATAAAACATTGGATAATAGCACAGGACAGTTGTAGGATTGTAAAAACAGAATAGTTAGATTCGGTATACTTCGTGAGCTCAAAAATACTTTGATAATTATCCACAAAGAATGTATACTTTGTCTGGTGTTTTCTGATGAATATTTATTTATTTTTTCCGTAAGCATAATCAAATCCATTCACGCTACAAAATACCCTTCCACAAGCTCGACACCAAAAATTTGAACTATTTAGTTTAGTGAAACTGTGGATGAAGTATAACAGGATTGCCAGGTACTAGATTTGGGTGGGTCTAAATTTAGCGATTTTGTAAGGACCATATGCATATTACCTTGACAAATGGCTACATTTGACTCGTGATAAATTTACTATTAAAAGTCAACCATTAAAGAAATCTAAAAATTAATACCAAAAACTATGTCAAATTACAGCTTTTGGAATAGTGCCAATAATCTCAGATATATTGTTTTTGGCTTGGTTTTTATTTTTGTAAGATCCAGAAACAGAAAATAATAATAAGTCAGGCACACTATTATAGAAGTTTCAAAAACATAAAAAAGCACAATATTGAATTACGTGATCTGAGGATACTTATTACCAGGGGAACGACTGCGCAAAATGGTGACCCCACAAGTAGTCTCACCTGAATCGAGGTCAAAGTAATATGGAACAGCCGGCACTGGCAATCCTGTTATATTTCATCCATGAGTGAAACAACCAAAATACAACCAATGATATTGAACAAAATAAAAATGTAAGCATATTAAGTATTTATGTGAGGTACATCATAAACCAAAGTTATCAGACAGATAAACTCATAAACACTGAGGTCAAGTATAGCAACAGATGTAAGGCGCGATGGGATGTAACTGAGTCTCACAATATGTGGAATCAACAAATAATTTTGCACACCTTATCAAATTGTGTGATGCTCTACAGGCCAGGCTACAAACGCTAGGCGCTACAAAAACTCAAGTTTTGTGCATGGAGCTACGTTGCTTGCGTTGCGTTGCGTTGAGAAGTTGCCTCATCTTAGCTGAGGCAACAACCAATAGTAGTAGCATAGCTAGTTAGCCTTGGTCTTGTTAGTAGTTTTTATTACTAACCGTTTGATCAAAATCATTGAAGCGCGTAACTGGAAACATTGTGGACATTGTTAGCCAATCACAATCATTATTGCATGGCCTACTGAAAAATTAAACATGCTAAAAGTTTCCATAACGGACAAAATTCAAGGCAATTAGGAATACGTTGACATTTTGCAATTTGTGATCGCATAGCCAGGCCTTAACAGTAGCAGCAATTGCAACAAAATAAACTTCGTACATATTACAAAAAGTTGCGCTCGCAGAAAATTGGAAAGATATGTTTTTGTGCCTTTACATTTTATTCCATTGTTTCCCTAGTAAAGTACTAGCAGCTTGCATAGAGATGCTCAGGTATTGATGCAACCGATGCTGCTGTCTCATACTGATTATCTACATCGCTATCTGGAGTGATAGATTCGTATTCGCAGTCAGCATCTAGATCAGATGACCTTGACCCTTTATTCAAACCTTCACCGGCAGGTGCTCTAGATGATACTGGTTGCAGGTAGTCATCAACTTCATCGGACTCGATGGGGTTGTTATTTGCTTCAGCAGTAGACCACATCTTTTTCCTAGTGGCATACAGCAAACTAATAGTAAAAAGTGTACGATGCAAACAAAACACTATAAATTCTTTGCAATAAGTTCTGTTCAACAATAAATAAAAATATATTTATTTTCATTGGCATTGTAGTGAGTAGCAAATGACGACACAAAAATGCTTTAGTTTCAGACTCGATAACTGCCAACCCATTTTAGACAAATAATATTCATCAAGTTTAACTTTTAATCCATACGTTAAAATTGTCATTTAAAAATAGGCAATGTCCGCATAGCTTGCCTCTAGTGAATAAGCACCTACCTCTAACTCTTTGAACCATTGCTACATTTTGGTAAACTGGTTTTTGCAAGGGGTTTATATATTCTCACTAAGAGAAAAAGTTCATAAGTGTGCAGAATATGGCGCTAAACTTAATTTAGTTTTCATACTAATTCTTTTGGTAAGTATAGCCAGTTCCTTTTCCAAACGTTTTCTTACAGATTTTGCTGATACTCAGTAGTGATTAAGGCTGTTCAGAAAGAAATTGTGAACACTAATCTTAAATTTACAATCAAATCGAACAATTTAGACTTAGCGACCCATCTTATTGAAAGAAAACTTTATTCACTAAAACTTTAAAGCATATTAGCTGCGCTTTTTAACTATCTAACGCGCCAAAATCACTTTCAGTTTACATTTACATATTGCCAGTTAGTAATTAAAACCACATGCACATATAGTGTTTGCTTTAGCGATTTTCCCTAAGAATAAACGGAACTCCTAAAAATTTGTCATAGTTTTTCCTTTTATCCATTCTTCAGCAATTCCAGCCAAACTCGCTGTTACAAACTAGAACATTCAAATTAATACGTGTTTGTTATTTGATCAGAGTGACGAGACATCACTGGAAATTAGGAGAAGGTACTCGGGCTTGTGATTGGTTGATCAAGAAATCGACTAGGGAATCTTCGATCTTGAACAGAACCTTGTGATAACCTTACATAAAATTTTAGTGATTACTAAGAGATTTCTCAGGAAATTGAAGCTGCGAAACCAAGCAGTTGCTAAATTATTCCCAAAGAGGCACTACGTATTCACCATGTTCCCATGCTGCGAATTTGTTTGGATAGGACGTTCATTCGAGTTGGTTAGCATTCATTCGGGTTGGCATTCCAATCCGTTCCTATGGTAATTCAAATTGAAATAATTTGCGGGAGTTGTCCTTTCTTTACAGTGAGTAGCTGGTGCAATAATTACTTGATTTTAGTGAGTTAGTAAACAACTGCGCTCGTATTACTCAGTAGTAATACGAGTCAAATTTGTGGAATGTTCACGGCATAAACTAGTAAGTAGATGAATAATAACAAAATCAACAATTTGTAATAATTGTAGATGATTATTGATAAATACAATGATAGCTATAAGAAATGATAAATAAATAATAATAATAATAGTAATAGTAATAGTAATAGTAATAGTAATAGTAATAGTAATAGTAATAGTGATAGTAATAGTAATAGTAATAGTAATAGTAATAGTAATAGTCAGAGGTGGGAATAAGTCGGACTAAGTCAAGTCATCTTAGAGTCAAGTCAAGTCATAGGTCATAACTTGACTTGACTTAGTTGAGCAGCGACTTGACTTGACTCTGACTTGATGCCTCATCTGACTCAACTCGACTTGACTCGAAAAGTCTCATGACTTGACTTGACTCGACTTCATAATACAGATGACTTTATTACAGTCATCATCAAGTCATTTGGAGTCAATCTCGCAGAGTTGTCTGCTCCTACCACAATTTCCTAAATTAACAGAATACCCGTGTGTCATTGCTGTTTGTATTTCCTGTTTGGTTATCGGAACCAGAGGTGTTATTTAGTGCACAACCCAGCTAATAGTTAGCCAACTGTATGCTTGCTGGAGTATGGTGATCAGAAAATTACATTAGGCCTTCCATTCAAATGTTTTCTACCAGAAAAAAAGATAGAATAATTGATGATTTTCTACCGTTTAAAAATATAAGAAGACAAGAAGAAGGTGCATATGCAGAATACTGTTTGTTTTGTCAACTAGAAATGTACTAAAAATAATTAGTGCACTCTGATTACGAAAGTTTGTGAAATGGGGAAGACTTTTTTTTCAGTAGGGTTGTTGTTTTTAATGGGACTTCTCGTCAACTGCATGTAGGTCAAATTCCCTGCTGGAAAAAAAGTTGATTGCAACTTGTAAAATTCCTAATGTTTTTTGACTTTATTAAACATGTGTTTCAAAATTTATTGCACAACTTTACTGCAGAAATTTTTTTGACAGAAAATGAAAAAGAACAAGTAATTTTACAAAATTAAGTTACTAAAATAAAATGGTGACCTTTTTTCAAGTAGGGAAGGAGGAAAAACAACTGCCATGCAAGGAATAGGGTTAAACCATTTAACTCACTGTGAAGTGTCTACTGCTTGAACTGTGAACAGAATATTTTATTGGCTGCAACATTCTACTGGTTCTGGCTTTCCATAAGTACAAATGCTATACTGCCAGACTATTGTTCTGAACCACTGATTTATCATTGCCAATATTTTTGTCATCTGTTGCTGTTAGGAAAATCTTTCAATAAAAATCGTCTGATTTCTGTGAAAGTTTTGTATTAGTCATCTATTGGACATCTAAATTACCCCCTCTGAAATCTGCTGATCACGATGATGTCTTTGATAATGCTATACGACCAATCGACTCTGAGATATTCAAGTGACTTGATATTTGACTTGTAAGTCATTTGAGTCAGACTTGACTTGACTTAAAATTTTTCATTACTCAACTCGACTTGACTCAACAATATTTGTGACTTTACTTGACTTGACTCAGCTGAACCTCAGAATGGCTGCGACTTGACTTGACTCGACTCACAAAGTTCATGACTTGACTTGACTCGACTTTAAAGTCATTTTCTCCCACCCCTGGTAATAGTAATAGTAATAGTAATAGTAATAGTAATAGTAATAGTAATAGTAATAGTAATAGTAATAGTAATAGTAATAGTAATAGTAATAGTAATAGTAATAGTAATAATAATAATAATAAATAAATAAATTATTTCCAAATAATAAAACAAAAATTAATTTTTTTTGGCAAGTATAAAAATAATATTAATTTAGTTTGCCCATTTATGAAACAGAGCTATGATTCAGTTTCCCGAGCAAATAGTAAATAATTTTAACTTACCTGTTGTTAAACTTGCAGAGGATTATTATTATATGTATGTAAAAACTGCAGTTGGAAAATACGCAAAAACTGATTTACTGCCCAATCGCCAGTTTAATGCCTTTTTCTTAAAAGAGCAACCCGAACGAATTCGAATTCATCAACACAAACAATTCCCATGATCCTAATCAATGCTCAACCTGAACGAATTCGATTTACAGAACCGCACTGAGCCAACACGAACGAACCCGAACCAACTCGTACGAGTCACAATTCCCATGACATGACCTGAATGGACGATTTATGAGTTTAACCCAAACGAATTCGCAGCATTGGAACATAGTGATTGTATATGCAGTTAAGTGCAAAAACATATTGTTTTACTAATTTACCTCCAAAGCATAAATGCCACTGCACAGATGATAGCCACGGTAACTGCTGCTCCTACCACAGGACCAGCTATCTTTCCTTTGGTAACCAAGATCAGTTTAGGAGCTGCAATTGCTGAAATTTGTGGGACATTAGTAGATAAATTAATGGAAGACTTTAATTTCTGACTTTGATTCTTCAGATTGCTCAATCTTTTAGCAAACTGGATAGAGTATTAGTTGAACCCTTGTTCCGTTTATCGCAGAGTGTGCTCACTCAACGTAATCAAGCTTTTTTGTTTAAGGGATTCAAGAAATCTTTAAAGGTCTTGTGACTTTTTCTGGCTTAAGCGGACATAATCATTGAGGGTTTAGATCAACTTAAGCTCACAGAATTTGATAGAGTTGGTTGACTGTAACTATAGTGATATCTTAACTATCAAAAGAAAAGCTGGATGCTGATCAAGTAGAGTCGTAAAAAAACAGGGTTGTTAGAGCAAATGAGGAAAGAAAGTGAATATGGAGGCGCATAATTTTGTGTTAATGCCAAGTACTCAATGAAAGCGGAATTGTGTCTAGGAAAAAATTCAAAAGTTTATAGAGTTTACTCACTTTTTATAATCACCGGTCCCAAGTACTTCACCAAAACTTCATCACTATCCTACAACAATCAATTTTAACATCACATAATTATATAATGATGTCAATATGAGGGATAAAGTTCACCAACAGAAATAGACCACAAGTTTGTGATGTCCGTGAACACTCACCATTGCAGTAGCTTCTATTCTTAGGTAGAGTTCATATTCAGACTGAGCGAGAAGAGGGTAGTTTTTATATCCATTGTATTGTTTATTGTCCCCTACATTAAACTCGTATCCATCCGCTATTTGATCCGCAGGAATTTCAGCAATAGTGTTGCATTCTGGGCATGGGTGTGCGCCAGAACTTTCTTGTCGTTGTTTAACATTTACCAACAAGATTTTGTAGGCGCTGAAATAATAACAATTGATTAATAAGAAGAATGTTTAAAGCCGCAACATCACCAAACTCTCGAGAAATACCTGTGATCCCAACAGGTGTACTTGCTTTATAAAAAAAGAGTAAATATTTCAGAGTACCAACTTTATATACAGATAGTTCGCATTACTTGGCTCATCCAATCAATTTTTACTACAAATGCAAAAATTAATATATCTCAAGGCTTTTTGAAAAATGCTTTTGTGTGTTCATATGCAAACAATTATCAAGTACCGGAACAATAAAATAAACATACTGCAGTAGATTTAGGTCTGATTACCACAAAATATCACTAATCTTGAGTATTACCTCTCTTCAGAAGAGACTCTGCCGGTATTGACAATTACAACTTTTTGATGCCAAATCATTTGGCAAACACAGAGCCCACTGCTCATACAAACTACACAGCGTATTAGCTTTTAAATTGATTTTTTTCTTATCTAGGGAGGCAATCCTCAAGACCCGGGTCAAGTAAAGGAATGAATGCAATGATTATAATAAGCACCAGCCTTTGTATAGGCAGGCTGGTTGGAAGCAGTTGACCTAATAGATGCCTTAACCAAAACATATGCAAATAGACAACCAATCATGCAATGTAATAAGGTTAAATGGATAAAGGCGCCAACTAAGAGGCGGAGTCCTATCTCTGTTGTCCAATGATGAGTCCCTAGTGGTTTTAGGGCTATACTTAGCCTGGGGTTGATAATAATTTTAGGCCAGGTAAGGGTGCTTCTGGTATTTGAGGTAGTAAGCTCCAAAAGCTATTTTTGAGACCCTCTGCTAAGGCGAACATCTTGTGTGGGCTGAAGGGTGTTTAGCTGCACAGCAGGGGTCACGATTGGCACAGCAGGGGTCACGATTGGCGCAGCAGGCTGTACTAAAGGCCCATCATGGTAGTTTAGGGCTGGGGTAGCATTTCAGCTCTTCTAGCACACAGGGCTGGTAGCATTAAAACAAGTAGAGGTTTGTACGAATACCGTTTGGCAAAATTTACCACAATACTCACCTAATTTTAGTATTTTCTACTTGTATTGCATGAATTGTAATCGGAATTATCATCGTCCTGGTTTTCTCTGGCACTTCTGGTAGAGCTTCTTTCATATTTGTGAGTACTGCACACACAATATAACTGTTAGTGTTACAAGATTCAGTTGCATTTGTAATAAATGTGCAGCGTACACTGACATGAAAAACTTTCTTTTATGGCAGCTGTAATATGTCATCTTCTGTTAACTAATTTATAAAACAATTTGTATAATCACATGGATATGGTATTTGTTGATTTCCCATAAAAAAATGTTAATGAAAAAAGCAACAGCGATTTTACGCAATGAAAGCAGTGTGCAATCTATGCAGTGCAAGAAGAACTTCAAAAGAATACAGTTGTGCTAACAATAAGAATATTCGCGACCTGTTCGTCAAACAAAATACACAAAAGAATAAGTGTTTGTAATTCACTATGTTGCGTATGCAACGAAAAATCAGTTTAGAATAACATAATATTCAATGAAATGTTATAGTTTACCGAACAAATCATAAAGAAGATAACTCCCAATGTTCAAAATAACCACAAAAGTAGTAAAATTTGAACTGCTACAAACTGGAGTAGTTTGTCAAGCTGCACTTCAATTTAGTAAATTTCAAACGCTTGCACTTATTTTAAATTATTTTTGAAGGATATAAAACCGGTCTATGAACATGAAAAAAATCAACTCGCTCATTATTATTTATTTAGGGTTCAGTTTCATTCGCAACCTACGAACAATATAAATAGATACCTGCTGATTATTTTTTATTCAGTGAGCTACTTCTTGTTGACCCACAAGTTTCGAACAAAATGATTATTTTTTGATTGAATTTATTGCCGATCTGATTATTTTTATTGCCATGTGTTCGGCGAACACAGGTCGCGAATACTCTTGATAGCTGTAGCAGAGACTGGTTACATTTTTTTTTATTACAGATGATAATCTTTAAATTTTTTAGACAGCATTCAGTGTACAATAATTTGAATATTGATGTTTGTAGTGAACAATCCACTTCAACTCTCGAGATCTGATGGGTTTTGGTGAAACTATCGCGCAACACTGCGTATGTACAACAGAGTAATTAACAGCCTAGAAGAGCGAAATTAACCTTCCTTGCCGTTGTCATTTTTCTGAAAAATCAAGCCTATCAAATGCTGTTACGCAATAAACTTCCATCATTGTTGCCTGCCATTCATTCTCATCTCAAAACACGCTACTAACAATCTATATGTTGCAGAAAACGCTGATAGCACAACTACTCATTTATTCTTTAGAGAAATGTTTAACTGCCATGACCAAAGTTGGTTGACAAAGAGATTTTGTCTGTGTTTTTAATTTCTAACAACAAACTCGTTGTGTCAGAAAAAATCACACATGCTTTGATATGTTAAAACGCGTTCTTACCTCTAAGTTTGGTGTATATGGAAATATTCTGAGGTGAGCTGATACCAATGGAGTTGACAGTCACAAGGGAGCAGTTTACTTTTGTGGCTGATGGAAAACCACAGAGAGTCGCTGTCAAATTTTTTTGATCGCTTTTTAGCCTTTGAGTCCTTATGTTGCTAGAAAAGTCTCCAGCTTCACAGCTGATCTAAACAAAACGTGAAATTATTCATAAACCACTTTTCCATCCGATGTTTAATGAGGGTATTTTTTTGAGTTTTATAAACTCTTTTAGTTAATTAGGTGGTGCTCACTCAATATTTTTGCTCTAACAAGTATACACTTTGATTTATGAAATAAAAGTTGTAAAAGAAAAAATACATATTAGCAATAGCACTGGCTGTATTCAAATGGTCCCCTGGATTTGTTTTCACCACACTCCTTCCCTCTGGACCAGCCATACTCTGCAACTGACGCCAGTTGTCGCTTTACTCTAGGCTTGCTGTACCCCTGCTCTTCCATTTTCCAACTCTATCCCCTTTCGTTTCAACCCTGTGATTCTCCCATGATATAACAGCTGTATACACTGCAGTTTCCAACACCCTGCCTTAGTGGAAGTAGGCAGTCTAGATTTTATAGGAAATACAACGTGTCTCGTGAACCCTAGTCTGCAATATAGTAGCTTTTCATGTCACGATTTCGCAGCGCTACATCGTAGCTCCGCGGGTTTTTCCCTATTGGAAATGGGTGTATCGCTGCTGCTGTCATGATGATGTGGCGCTATTGGAAGTCACTAAGTAGCGACTTATAATAGCTCCAAAGCACTGAAGCGTTATAGAAAAAGGGAATGCCGAAGCGCTACTGGTTTGCACATGCGTGTATTGAATTTCTAGCAACACTGCAATCAAATTAATTAAATAACTTGGACAGAAATTTCTGTGATATGAGACAGTTGCCTTTCAAAACCAATTATATTAATAAAAAATGATGCGGAATAAGTGTTCACAAATATATGTATGTGTTTTATTCCATATTATTTTTCTTTCTTTTTCCGTATTTTAGAATTTGATAATGATAATAATAAAATTTAAATAATAATAAATAATTAATTGGCTGTAGTTGAATAATAATATAAAACAAATAATTGTTTAAATTTAATAAATGAATTACACATTAGCCAAGCACTGCTGCTTCAAAATTTCATCTGCGGAGTACCTAATATTAGATGAAACAAACATAAGAAAGCATTTAAAACTAACTGTTGGTTGAAACAATTTTCCTTGCTACAGTTTCACTCATTGACCCATTAGCTCAAAGTCGCCGTTGACTCGCTGATTATGGTTCACGACATTTGGGCTTACTGTATTGTTGGCTTATGGAAAGCGTGATAGTTTATTGCTATTGAGAAACACTGAGCCATGACACCATAGTGTAGCGCTACGACGTCGTGATATGGAAAGCCACTAAAAGATGCTCACGAGAAATAGTGCTGTTTGTCTGATAGGTTGCCTATAAAGGTTACTTGTTAGTCAAAAGATCTCTTGGTAATGGATTTCTGACTAAGTACTTGTATGAGTGGAACAAGGTGGAAGGAAATCCAGCTAGAAAGGTGCTGGGAGTGACTGATAGTAAGAGTTTTTGGCCTGTGAAAATCACAAGGATTTCTAAGTAATTAGGAGAAAACAAGAAGTCCGATTGGGAGTTAGTTTTGATTTTGAAAGTAAGAACTGTTGGTGGGTGTTCCAGGGCCATACAATGCACAGAGGCACTACTGAAACAATCAATTGCACTTTGTGCTGCTAGCTGTGTTTTTCATAAAAAAAGGCAGAAGCCCTTCACAAAAACTAAATTTTTAAAATAATTAATATTCATTTTTGAGTCGGTTAGGCTTTATATGGATAGGCAGCAATGTTCTATATAACTAATCAGACTGGGAGACAGCTTATTCCGTTAAATGGGTACAAAATTCCATTCATCACAGTGTGATCTTTACCTCGTCATATAATATAACTCCATTGGGTTTGGTAGGCTCAGCGAAAGTCAGGTTTAAACACTCCACTCCAGATCTTGCCTCGACTATAACTAGCTTTTCTGGAACGCCTGTATAACAGATGCTTTTTTAATCAGCTTTATTCTCAAAACTACAGTCCCTCTCAGTGAGCATTACGTTAAGTTACGTTACATTTCATAAATGTGATTACTTATTGTTAACGGTTGTTAAAGGAAAAGTGCATTAGTAATTTTTTATAAAAATTTTTCATGTTTTAATTGAACTTTCATGTACTGCCGAGGAATTGAAAAAAAAGAACAGTGATGAAATTACAATAGAGGTTTTTTCACTAGAAAGGTTAAAAAGCTTTTTTAGTTAGCTAATTGGCCTTGCAGCTTCTATTTGGACCTTAAAATCAGTTTTGCCTACACCGAGGTAAAATTTAGGTACCATGCATAAGTGAGGCTGTTACTGGAATAGGTTGAGTTACAAACAAGTTACAGCTTAGGGAGAGTTATAATGTTGTTTGGTGTAATTAAAAAAAACTGTATCAACAAAAATGGTTGCTTTGGAAAAACTTGCTTTAATCTTAGCATTGTTTTGGCTGTTCAGAGTGTGTCTCTATAATTACATTTATTACGTCCCTGCCGACCATTTACATCACTCAGTGGCAATTCATTTAAAAAATTACTTGCTTTAGTATTTACTTGAAAAAGACTTATATTGCTTCAAAAGTAAATAAGTTCACAAATATTAAGTTAGAAGAATTGTTCCTTGCTTGACCAAGGCTAATTAATACTGCTAGCATTTAGCAGAAAAAATGGAATTGGCAACTAGAAGTCAAAGTTTTATACGATTGTCGGAAACTATTTCCATTGTTCAAGCAAGTGGCAAGCTGCCTAAAAATAGGACAAGTTTAACTTACGAGTCTCTTCAGTTAGTATGTGTTGAGTGTGTTTATTCCTGAATTTCTCCTTGTTTACTACTTCAATAGTAACAGTATAGTTGGTATACCCATAAAGATCAGAGAACTGATAATCACCTTCGTTGGTAACAGTGCTTTTATAGACAAGGTGCTTATTTGGTTGTACCACAAAGATTTCATATTTGGTTATATATTCACAGTCTTTGGATTTCTAAAAATAAACATTTGACTTTTTATCTAAAATAGTCGAGGTAAACCTGCAACTTTCGACATCTTTAATAGCTGCAAAGAAAATTTGTAAGCAGCAATTCAAAAGCAACTCAATGCTTATCCGGAGAATAAACAAGAATATTTAACTCAATACCATGCTCATCTACTCAACTTGAGTTCATTCCTTTGTATAGACGAAAATGTGGAAGAAAATGGGCTACTAAACAATTAAATCACCACGTATCTTTGTTCTTAATTACAATTCTGGCATACTTTCCCACTCTTACAATACCCTTTTCTCCTTGCCTTGCCCCTCAATAGAAATGTTTCTTTCTTTACACCCTTCTCATCTCAGAGTAGCGTTCCGTTCCCCAGTAAATGTTAAAACATACAGGATTAGCACGCAAATGATCAAACATATCTTTCACCCAAAAGTATGGGACTGAGATAGTGAGTCAATATCTGATATAAAGTCTCCGAAGGTCTCTGAATCTTCTAGTTGAGACCTGCTATTTATAAGATCTTGGGACCTCAATCACCTGCATCTTCAGGTAATAAATAGGTGGATAGAAACTCCTACGGTTCTTATGTTGTCTTTTGGTACTCTGGCGATGCCAGCCATCTCGATGTGCTGATTTATAGCACGGTTTAAACTACCTGCTAACCACTTGGCCTGTTCCATTGCTAACACAAGAGCATCTGATGCCCAGTGGCCATCGGAGACACCTCAACATGCTGGTTACAACACGAGTCCATTAATATCCACCACACACATAGAAATATTTGTAAAATAGCTGTTATATAATTTATTGTGGGCTTGAAGAAATCAATGCGGCTGCATCATTTGTTGGTTTTGCGCACTTTAAACTAATACTTCATAAGAGTCTACACTCATCATGCTTCGTTAAAAATGAGAAAATGCAAAACATGTTAGGTGTGCAGCATCCTAAAATATTCTTTGAACATAATTGAAACATGAAAAGAAGCACTTTTTGTATTAAGCTAGCACAACTGTGATGAAACTTGGTTGAAACTAATTTCCTGCATTGAGCATCCCACTTATATTCAATGCTAGAGTTGCCTATAACGGTAAACCATTAGTCGGAGAGATCGTTTTGGTGCATATTTCATTTACTACAGGTTATTCAGTATAAATAAGCAGTTAATATACTAACCGGAAAAATATGTACCTGAAAATACCTGCTTGGGATGCAATGCTGGGCAGGCACCAAAATGGCTGCCATAGCCTTAAACCTAAATATTAGCATGCGCCCCTTGAATCTGTATCCAGGACTTTTTAACCCATCGATGAAGTGACCAACAGACCCTGGTTACCCAGAGGCCTAGGACTTTTGAAGTTGGCAAAGTGTCTAGTAAACTGGTATTGGCTTGTGATTTAGCTTTTTTTCCATTCAGCGTCTCTAATGCATAGCCTTGTGCATGTGATTCTATGCTTGTGTGCTTATCGCAACTGTTGTTGCTGTGTTTCTATTATTGTATCTCACAGTGGCTTTGCACTGAAATAGTTGGTTTGTTTTTTGTACACTTGTCTAGAAAAAACTTGTCTTTGCTACAGTTAGTCCCTTTTTTCTTCTGCATACACTTGTGTCACTGGTTAGGCCTCTCTAGTTGACTCCTCCACTTCTGCATACACTTGTGTCACTGGTTAGGCCTCCTTCACTTCTGCATACACTTGTGTCACTGGTTAGGCCTCCTTCACTTCCGCATACACTTGTGTCACTGGTTAGGCCTCTCTGGTTGACTCCTTCACTTCCGCATACACTTGTGTCACTGGTTAGGCCTCTCTAGTTGACTCCTTCACTTCTGCATACACTTGTGTCACTGGTTAGGCCTCTGTAGTTGACTCCTTCACTTCTGCATACACTTGTGTCACTGGTTAGGCCTCTCTAGTTGACTCCTTCACTTCCGCATACACTTGTGTCACTTGTTAGGCCTCTCTAGTTGACTCCTTCACTTCTGCATACACTTGTGTCACTGGTTAGGCCTCTCTAGTTGACTCCTTCACTAGAGAGTATAATTTTTGTTGAGTTAAGCAAGTGTAATGCTGTTTACACGTAAAAGCAGGCTGTTGAGTCTGTGCCCCGGCGCCTTGTGTCGTGGAGCTGTTTAGCAATTTCTGTAAGGCTTATCGCAGGTCATACTAGCCAGGTATCACCTTTGGAGAGAAGTAGTCAGGTCTGCAGAGAATGACCAAGGAGTTCTTGGGCGGTGACTGCAAACTGACAGCTTTTGGATAGTTTTTGTCCTTAATGAACAAGTAGGCGAATGGCACATTCAACTGAAACAATGTAGTAAATTTTTGTAATCAACTAGTTTCTTAATATACAACTAATCCCTGTATCAACTCTTTTTGTCCATTCCCTTTTCCTATGCCCCTGGCTTGCCTCCCCTGTCCTGTCCTTAGTAATTCTCAACCCTATGGAAATGGCTGAGTTAACCTCCTTCCCTCCCTCAACTGCCCTAGTAACTGATAGCCTTAGCGATTTTTGCCCTACCCCCTTCCTTTAGGCCTCCCCAAATCCTAACTATTGAAACTTGCACAGTCTACGCTCCCACCCCTTCCAGTTCAGTTCCTTAATTTACAACCACCTATTTTGAATAAAAGTCTCCCTCTTTCCTATCAAGCATTGGTAGAGATGGTTACACCTTTTATAAAAACATTGTTAGACTGCTAAGGTCTTTTCCACAGAACAAAACAATTGACATATTGGAATCTAACCCAAGAGCTGTGGGAACAAAGCAAATTTTAAGAGCAAAATCTTTTCTTGCTAAAACTTGCTTTGGTAAACTGATTTTTTGAGTTTCTTACCTTTAAAGTGACGCTCAGGGTCACATTTCTGTTTTTAGCAATCCAAGACTTCAGAGAGAAAACCGGAATGGAAGGCTCTGTAACAATAACTTCACAATGTTTATACTTTTTGAGTTTTGCTAAACCCATTGCTAATCTTTTTAACTGCTAATAAGTTATTAGAACTAGTACGTTCCTGGTATCATATTTTCAGTCAATTTGAATGCTCGAAAATTAAGCTAAACGCCGGAAGAGCATTTATTAAGCAGTCCTTCACTCTTAGTGCTATCAGGCCAAGTATGCAGGCTCTGTTTTGCTACTACTCTCCTACTACTGATACATTGCATCGCCGGTTCACCTTTTTCACAATCAAATGTAAGTTACTTGTGATTAATTGCGAGTTTTTCCTTTTTAATAAATAACTGTCAACTTTTGTTTTTCAGTTTATCTAAGTAAAACTTGTAATGATAGGACAAAAGCTATATTGTATCATCAGTATTAGGGGTATAGAAAATCAATCTTTGCAGTTTATTCATGCTCAAAAAGAGTTTCACCAACTTGTCAACTAAGCATTTGTAAGAGCTGACAATTATTGGAAAAAGCTTTAATTATTGATAACAAGCTGATAGTTTTATTTCTATAAGCCTTGTTTGCTAAATAAAAAAAAATTTGTTGTTAAAAGAAAAATATTTTTGGTTTTTTTTAGTCTGAAAATTGATTTGCCTGATGGAAAGTTCCATGGTACTTTGCTTCTGTTGTAATTAGGAAAACTTAAAAATATAAAAGTAAGTTTTTAGGTGAAAGCAATAACTTTCCATTCGGCAGAAAATTGAAAAATTTGGGAGAGACAATACTGTTTATCGATACTCTTTGCATTTTGTATTAGGTTAAAACAGCTATTGAGGTTGTGTGTAAAATTTTGAAAAAAAAAATTAAAAGCAACTTACGAAGTTGTCACTGTGTGTTAAACATTGTCGATGATAAGCCTCTGCCATAAATAATGGCTTGCTATCCAGTTAATATCTTTTGATTGTATTTAAATTCTACTCCAACAAAAAAAGGATTAAATGACAGATAATGAAATATATTTTAAGGTTTATCAGCTAAACAAAAGCAGAACAAAAAAACATTTTCTATTTATACCTGTGCAGAAAGTAAATTTCTGTATTGTTAGTGGTGAACCCAGACATGTATCTCCTTGTATTTCACACGAAATAGAGAATGTGTATTCTTTCCCTGTCTCCAATCCATCAAATTTGGCAGTAAGTTGAGGGTAGAGAAAAGAATGGGCAACTTTTTTTGCTCGGCCAGTTTCAACAACCGAAACTTTATAGCTGTAACAAAAATAAGTCCAGGTTTGAGTACATGCTAAGTGCTTCTAGTTCATGTATTTTGTGGTTGATCATTATTTTAATTTTTTTGTAAAGGCCAAAATTTTAAAACGAAGCTTTAAATTGAGAGATTTTTTTGAACTAAAACGACAATGATTTATCCAGCTCTGTGTTTTACCGTTCTTCAGTACTGCCGTCTATCCTTCTCCACCCTGCTTCCCGCTCCAGTTTGCTTTTTCTACTACTCTATATCCTCGCATACTAATTTGCTTTCAATTTTAATATCTTTGACTAAATACTATGCGCTGCATGGGCCGATGTTCTTCACAAACTTCACATTTATCTCTAAAACTCACTCTTTAACCGTATTTCCATTTGCCAACAACTTTTTCTCTTTTCACTTGCTCTCAACAACCATATATATACTTTTCAACAAGAAATCAAAAAGTTCTTTTTGTGTAAAATGAGCATATAATGATGTTTCTGATATATTTAACAAGCAAATGCAATGATGAGTTCTAGAAAAGTATGCTATCAGGGAAGGGCCATAGTGAGGTTGTTATTTATAAAAGAGAGGATTATTTTGTTAGTTTATTTTAAACAATTTATTTCAAAATCTGTTTGGAATGAAAGTATTGTTATAACTGTTACAAACTGAAATTAAACAGTTGTGTAAGTCACCATTATGTGGATAGTCACATCTCAGTCATCTCATATTTTACAATCAATAAAAGTTGGTTTATTTAGATTTATTTCTAAGAATAAATTGCACTGGTGTATATTAATTTAAGAAAGAACTTCAGCTCACTATAGTAAACAACAAAATCAAACAAAATTAACTCATTTCTTATGTTTTTTCAGTTAGTGCGGTTATGCTGTAGTTTTCAGGTTTTCAATATCATTAGGTAAACTCATCATTATCACAGTCAGGCAGCCCAGAAGGAAATAACTGATTTTTCCTTAAATTTCCGAAGATCTTTGGTTTGCAGTTTTAAATTTTTGGCCCTTCTGTTGAAACTGTATCGTTTTTTTCGCTCTATTTATATAGCAATCCAATGGTATTCACAGTTTGAAATGTACTTTTGACCAAACTTACTGGGTGGGAGGAAGTTTTCCAGGCATTTGGTTATTCCACTGAGAGAACCTTATGGTTATAGAGCTAGAGGTTATTTGTCTAGCAGTGATTAGAATGGTAGAACTTAACTGTGGTAGCTCTACAGATATACAAAACAGTTAGACATAACACCTGCAAGCATACTGGTCAGAACTATACAATATTCATTCATCATCCGTGAAATATTGTTCATTTGCACACTCCAGCATCTAATTGATAAAGTTTGATACCGATAATAGTAGTAGCCTATTTATATGAAAATTTGATTACGTACATACAAATCAGAAAAGACCAAAAATTTTTGACAATATTTTGTCAAAACTGCTTTCAGCAACAAACTTTTTAAGTAGATATCAATGGGTGGCCTTATCCAAATCAGATGCATTTCATCTGAGCCAAGAACTTACCGTATCCATACACAAATACTTCTCTCAACTCCACACCTCTACCTCCATTAGTTCTTATACTAAATAGTCTAGTAACTGGATGTGGGTAGCCTCTGTCACATTGTACTACAAAGTTGTCTCCTAACGCTGGAACACTATGATAACATATTGACCAACCACCACCTCCATTTGTATTTGGTGCAACAGCTGTTGTTATGTTGTTTGTAAGGAAGTAGACATCGTTTAACCGAGATGCTAGAATTAAAAGAACACTAAAAGGAACAAAAATCAGGCACAGATGTTTGCCATTTCTTGTCTAAAACAGACATGCCCCTGATAGGTTGCTTTAGAAACTTAAAAGATTTATTTTTACTCTTTCTTAGAGAACTATTTATAACTTGCAGTAGGAGCAAAATCATAATTCAAGAATGTAGTATTGAAAGGAAATGAATGATAAATGGTGAGCACTCATTCCAATGTCCAAAATAGTGCAAAATATGTATGTATGTATGTACGTAAACTCGCCTATCATTGGTAATATTATAGTTTCTGCTAATCATTCACAATTTTATTGAACAAATTCATTCTTCAAAATTATGCAACTCATCTCCATGTTCTCAAACTTCACAAACGCGTAAACAAACATGTCTTTGCAGGGATGCTAAATGAGCAAAATTTCGACAGGTGTAACATACACTTGTTGGTTTTTTGCCCCCATGTTAACTTAGTACACAATAATAGTTTTCAGAAAAGTTCACAACATCTTCAGTACATTTTTCTGTGACAACTTGATACCATGACACTGTATAACCATCGTTTTCTGTTGTTGTGTTATACGTCAGAGAAAGCGAGAAAGTAACATTTTCTATTTTGCTTTTATTGCCTGATAAGCCAGAGTAACATTATTACTGATTTTGAAACTACCTTTTCTTCAATCACTGCTCACTGCTCAAATCATTGCTAAAAAAAAATTGAATCGCTGAAAATTACCATATGGCCTTGGATGGCACTCTTTGGTGATTAAACAAACTTGTTGTAGAGCGCAACATTATACAGTACAGCCAAAAATAGCTAAGAATGCCACTCGAAATCTGTGAGGGTAGACACATTTAAAAAGAAACTTGCAACCTGAATAAAGAATTATTCAATCAGCGAATGAGAACAAAAAATCAAACAATCAAAAGTTTTTTATAAGGTTTCTTCACTTTTTACTTACAGCATTGTAGTCCTCCACAATATCCATCTCTGACATACACAATAACCTCTCTCAGAAGTATTTTGTTACCTATGTCCACCTTCCACCATTGATTGTTTGGTGTACTGAGATCTGTGGCTGTCAGTGTACCAAAGTCTCTATCTACAGAGTTGCTAGCCACTAGATCAGCTCTGTTTAAGTATGTAGATGATTGACTAGCAACTTTTCCAGTTGCGTAATTGATATCTGTAACAAGAATATAATACTGATATACTTGCTTTCTCAAGTCTTGCACTTCAGTTATGTTTTTATCTTTGTATTTGAAGGCTCCTGTTTGGTATTGATGCCATTAGGTAATCCATCAGTTTGTACAATTAATTGTTTAAACAAAAATCAACTCACCGCAAATTCATGGTAAATTAGTAGCCTTATGTGGTGCATTTGTTATGTAGAAATGAGTTTATTCCACATTATTTTGCATGAAGTCAACAGATAAATATAGAGAGCCATGGTCCCGGCCTATCTGTCATTTACCAATGTATCTAAACATTTTAGCTAAATGAAAAGTTTATTGCACCCAGTAGTTTTACCTATAAGTAGATTTACATGAAAGATTTCAAAGACCATTGTATCAACGAGCTAGTAAAATAATTTAGCATATTGTAGTGGATTTTGGGGGCTGTAAACCCACTAGCTGAGGTTGGTAGCGAGCTGCCACCAGTTGTTAGTTTTACCTGCTACAACAGCAGGGTCGGTAGTGTACCGAAAAGAAATAAGATAGAGTATCCCAACTCTACAACCAGTAAGGAGCCCTCGGCTCAGACGCATAACTCAGTGCTATTGAGTAAGTATGCATTTATTCATCCAGAATAAGCGAGTAGTAAAAAGGCACATTACAACTGATCATAAAAGGCACAAGTTTTGCCTTTTATCGGCAATTCACAGGAAGCAATCATTAAACATAACCAATCACATAGGAATAAGGTACAATGAACAAATGAACAGTCTTATATAAATAAATAACAAATCAAGTGGCTAGAATAAGGTTAAATAGATATGGTGCCAACAAAATTAGGTGGAGTTATTAAGCAAGTAGCCAATCACAGTCCTAGCCACTTCCTGTCCCTGGTATCTTGTCTCTGCAGCCTTTGTTCTTGCCTTTCCATCTAGTTTAAGGGTGGTTATCTCCCAGATACGCCTTGCTGATTCTTCCAGGCTACTTTGTAATTCTCAGTCTAGGCTGAGTCATTTCCTGCCGGCCCTGCAAGGTCGGTAATGAGTCATACCGGGTCGGTATAGCTTGCTACAGGGTCGGCACTGCCCTACGCAGGGTCGGTACTGAGTCATACGCAGGGTCGGTCAGTCCTGCATGATTGATTACGACCATTTTAGCTTTCTAGCGGTCAGTATAAGGTTGCTAGAGTTTGTAATAACAGTGTGCGCAGAAGTAGATGGCACTAAAATCCACAACAATATGCTCTAGGAAACACCTAGAGCATTGTACTCAGCATCAATGCAATTAAAACAAAGGTTGGTTTACTGAAAGTAAAACTAGCCAATTCAAGATACACTTGAAGCTGCAAACAGCTCTACTCAAAGCTGTCACTAATTGGCTATTACGGACAAATTATCGCCAAATCTCCGTGGTTTGGTACCACAAATAATTGGCGACAGTGGCATATATTTCCACGACTCAAAGTTTATCGCCGTCGGTTAAGCCACGCCCACAGAAGCAGTTGCAGTCAATGTGCTTTTAAGTAAAATTTAGCCTACTAGCATGTCAGACTGTTTATTATTATTTTCCTATATTATGGAAGAATAAAAATATTAAGAAAATATCACAAAGTTGCTGGCTGGCAAAGAATGCTGCGTAGTGACAAGGGAATTTAGTATCACATTAGCTGTCTTTCAATGAATCATATTATTTATTATTAGTTCGTAATAAATAAATAATAAAAAAAGAACCAAGTAAACTTTTGTTAAAAAAAATATTAACATTTGTTTTTCATTAATGCAATAATTAACTACCAGCAGCTAAAATACATCAGTTGTATTGTTTCATAAATTACGGTGTATTAAACCACAAGCGATCACCGTTAGTTAAATATAAACACACACACAAGCTAACGATGCCATGCGGTCACAATGGATAATTTGTTGCTTACTGTTTTATTGCCAACACCTGGTCATATCGCCTTCGGCGACATTAGCATTTCCAGTCGCAATAAACATCTGGAATTCAGCTTATCACCAAATTTTTTGCTTTCAGAGAGCAACCAATGTTTTTGACAAGTCTCACGACAGATTTATCAACAATGGTATTTCCAACAGAAACTAACCTTTATCGCCAGCAGTATCGCCAATTTGTCATGATATGAAACCTAGTAAATGTATCACAAAAACGTGCTAAAAACTGGCGAAGAGTTTTAAACTGACTCCTCACCTAATTGATGTCAACACTTTCATAACTCAGCTTCGAAACATAGCTTTTGTCAAATCTTGAGAAGTAAGTAATAGAAACCAGTCTTGAATCGGTCACTGGAGCCTTGTAAAAATGCTTGAAATTCATCTAAGAACATTTATGTAACAACTCTGTCTTTTATGGAAAAAATTTAGGGTAAATACCCCTGGTTGACTACACCCCTGGCCCCTCAGACCCTTTCCTGATTGCTCTCACACTCTGTTCAAGTTAAACCCCTTTTCCAATAGAAATCAATTCACAGCTACCTACTTAACACCCTAGCAAAATTCTATCAAAGCACTTAGTTTGTATAGTTTATGGAGAACCACATGACGGGTTATTGAGAGCAACCACAGTTTGGAGCAACCCCAAGTTTGGGTGACCCAAAGTTTGAGGTAGCTTCGGCTCTGTGTGGATTCGGGGCTTGTATATGAGCTATAAATAGGCTAAACTGAATTTAGATAGTTTTCCACTTTACACCAACCAATTCAGAATTCGGAGTTAGACATCATGAAATTTTTTAGCCGTGTATAAGACATGAAAAGAAGATCACTAAGATGAAGGACCACAGTCTTAGGAACTTACATTAACTTATAAAGACTGGAGACTTCCCTTCCTGCGATTGGCTACAGATAATAAAGAAAAATTCTCCATATGCTTTTTATTCATTAAGCGTATTCATTGCTATTGTATTGTTAAATTTCGCGCTACTTGATTAGTTATGTATTAAAGTATGTGATTTGTTCACCCCTTATAAGATGACGAGCATTCTGGTGTTTTTTTTTATATAAAGATTAACTCTGTTGTTTAGACTCAAAAATCTTTGTAATACTGTGGTGGAATTTTATGATCACTACCATTACGCAAGGTCCCCTTGACAACTGCTGGGTGTCAGGCAAGCCTAAATAGAGCCTGACACAGTCAGAACATAAGCAAGTCGGCCGTAGAAACCCTACCGGCCCTGCGGTATTCACTGCCTGCCCTGCAGCATTCACTGCCTGCCCTGCAGAGGTACCAACGGCCCTGCAGCACACCCTGCCGGCCCTGCAGCATGCACTACCGGCCCTGCAGTGCCACTACCAAACCTATACCGGGTCGGTGAGGAAAGAACTGCTATAGCCTGAGAACCTAAGTTGATACCAAAGGTGCAGGAGCCCGACTTTGCAACATAGCTGTCCTCAAACAAGACCAAAGCCAAGGACCACAAGCCATAAGGACCAGGAACCAGAGCTACTCATTGCACCATCATGAGTCAGCTAGATTGACTGCTAAGCTCCGCCCCCTACTTCTGGGCGCCTTGCCTATTTAACCCTATATTAACCAATGATTGTATTGCATATTTACATCTTGTATTTTGATTAGTGTAAACACTTCCTGCCATTGCTGATTTGTTGCCCCTTGTTTGGGCATATGTTTTAATTCTGTTCTGCCTATAAAAGGCAGAACACTTCACTTGATTCATTGTATTGTATTGGGATTCTGCCTGTGCTTAAGCCAAGTAGCATGATACAATTACGCTTATTATACATTACTGGTTATGCTGTGTAATAAAGTATGGTTTACTCAACAAGACATTGAGTTGTACGTTTGAGCCGAGGGTTCCAAGAACAGTTGTGGAGTTGGCATACTCCTCTGTTGGAAGTCGACCTCTAGAGTGAGGCGTTGTTGGTGGACGTTTGGTCGGCCCCCCAAAATCCACTACAATACTGCACTGTAAAGTGAACTTACATGTTGCTAAATAGATTAACAATATTAGAGCTACATTATTCATATAACTTTGTGTAATTCGTCTGAGTTTAGGACTCTGTCAGCTGCTATTCAGTTTAAAATAGACCCCATGGGGAGTGATACTGAGTCTCTATCCCCCGTTGGACCCCATTCATGGAGTAGACCCCTGTGTGACCCCATTCATGGAGTAGACTCCGTGGGGCCCCTTGTGGGTAGACTTATCATGCAAATCGTTCACAATACTGATTGTAAATTTTTTAATAACATGATTCCTTCATTATTCCTATCGATTTCAACAATGGTTGTAATTATCGTTTAATTTTTATAACCAGCTACAATAGAAACACATGTAGCTACCACATCCAATCAGCTACTTCTATTGTTCAGACAAAAAAGCGCTGTCAATTTTCAAACCAATTTGATTTTGATGTTGTGATAGATTTTCCATAGAGCGGGGACTGCACTAGCAGCCTGCAAATGGTATTTGCTTGCTGTGGGCACTGACTTGATCTAGTGTACTACTGATTGCAAGCAAGGTCAGTCAGTTTAATGCGCTAGCTGACATGCTGGCCTTGCCTGGTTGAAAGCTCTACTAGCAGCAGCAGGTGAGCTGTAGAAGGAAACGCTGAGTCAAGGGAATTCCCCCTCCACTACTAGTGGCTAACGAACTGTTCGAATATAGGTGGGTGACTCACTATCAATGCACCAGCTTGTTTGTATGCAATTAACTACGTTTGCAACATTTGCAACTGCCAGCTTGTTTGTGTGGAGTTAATTATTTTACAATGTGTCAGCTTATTACTCATATATAGCAATCTCTGTGTATCAAGTATGGGCTGATATTCGATGACCAATCATATGCTTGTAGTTTCAACCGCTTAATTTGCATGAATATTATTATAAGCATGCTGATGCTAGCCCAGAGAGGCAGAGCTGCTTTAGAGTTTGCACAAGGAACTCACTTGTGTGAACACCTGTTGTGCTTCAATCAAATGCTTGATAATTTGAACTACTTGAATTTGGTTTGGCAGATTGCCTGTTATTTTGTTGGTTCTCCCGCATCTTTATACACAAATAGATAGTAGAGAAGCTATTACTACTGCTTGCAGTAGCGCTCTCTAGTGAGAGTTGATTCTTCTAAACTCGGTACAGCTCTGCACAGCTGTTACCCTGCGTTGAGGTGCTGCTAGTAGTGAGATAAACTCAACAGTTATCTGCTATCTCTAGTAGCTGTTTCGTAAGGGCGCAGTGAAATCCTTCACAATATTTTCGGAGTACAAGTAAATAACCATTTTGAACAACATATTGTAATGGATTCCGGTCTGTTACCACGGACATCCACTAGTCTCAAGTATTCTACCTCTCTCCAGAGGGGACACTGTACTGACCGACAGTGCCAACTGTATAGGGCAACCGAATTACCCGGTAAGGCAAGAGCCCATGGCTCAGACAAACAGTACCGAGTAGTGTTTGTAGTATGGCTTTATTACAAAGCAGTCCTGAGGGTAATTATTCCTCTAGGTGTTTAGCAATATAAGAATACATGCTATGGCTCATTGTAATGAATGCACAGAGTAACAGTGGGAGCTCTCCTTTTATAGGAGAGCTAATGAACACAAAACATATAAGAGACAATGCACAGGAAGTAATTGAACCAATTACATTAATTATATAAATACTCAACCAATCACAATGCAATGCAAGATAATACAAGGAGGTGCCAAGTGGCTAAGGGCGGAGTCCTTTCTCCTAATTGTCCAATGACGGCTCCTACAGGGTTCCCAGGCTGTACATAGAATTAGGTCCACTAAGTTGGTACTTTAGGGGTAAGCACTTCCTGTTTACGACCTTGACTAAGTTCTCTGACGTCTTTGCAGATCCTCGTCTAAGGCGGCCATCTTGTACCGGCCCAGTACAGCTGTACCGGGTCGGTAGAGGTCACTACCGACCCTGCAGGGGTCAATACCGGCCCTGCTTACTATGCTACCGGCACAGTATGACTTCCTACCCAACAGCCATTAACCAAATGCTGTGGGCAGAAGTCTAGCGCATTGCTCCGCAAGGTTTCTAGTGTAAACTACCTGTTTACAACTAGAGTGCACTGAAATCTACCACATACCTCTCTCCATTAAAGTCACAGCCTGGCTTTAATAATAAAATATCAAGAGCAGATATGTGTGGGGGGGTAACACTTGTACCCAGGTTATATATTTGATTACATAACAGGTATATATAACAGAACAAGAGTATATATCGTATATACAGTGTCTGGCGTCTCGTTAGTAGAGAGCGCCCCTCAGGCTGGTGGCTTGCTGGCGCAACCGCTCAACCTCTGTAGTGACAAGCCGCGCTTCGGCTTTAGCCACAGTCGTCTGTCCCTCTGACAGTGTCTGGCTTATCAGCAGTCTTCGCAGCTCTCCCAGCTGCTTCTCCAGAGTAGTAACGTGATCCTCTATCTGTGTGGCTAGACGGTCACTGTGTTGCAGGAAATGAAGCGACGGTCTGGGCACGTCCACTTCTCCTGGCTCAGCGCTGGCAACTTCCGGCTCCTGTGGGCAAGTTGCACTAGGGGGACTAGCTGTCCGTTTGGGTATTCTATACCCGGTAAGAGTTGGCGTGAACTTGCCTCTCTTCTCATCTTTCCTCTTAGGTGCTTCCCTTTGTACTGGAGAGCCCAGTCGCTTCTTCACAGGCACCTTGGGAGTTGGTTCCCCTTGGTGTGTTGGCTGGCATCGCCTGAACTTAGATGCATTGCTCCATCTAACAAACTCACAGAAACGGGAGTAGCTAGGGCGATCGACCGTGTATATGATCCCCGTCTTCTGGTAGTGCATAGCATTTCCTGGCGCATCAAACTTGCTCTGATGAGAGTACACCGCGTCGCGGCTCTCGCTCGCGTAGTGGCACCGACAGTAATGTCTTAGGTAGTGCTGCAGCGTGTGTACCCTGAGCTGCCGTGTGTTCCTGGCCTGGTAATTACACTTGGTACACGTGTAGTCCACGGCCTCCTGCAACAGGTGTTCCACCCGCTCCTCAGTTTCCGAGGTGACCCAGCGCAGCATGCGCCATCTTGTGGGGTTCCGTCTTCCATCCTCCTTCCACGAGGTGGTTGGCTCGTCGTCCAACGTCGGTGTAACTGGGTCGGGCACCTTCTCCTCAGTCTCCTCGGCCTTCTCCTCTGCCGTAGGACTTGGTGCTTGCACCAGTCTTATGGTGAGCCTCGGCTTCACGTCCACCTGGGAGCGTGAATCTACAACACAAGGTGCATGATAACTTTTATGCAACGTGTTGATTGGCTGCCGGTATTGCAGCGGGGCTTGCTCTACCATAGTGTCATGTATGGGTGAGAGCAGTGGCCCTGGAAGTTCTAGCGCCGTCAGAACCTTCCGTATTTTGTTTCTAGGAGACCGCCGTTCCTTATTTAAGGAAAGCCAGCGCTTCTTCTCCTCTTCCCACTGTACCGTGGGGGTGCAAGTAACATCCCATGCCGGGGTGTGGTGCACTGTGCTGTGTGGCACTAAGGTTGGTGGTGAAGACGTCGTGGGACGTTCACCCTTAGCTGCCACCACAGGCTTTCTCCTCTGGTAGGCTCTACAAGGGTAAGCAATGCCTTGTAGCCTCTCAGTCTCTCTTGACTGAATCTCTGGAGGACCCCGGGCCGGCATAGGGTTGCCCCGGGCCGGTACAGAGGTGCTCCGGGCCGGTAGGGAGTCATCCCGGGCCGGCAGGCAGGCAGCATCAAGTGGTGGGCACTTGATCTCCCGCTCTTTTTTATCTACTGCCCTTCTAAGGGTGTCAGCAGTCCCAACTCGTGGGAGAGCGCATACTCTACTGTCACCAGCGCATGGTAAGTCTAGAGGTATAGGTTTAGCATAGCTAGGCGGGCTGCCACTCCGTAGTGCTAACGGATCTCGTGGCGTGCAGTTTTCAAACAACCATTTTGAAAATGCTGCATTTAATTGCTCACCCTCTGTTCCTTTCTTAGCTAGCTGGATCTCCTCCTCCTTCTCCTCAGCTCTCCCTTTTTCTGGCTTGGTGTACAGCTCTGCTGTGGGCATGGTCTCCATCTCCTTTTCTAACTGGGTAGGTGGATAGTCATCTAAGTCCAGCAGTAAATCCTCTGCTTCGCTCAGTTCCAGACAATGGTTGGACATCTTGTAAGTGAGTGTTACTCCTCTGATGACTTTCGCGGGTATGAGTGGCTTCTTGGAGCTGCAGTGTTGTTCACAACTCTGACTCACTCTGTCTGGCTCCACAGGAAGTGTTTGGGTACTGGGGGTTTTTGGCCACTTCTCCAACTTCTTCCGACGGTCTGCTACAATGATTCTGTTCACTGGAGGTCGTCGGGGAGCTCCTGGGGACTTTTTTGAAACCAAGCGTGATGTGGTCCGCACCTCCCTTGCAGTCTTTTTGGGTCTGTTTACTGCTTTTCTTGCCTTTCCACTAGGCGGGTGGTGGGAATTCCCGTATAGACACAGTTGAGCGCTCTCATAGCCTGCCTCTGTGTGGTGCTTGCTTGCTTCAGCTCTGCATCTTTTAACAGAGGGTTGATGGTTGAAGGGCAGCTGCCTCTCTCCAGCAGCAGGGCTCCCTTCTCCCCTGCGCAGGGGCGTAGCCAACGGGGGGGAGAACACTGTTTCGCCTCTAGCGCCTACAGTTGTTGTCCGATCCGGCTCAAATCTTCTGCCATCTTCCTGTGGCGGGGGGCTCTTCACAGCCTGATACATTCCACCTGTAGTTCTCTCTACAGTGGGTGGTTGTGTGGGGACGTCCTCTTCTTCAGGGGTGTAAGGGGGTTCCTCCGTCAGCTCTGCTTGCGCTAGACGGACACTATCACTAAGTGGCCGCCCGTGCTTGTCTGTGCAAGGTAGCACATGTCCGTCAATGATGACATGGGAGTCTGGAAACCGTAGGGCACACTCGTGTACGGTGAGGAACGGCATGCCAATTATGGCATCTTCATTGATGTCACTAATGACGAAGTTGACGCTCGTCCTCAGCTTACGAAGCTGCAAGTTTACTTGCAGGGTACCGTAAAAGGGAATCCTAGACCGGTCAGCCATGAGTCCATGTGCCTCGCTGCGTTGCAGCGTGTCCTTCACTGACTGTGGCAACTGCTGATACAGATGCTTCGACAGCAAGTTGGTGGTGCAGCCTGTGTCAATCAACAGGGAGGCTGGTCTACCGGCTAACCTTCCAGCCAGGAAGTAGCTTGCCTGGTAAGGTCGCTCCAGCGGTGGCGCTGCCATTTGTGTTCTCCTGGGGGGTTGTCCACTCTCTCCTAGAGTTGCAGGACTGTAAGGGGGTTGACGAGCTCCCCAGCTACTGTCAGTCTGTGTTCTCCTGGGGGGTTGTCCACTCTTCTTCAGAGTTCCAGGACTAATGGGGGGTTGTCCACTCTTCTTCAGAGTTCCAGGACTAATGGGGGGTTGTCCACTCTTCTTCAGAGTTCCAGGACTAATGGGGGGTTGTCCACTCTTCTTCAGAGTTCCAGGACTGTACGGGGTGTCAGGAGTTGTCCAGCTGCAGTCAGCGGGTGTTGACGCTCTCTTGGGGGGTTGTCCACTCTTCTTCAGAGTTCCAGGACTGTACGGGGCATCAGGAGTTGTTTGGCTTGTCCAGCGGTGGTTGGTTGCTGTCGGTTGTATCTTGGGAGGTTGTCCACTCTTCTTCAGAGTTCCAGGACTATAAGGGGTTGTGGGTGTGGTCCGGCTTGCCCAGCTGCAGTCAGCTGCCGGTGGCGCTACTGCGGGCGCCGGCCGTTTCCCGTCTGTCTGGGGTTGTTTGCAAAGTGAGCTGCGCGCTGAGTTCGGGGGCAGGTACTCATCATGTGACCTGGTTGTCCGCAACCCCAGCAGCGTGTTGCAGGCTCTGCCTCCAGCTGTGGAGAGGGAGCTGCTTGTCTGGCCGCTCTCAGCGACCGTAGCTCTTCTGTCAATAGCTTCAGGCTGTCCATGACTGTTGTCATAGGATCCGGTATGGCAGGTGTAGGGGTGTGGTGTGTCTGCTGTACGGCAGTAGCGGTGGAGACACGTTGAGACGGGCCCTTGGCAACCGTCCTCATCCATTCCTCTTCCTCCTCGTCAGCATCCTCTTCCAACATCCGTACATGAGCCTGGCGCTCTTCAAACGGCGTCTTTATCTGCATATACTCGTTGCCAGCCCTGACTGCTTCGGCTACGTCAATGGGTTGCATGGCCAACAAGTGTCTTTGCAGGTAAGCATTGCCAACTGTGGTGCTGAAGATGTCCAGCATCATCCTCTGCATGGGTCGGTGAGGTAGATCTGCGTAAGCAACGCGCACTAGGCGCTCTACTTCACTTGCATGCTCTTGGAGCGACGTCTTGTGTTGGCGGCGTAGGCTGGTCAGCCGGGACATAGCTTCCCTGGGTGTTAGCCCAAAACGTGCTCGCAGTGCAGCAAAGATACCCTGCAGTTGTGGAGGCTTTCCACAGTCCAATGCTTTACCTCGTAATGCATCTCTCAGGTACAACATGGCCGTGTTCTCCGGCCATTCATTCATTTCGGCTACCTCAATGAATCGGCTGATGAAGTACTCGACGTCTCCTTCACCGTCGAACTTCGGAGCCTTTAGCCTAGCTGGTGCATTGTCTTGGTTGGGCCTCATCATAGCCGTCAATGCTTCGGTCAATCTATCAATGGCTGTAGCTTCTGGGTTGCCAGCGGGTGCTCGACCAGCGCTGCGTGCTCTCTGGGTGGCCATTCTTTGCAGATAGAGGAGTGATCTCAACTCAAATCTAAGAAATGGTCAGTACAACTGGATCCCGGGCCGGTATAGGTTAGATCCGGGTCGGTAGCTGTGTTTCCAGTGGCTCTAGCAGATCTAGGGGTTGGTCCAATGGATACTGTGGCAGTATCTGGCACTCCGTCGCTTGTAACAACCGTTACGAAACTTCTTGTACTGCTGCAGGGCGGAGCGAAGCTCTACGGGCCTACAGACAGTAGTGTAGAGACACTGTAAATGGATACAGTGCCGGGGTCACTGTTACCAGCTGAGTAGCACTCCAAGCTGAATAACCTCTGGTAGCTGAGTCTGTATAGCTGATACACGACTCTCTCTTCTTTTCTGTACAGTGCCGGTATCTCTATGTCCAGGTCGGAGCGAACTCTACGAGCCTGTAGAAGATACGGTAGCGTCTGTACTGGACTGCTGCAAACGGAGCAAGCTCTACGGTTGATGCAGACAGCCTGTAGTAGTGGATACTGTGCCGGTATAGCTGCTGCAGTTCGGAGCGCACTCAAACGAACCTGCAGAGAAATCCGGTAGTATCTTGTGTCAATTGCTTCATCAGATCTGCTGCTTCGGTAGATCAATTTCTCCTCCTCTCTCCAGATCTACACCCGGTAGATCACTTCTCCTTCTTCAGTGGTAGCTGGCCTGCAGTGCATTCGCAGGGCCAGAGGGTAGCGTGAAAGAGCACAGCGTGGGAAGGTACCGTTTATCCCACCGCTGCCACCAATGTAATGGATTCCGGTCTGTTACCACGGACATCCACTAGTCTCAAGTATTCTACCTCTCTCCAGAGGGGACACTGTACTGACCGACAGTGCCAACTGTATAGGGCAACCGAATTACCCGGTAAGGCAAGAGCCCATGGCTCAGACAAACAGTACCGAGTAGTGTTTGTAGTATGGCTTTATTACAAAGCAGTCCTGAGGGTAATTATTCCTCTAGGTGTTTAGCAATATAAGAATACATGCTATGGCTCATTGTAATGAATGCACAGAGTAACAGTGGGAGCTCTCCTTTTATAGGAGAGCTAATGAACACAAAACATATAAGAGACAATGCACAGGAAGTAATTGAACCAATTACATTAATTATATAAATACTCAACCAATCACAATGCAATGCAAGATAATACAAGGAGGTGCCAAGTGGCTAAGGGCGGAGTCCTTTCTCCTAATTGTCCAATGACGGCTCCTACAGGGTTCCCAGGCTGTACATAGAATTAGGTCCACTAAGTTGGTACTTTAGGGGTAAGCACTTCCTGTTTACGACCTTGACTAAGTTCTCTGACGTCTTTGCAGATCCTCGTCTAAGGCGGCCATCTTGTACCGGCCCAGTACAGCTGTACCGGGTCGGTAGAGGTCACTACCGACCCTGCAGGGGTCAATACCGGCCCTGCTTACTATGCTACCGGCACAGTATGACTTCCTACCCAACAGCCATTAACCAAATGCTGTGGGCAGAAGTCTAGCGCATTGCTCCGCAAGGTTTCTAGTGTAAACTACCTGTTTACAACTAGAGTGCACTGAAATCTACCACAATATGTATTTCCATGAAATAGTCTTTGCTTTTGTTTTCGTTCTGTTCAAGTTTCGGCATGTTATGAAAACATTTTTTTAAAAAGAAGGCATGGATGCCAGTAAAGTATTTAGATATATAAATATATATACATGAATGCAAATCTAACTTAGCCTCACATGTTCAATACAGATACATAACTTTCATTGCTTAGACATTCGATATGGGCTTTTATTAAAACACAGGCTTCTATTCTAATTTTAAGATTTTTGCAGAATGATGACGTAAACGTTGCTCTCAAGGATATTTAAACCTGGCCAATCGATATACATGAACTTGCGTGCTTGTGACAGTTCTCTTTGCAATCGAGACATTTCTTTTGTAAAGTGTAAAATCAAAAAAGTTTTGTTCAACCCCATCATAGTGAGCTTTCTTAAGCACAGCTTCACTTGATTACTATTTAATAATTAACGGGTCTTTTGAAAGCCCTTTATTTGGCTGTTTTGTTGATAATTCTTTCATAGCTCCTCTTAAAACTCACCTTCATACACATGTACCTCGGCTAATATGAGTGGTAAAGTATTGTTGGTGTAAACTGCCACATGTTGAGCTTCAATTGGTGGGTCAAATGTTGCAGTAGTACTTGTGAGATGCTTCTCTTCTTGGTAGTTCATAACTTTCCAGCCAGATGAGCGAGATGGAGATGGATTAACTGGAGATGGTACAGTTGTTGTTAGAATATGCACGCCATCTAGAAAGTTCAATTGTCAATAAAAGTTACAGACACTAGCAATCAGCATCGATAGCAGCATTTTAACTTAAATTCTTCACTAAAATTCTGCAAGGTAAGTCAGCAAAAATTTTAAAAAGGCCTTCTAAAAATATTAGAACGCAATAAAGTTTTCCAGTTTTGCTATTGGCATACTGTAGGTTAAACGATCTACTTGCCAACAAAAGCTACAACAGCAACTTGCTAGAAATACTAAAAGTATTCACGACTCATGTCCACAAAAAATTGCAATAAAAACTAGATTTTTTTTGGTGGTACTCGCAAGTGAAGGCAATAGTATTGTAGGGAACAGAAAAAAATTGTAAAGTAAGAATTGAACCGCCTATTTGGCTATAAGAACCACATATTTGGCTATGAGAAGCACACATTTGGATATAAGAACCACATATTTGGCTAGGAGAAGCACACGAACACTCAACTCACTACACCACCAGGCTCTTTAGATTTTCTAATCATTTGGGTTGCTAATAAATATACATTTGCAAATTGTATTTTATTATTTTTACGTGAAACAAAAATTTCCACTAATAACGATCAACCTGTTACCAACAGGTCCCATATTTGACCATTAATTAAGCCATCAAACCATATAGCAGTACAAATACTCACTTGAGGGCATCTTGAAAAGTTCTTTTTTAAGACCCTAGATGCATTTTTAATTTGGCCACCCTGGCAGATGCTTTGTAGCAGCAGTTGACATATCAATCCCTGCTAACACATTCATGTTAAATAGACTCCATCCCTCTTACCCGCAAATTGCTAATTATATTGTTTGTCTGTCAGCAAATACTTGTTTTCAAAAAAATTCTTGCTTGAAAACGAGTTTCGCAGCTGGTAATGGAACCCAGGACTTATAAAGAGCAGGTCACAGAGTTCACCGTTGAGCGACCAAGCGATGTTGACAACTGCACATCAGTAGTTTTTGATAAAAGTGTGCGCACTTTGTGGAGTACTGCCAAGAAAATTACAAATTTTGGTGCGCTTTATTCTTCCACAAAAAACACTACTTCTGAAAAAGTTTAGAATAACAAAGTTTTTATTGAAATAGTTGTTAACTGAGAGAAATTGGCTGAAATGGTTCTCAATATGTATTTGGTAACCTACATTGAGCCTTCGCAATCAGAGAATAGAATCAATCAGATGTTTATCTTAAAGAGCAGGTCAAATTATGTTAGTCGGAGTTGTTGTTCTTGAGTTATGGTAGACTATTTTTTTTATGCCCAGAACGAAAACCAGCTATAACAATAGTATTTTAGATTTTCTGAAACATAAATGAACAAATTGGCAATACACAAGCAAAAAATAATAATTTTGTTCCAAATTCATGGGGCAACAAAAATTAGCACAGTCAATAAAAGAAAGCAATAAAAGAGCTTATTTTTTGACGGCTTGAAGGCCGCAAATGCAACTGAATGCTAGATAAACTATGATGAACAAATCTGGTTTGTTTTAATAAACGGGTTTCTTTGTTCTCAAAAACATTTTGAGGCGCATACGATTGTGAGAGTTATAGTGAATAAAAAAGGCGGCTTTACAAACTACACTAAACTATAACCTTCACCAGTCACGATAAGTAACCACTACTTTATAAAGTCTTCTTAAAGCGATTGACAATCGCAGTATTGATTGCACTTACCCTATTTGCTAATATAAGCAATGTAATCATTATTTAATCATATCCGCACTGGGTAATTACTACCTGGGCCCTAGGTAGCTATCCCAGGCTGGCATCAAGATGGCTGCTATAACTTGAGATAGAAAATTTAGCCGAAGAACCTCTAGGACCAGGAACTAGGTTATCATCATCCTCAGAAGTCAAAGTATCAAGATCCAAGGCCATAAAAGACTGCTTACTCTAAGGGAGAGACACACACAACTTTTTTTGGCTGAGATACCCATAAACTCCGCAACTGCTCATTAAAATGTGTTACTCCATAAATTTAGGAAATACTGTTATCCGAAAGAAGATTCAGCCACCCCCAACCTAAACAATCCTACCCCTGTGGTTGCTGAGGCACCCCCGAGACTGATACAGTGAATCTCAACTCAAGTCAACTGTTACAGGGATCCCTGGCCCTGCTACAGCTCTCTTCAACAGTTCTTGGCACTGCAACAGGTTCTACAGCCGTTGCACGCCAGTTACAGTAGTCTTGAAAAAATGAAAGCTACCCCTACCTTTGGTGGAGTCCCCTGTCCCAACCCTGCTACAGCAACCCTTGTCTTGGGAACAGCTTCTACCACAACATCCAGGCCTTGCAACATGTCCCCTCACCACTTCCTGAGCTAGAGAGTGATACTGCAGCAGTTTTGATGCAGTTGCAGATTTCGTTAAATAGAAACAGACACCCTCCAACCTTGTTGCATTTTCTGACCCAGAAATACACTACCAACTTAGGGAAACCCTCACCTGATTTGGGAGATCCTACTGAAGCAAAGAAAACCATTTGTTTTTGTTCCCTGACAGCGGTATCTACCTCAAATAGCTACTCAAAGACACAAAAGTGCTGGTAGAGTGCCTGATGGTTCAGCAATAGCACCACCAGCTCTGAACAAACTGGCTCAGATGCTCCAGGGGCTCATCCTGCAAACCCTTCAGCCAGCTCCTGCCCTGAAATTCAAGCCTCTGAACTTTAATGGCATTGGAGACTCTGAATACTTTATTACACAATTTCTGGGGATAGTAGACGCCTATGACTGGAGAGCACACACAGCCCTGCTTGATATGATAGACTCACTCAGAGATAAAGCTTTGTAGAGTGGCAAGCCAAACACCTTGCCAGTTGCTTTTACAACCCTCCATGCTCACTTTGGCATAAGTTATTGTGAAAGCTTGCAATGGAACAGAACACATAATTACAGGAGCATCCAAGTGAAGTGGATAGGCTAGTACGAGTTGCAAAAGGAGACTTGCTTGAATGAAAGATTGATAAAATGGTTCCTAAGACATCCATTTTTGCTCCAGGTCAACCATACCTGCATCATCATCTTTTTGCAGTTAACCCTTAAAACTTGCAAAGTGCCATCCATGATGAAAGTGAGTTTCCTCAAACAAAGGCATCTCCTTAGACAAACCCTTTCCAGTGAGAATGCGAGAATGCTCGATGTTGAAAAAAAAGTTTACTGCAAACCTTTTCTCAACATATTCCATCGTTACAACAATTAACAACAATTGGTTTATGGTCAAGAAAATGATGTGTCCCTGTTACTACAGACAGTGAAATACCGGGAAAAAAGGTAAAGCAACTCAAGTTTAGAAAAAGCTGTTGCAGTAGCCGCAGGTACTGTTCCCATCAAAGCTCTTCTAGTTGTGGAGTGGCCAGTGCTGGGGGTATGGACAAATTAGACATTACTATCAAAGCTGCGGTTCCAGACCAATGTCTGCATTCCCAGCCAACACCCAAACAGCTTCGGGAATCATTCAGTGTTTGCAGTGGTTGCTCCCCCAATTAACTGCACCTGTGCACCCCAGAGGAGGAAAAAAGCAGATTACAAAACTAGTAAGGTATAATCCTATGCCAGCCAGCCTACCCACCACCTCTTAAGTCCTTTAGACACTCACTGGACCCTTGTCATCAGTGATGCACAACTTGCACAATCACACAGAATTACCGACGGCCTCCCTTTCCAAAGTAGAAAGGACAGGCGGAATTTGCAGAGAACTACTAATGTTCAACCCACCCAACCTCCCAGTTCTACAACAGATAGGTTGTATCAGATATGTTACTTTCTACCTGGAAAGCTTGGTGCAACCAAGACACTATTGGTAGATACTCACTGTGAGACCAACCTCATCTCTTGACACATTTTCCATGAGTTACCAAAGGACGTCAAGCACAGTTTACAAGAAACGCATTGCAATTGCCTATGGTACTTAAATCCTTTTTTATGACGCTGTCAAGGTCACCCTCCAACTTAAAAGCCTGAGATGACCGCCCTCTTTTTAGTGAGCCACATTGATGAAGATGCTCTTTTTGGCATATTTTTCCTGACTGCTCCATGAAGTTTAATAAACCAGCAATACTGCCCTGATAAAGCAAAACACACTATTTCATGATTTTGAAGTTGTCGAGGAGAGCACTTTTCGTGTTTCCATGCCTGCCCCCGCTATGCATTTGGGATTACACCTTAATAACTTTGTTTTCTAGGGTAATTTGAGACATTCTTTCAAGTGAGATCATCTAAAATGTTGTACAAGGTCTCCTTCAATCATTTTTTTTCGAACTTTGTGTTCTGCTTGAATAGCCTCACTTGAAGTTCAAGTGTAGGCTATTCAAGCAAAACACACTATGTGAAAACATTGTGTTCTGCTCGAATAGCCTTACTTGAAGATCAAGTGTAGGCTATTCAAGCAAAAAACACTATGTGGATGCACTGTGGCCTGCTTGGATAGATTTTCGGTACTTTCATGGATTAACTGATAGATCAAAACACATTGAGTGAAACCATTCTTGCAAAACCGTTGCAACCAATTTGTATATGCATCACACACTTTTAATACAACTGGGTTGTGAAATTTTGAGCTTGCATTTATTTAAAAAATGACATATATACAATTAAAGTTAGTAAATTGGATAAATAAAATTTGTGAGCAGATAAAATGTGTTAATGAGTAAATAAAGTTAATAAACATGATTGTTTTTGACCAAAAAAACATTTGATCAGAAGGAACATGAATGTGAATATAAGTTTGCAAACACAGCACAAATACGTTACATTGTCAGTCATTCGATATTCAAAATAAGGTCTGACACGTCTGCGGTTTTAAGACCTTGCCAGAAAGCATGGCGATTTTTTGGCATGAGTGGCAGCAAGTTTGACAGAATGTCTGCTTTTTTACCATTCGGTACCCCTCTTTCGGCTTCTCTCAGAGGCAGCAAGGGTTGAGCGCATGGCTTGAATTTCTTTCGCAGAAAGTCGAACATTGTATAAGCTGCATGAGAGTGTCTGGTCTTAATATGAAGGGTGCTGCTCCCTCTTCTAAACCGAATCACTCTCGTGTCAGCAAGTAGCCCAGTCGCAAAGTAACCTGGGAATTACTGCAAACTTTCAACTACCAAGTGAAGTCAGAAACAGAAAAGATTAGGATATTGAAAGAGAGAAAGATGAAAGGTTCCGGATTTTTCATTAAATACTGGGACAAAAGATCTCAAAATATTCTGGGAATTGCTGCAAACTTGTCAAATACAAATGCAAAAGAGACAAGAGCGGAAAGGATTAGGACAAATCAAAGAAAAAGATCAAAGATCGCCAGTTTGTGAGCAATTACTGACACAAATAGTCTCGAATAAGCTGGGAAGTGCTGCAAACATGTTGACTACAAGTGCAAAAGTCAAGAACATAAATTATTAAGGCATGTCAAAGAAAAAGACTAAATATCAGCATTATATCTGTATATAATTAGACGAAAAAGTGAGATAGTGTGTTTTGCTCGACCAAATATTGGAAAAACGTCAGATAGCGTGTTTTGCTCATGGCCGAAAAACTAGTTTTGAGCAATTTTTTTTCAAAATCTTTCAACACAAGTTGTAAAGCATATTGAATAACCCAAAAATGCAAAAAAGTGAGTTTTGAAAATTTTCTCAGATAGTGTGTTTTGCTTTATCAGCGCAGAATAGTCGTAATCAAGTGTACCAATCAAAGGGGAGACAAATGGTCAAAAGTGTCCAAACTGCCTGTAATAAGTGTCCAGGTGGAGAGACTCCCTCCCCAAGTTCAAACTACACCTGAGACCATGTTTCAAAGATGAAACAGAGATCCTTTCCTCAGCTATTAACCACATTGTTACAGTCGAGTACAGCGCAAGAGTGGCAGTCGAAGAAGTTTGGAAAGCAAGGTCTACGACAGGAATCCGCAAGCTGACAGCTTCTGGTCTCCATCCGTTAGTCACTCCTCAAGTGTAAGAACTCCAGCACTCCCTTTGCCTAAGGTTGCATCTATTATGGAAGAGCTGTCGATACAACAGCAAGACAGTCACCATACTTTCCTGTGAGTTTGACACAGCTGGGTCCAACAGTTAGGCCACCAAGGCAAATAGTGATGCAGAAATATCTCTCCCCTGTGCAGTTTCCCTTCCTACTCCTCTTTCTCCCCTTCCTCCCCCTCCCCTCCCCCCTCCGCCCCCATCCTCCGCCTCCCCTTCTCCCTCTTTCTCGCCCTCCTAGGGAAGTACCCTAGGAGGGCAACACATGCACTAAAAACTTAGGAGCTGACTCATTGATAACTACACAAGCCGATGTACCAAAATGGACTGTGAAATATCTTATATGCAAGCCTATACTAGCCAATGACATTGTCTCATTTTCAACAGCTCATTATAGTTTTTCGCACTGAATAAATATAACTGTTGGCAAGGTGGATGCTTCTTTTAGAGAGGCAAATCTCAGTTGTGTATGATGAAGGCAGAGTCCTTCACAATAATATAAACTCAAATATCAACAAGTTTTATAAATCATTTATAACTAATGTATTTTTGTAGGTAATTGATAAAATGTGTAATTCAAAAAAAGGTTGAGCCAAGACCAGGCGATTACTCTAACTACTTCAGTAGCCAAAAAAAAAGTTTTTTTGGTAATTGAAGTTTCATAACAACAGAAATTATAAACAAAACTGATGTAAAGGTTTTGATTGTCATTCATTTAGGCTGTTGAACTAATAGTGCGGCCCATGTTTTGGTTTTGTTGTAAAACATTTAAAGTTTTATTATAGATTCACTTACCAAAGCCATCACTTCCTTTTGGCTTAAACAGAGCGACTCTTTTGATGCTGAAGTTTGCTTGCAAATCCACTGTCCACCATTTACTGCCTTCACCATCTGTGTAGGATAAATCGTTAAGATTCCCATTGACGGCACGGCTTGCTGTGGCAAAATATCTGGAGCTCTGCCTCGCTGGTTTATTCAATGCCAGATTGACCAAACCTGGCAAATAACTGAAAGGGCTCATACATGGCCAATGGCAAAATAAAAAACCTTTTTGTTCAAGTCGGGAATAACATTTTTGTATAAAAATAATAATTAGAAATGCCATCGTTGAGATGACACAATTGGTTCGTAGACTTTTGGACATATTAAAGAAATCCGGAGTTAATTTTTACACTTTATGCAATTGACTACTGCGTTTGTTTTCAAATTTTAAAACAAGTAAAATTTCATGTTTAGTCATCTATTGATTGACATATTTTGTAGCTGTTGAACAATTGAAGTCAAGTTTGCATGTTAGCTGTTTAAAGACAGTTGGGAAAATTTAAAGATTTTTCATAGCTTCAGGACTGATGAATGTATTGTCAGCTTGAAATTACTACATACATAACTGATCTGAAAAAACACAACAAATATAACTTTTTTTTAATGATTTTTATAAATCATAACTAGCAGTGCTAAAAGCAATGTTAGCAGTTTTACTATACATGGTGAGTTAGTAACTGCTGATGCCAGCAGGGCATTGAGTCAATATTCACATTACAACAGTACAATAATATGATAGTTAAGATCCCATGCTTAGGCCTAAGTGAGACCATTTCCAAGTTTTTCAACAGTAATGTGAAATAAGCTGTCAAAATCTCACCAAGCGTGTTCCTGTTTAAAAATTAAAAGTCGTATGTTTGTAAGCGTATGATTGCCTTATATCTAACACAAAAATAATGTTCATACAAAAGCCACCGAGAAGGAAGTCTTTAAAAGTCCCAAGTTTTTAGGTTCTTTTTCCACAGAACTTGGGAGCTGAAAGTCCAAAGTTGTAAAATGAGAAATTGGTTTTGGGAATTTAATTTGTATTGAACACTGTAGCTATATGGTGAAATTGGCTTCTTTATGTCGACAAAAATTTACCAATCCCGAGATCTCCCAATTGGTAAATATTTATTTTAGTTTGATATTTCAACTTATAGAAATTATTGCTGTTTTGTATCAGATTTAATTGATCCGCTACTTTTCTGCTGAAATTTTTGCAGGACGAAATTCTGTCTGCCAACACAACAAAACATTCAGCCTCTCCAGGTCTCACAATAAACAGTCGGCTTCTCCCCAGATGTGAACCTGCGCCGTAATGGCACTTGCTGCTAGTTGTAAGGGAGAATCGTTAACTTTAGCAGCTGTATTGAGCCCGTGGTTCAGACATACACCCAGTGCATTTGGGTAGTATAAGCATTTATTTGTATCCAGAATAAAAAGTGGCATACAATACTAACCAGTCGTAATGCTGTACTGTAATGCAATGCAAAAAACTAAACCAAAGGCTCTACCTTTTATAGGCAGAGTTACAGGAAGTGACAGGAAGTGTTTGGCCTCGTTTGTCAAACACTCCAATCACGCATAGGAATTAAAAGAGTTGACCAACAACAATATGTATAAAAATGCTAACCAGTGATGAATAGATAAATTTGTTTAAGGAAACTGGTGCCCAAAAGTAAGGGGCGAAGTCTATGGGAATTCTAGCCAGTAATAGCTTGGCATTCCATCTCCAAAAGTTGTTGGTGTTTTACGGCCTTCAATCATAAATGCTTTTCTTCTGAGGATGGTAATCGCCTGGGTACAAGTCCTAAAGGTCCTTAGGCTATATTTTTTCATTCAGGCTATGGCAGCCATCTAGCCGCTACCTCAGGATGGCTAACATAGCCTAGGGTAGCAGTTACCCTGTTACCCTGCAATATGTTTTTATTGCCTATTTAAAGCAATAAAGCGACTGTAATGGAAACTGGAATAGTTCTATTATTCATTTGATAGGCATGCTTGTTAGTGGCAACCATCCGGGGGACCTTAAAAAGTAGTGGTCTATTATGGTGATTGGTAAAATTCACCACACACCTGTTGCCATTAAAGATATCCGATCTTTAAGAACATGAATAAAAATAAATAACTGAGGTGGGAGTGTCTATGCACTCAGAGATGTTTACTTAACAGTGATGGTAGTTTCTTGGGGGTGTTGAGTTACTGCCTCCTTTGGGCTAAATCTTTTGAGCGGTCCTTCACTATTTTGGGCAAAACACGTACGGGTAGTAAATGACTGGTGATTCACCTCAATTGGTGGATGAAGGGCAGAAAATTTGTTCTTCTGAGTTAGGTCCACCCTGATGATCTGGAGGCAGTAGGTCTCTCTGTAACAAGACGTGGATCCCGGATTGCGCTGTGGTCTCCCTGTAGCATTTTCAGTCAAGTTTCGGACTAGAGGAGCATCTCTGGTGCGGGAATTGAACATTGCTTCTGGTGACTGGGGTAAAGGGTCATGGGCTGGTGCCAGTGTTGGTCTAAGGGCATTCGGTGGAGGTGGAATTTTTGATGTTTGGGTGACTGGTGGCTTGTCCATGAGTAGAGGTGAGAGGAGAAGTCTTGGTTCTGGAGCTGCTGGTTATCGTTGCTTTCTTTTTGTTACACCTCTCATGTTGGGTTGATAGCTTGGTTCCAGGGCAGCAGGGGCCTGTCCTCTGGGGTTGGTGCAAGAGTAGTACGGTTTGAGACATGAGCCATTTTGCATTGATTTTTGTTGTCCATGTCTTATGATCAGATGTGTGTGGTTATCACAGACTTTTTCATTTTAGTACGGGCCTATAAGCTTGGCTTGAAGCTTGTTACTCTCCCCCTTCTGCCGCCTTTTGTTTTATGACCATACCAAGTCAGTTGGGGCGAACAGGGTTGGTTCCTTGCCGTCTCCATTTCTTGATCTGGGTCTGTTTTCTTATTAATATCTGGTGCACCTCCTCAAGCCAACCCTTGAGTGACTGTGCATAGGCATGTATGGGAAAGCTGTCAGAGAGTAGGGATAGTACAGGATCTGATCTGGCATGCAGAGTTCCTGACTCAACAATAGGAAGTTGTCAATCTCACCTGGGGTGTAGCTCGGAATGCTCGAATCAACTGCTGCAGGAGCAGATCCCACTATTTGGCTGTCGCGTCAACAACAGGGATCTCAGAGAGTCCCCTAAAATTCAGCTGGTCCTTTATACCACCCCATTGACTTGTGGGTGGTAAGGAGTTGTTTGGGTTTTTTCAATGTTTTGCAGTGATCACAGTTCTTGCATTAAGCTGCTCTCACATTAAGCTCTTTGGTCTGTATGAACCTGTTCGAGAATCCCGAAATAAGCAAAGACCTTTTCATCTAAAGCGGTGGTCACCACAGCGGCAATGGTGTCTGGGAGGGCCAGAGCATCCTACCACAGGGTAAAGTGATCCATTAACACCAGTTATTATTAACACTAGTTATTTTCCCTTTCAGTCACAGGCAATGGGCCGACTAAGTCAACAGCTAATTTTTGCCATGCCCCCCCCCCCCCCCCCCCCCGAGCATACCTTCTTTCTCTGATAGGATCTGGCTGAGTGCCTTCATATTTACGACCGCATATATGAGAGCTACTGGGTGTTGTCCTGATTTAGGAGCTGGGACCAGTCTGTGTCAGCGGTGACAGGGGTTCTCTGACCTATCGCCAGGACGGCGTTCCTTGCAGATGACAATGAGGAGTGAGATTGGGTCACTCGGTCAACGCTTTGGTAACCACTGCTTTTGCGGGACCACCATTCCCAATTTGGTCAATTCTCATTGCAATGATGTGTGCCCTTTCAGTGCTGTATGGTATACTGGAATTAGGACAAAATTTCCGCCATCTGGCCACCTAGCAGGTGGGCTCCTTCCTGCGGCGGAACCATAACAGGGAGGCATGGTAGGTTCGTAGCTTGAACTTTTGCTCATATAGATACAGCCGAAAATGGCGTACCGCTTTTAGGACTGCCAGGAGTTCGTTCCTGGTGACGCAGTAATTGCGTTAAGCCAGGATCAGGGTCTTACTATAGTTATATATATTTTCAACTGGCCGTTTTGAATTTGAGACAAGATTGCACCTATTTCGTCATTGCTGGTATCCATATCCAGTATGTATGAGCCTGACGTTCGGAATAGCCAAGCACAGGTGCTGTGACCAAACTGTTTTTTAACTGTGTGAAAGATTTTTCTTGTTCAGGGCCTCATTCCCACGGTATGTTCTTTCCTGTTAGCCTAGTGAGGGGTTTAGCTATGGTAGAGAAATTTTTCAAATTTTGACATTAGCGCCTGACTGTACCAAGGAATGCTTGCAGGTCTTTTAAGCCTGTTGGAGAATCCCATTTTTCTACAGTGGTTACATTCTCCTAGTCAGTGGCTACTCCATCCTTACTGACCATGTGTCCTATGTATTGCACTTGTTCCTGCAGGAGTGAACACGTAGTAGGCTTTAGTTTAAACCTTGCTTTCTTGAGTCAGTCGGGAATTTCAGCCAGTCTTTCAAGATGGGTGGAAAAATTTGGGAGACCATGATGATGTCATCTAAGTACGAGAGGAGCTTCTTCCAGTGTAACCCATGGATGACTTCATCCATGAGCCTCTGGAAGGTGGCATGGGTAGATGTCAGACCTGAAGGTAGAACCTTCTATTTTAATAGACTGGCTCGAGTGGCAAAGGCCGATTTTTCAATGAAATCTGCACCCAATGGCTAAAGTGTTGAAATACTTGCTCTTCGCTATACCATCTAGATTCTCATCAATGTGAGTCAAAGGGTGAGCATCTAATTGTGTTACGGCATTGAGCCGTTGGTAATCTATATAGAATTGCCAGGTGCCGTCCTTTTTACAAGGACTACCGGAGAGCTCCATGCTCCAGACGTGGGTTCGATCAAACCCTTGTCTAGTTGGAGGGCTATATGTTTATCAGCTTCCACTTCTTTCTGGTGATTGAGTTTGTGGGGGGTTGGCATATGGGCTTTGTGCCAGTCAGCAGGGGAGGAATAAGTTATGCCAATACTGTGCGCCCTATGTCGTGGTATCCGGAGCCAAATGTAGATCCATACTGCACTAGCAAATGGGTTAATTGTTAGGCTTCTTGCTGGTCTCGGCAATTGTCTAGAGCTTTATGGTAGAGTTCTTTGAGGTGATGGGGTACTTAGGTCACTGGGTCCCCTCTAGTTCTACATACCAAAAAGGTGGTCAACTCAGTGGTGGCAAGGGCTTACTGCTCTGCTTCTACAACAGTGTAACGACGTATGGTCTGGCCTGCTTTCAACCGAGGGAGTGATAGGTACGGTTTAGGCACCTTACTGTCAGGCCTCCTAGTTCGTTGGGCTCATTTATGCTGGTAGCCAATGGAGGAGTGTCGAGTTGACCCTCCACAATACTGTGGGACCCATAGTTCTTGGCATTAAGTCTGCGTGTTATTGTCACCTCTGAGCATGGGGGTAAGGTGGTGGGCCTTATCATTTGTACTCGACTTATGTGTAACCTTCCATGACGGTCTGTACACTGGAGTCATTGGCCTTTTACTATTAGGGTGGCCTCATCCAATTTCAGCTAGTACTGATGCTTGATGAGAAATGGTTGTCCAATGATGGCGTCCTTGTTAATTTGCCTTTCCATAAAAGTAACTTCAGACTTGAAGTTCCTGAGACAAAGGGGAGCAGTGATGGTTCCATAGAAATATACTTGTGACCCATCAGCCATGGTGTCATGAGGGGGGAAGGGGCAGTTTTCATGGTATTGCTGACGGCAGGGGAGAGACACACTGATAAGCGCGGTGTGACAACAGGTTATTGGTGCAGTCGCTGTCAAGCATTATTGACAGGGTTCTGCCTTCAAACTTTCCTGGCAAAAAATATTTAACTGCTGATGGTGGTTTGGAGGAGTGTCTACTGTTGGTGTCCATGGTGGTTGTCTCAACAGGGGATTGGTAACAACGGGTCTTGGATGAACCTGACAAGTGTTTGGCTGGGTTGAACTGTTGCACTTTTTGCACTTATCTGGCGTATCTTTTCTAGTGGGTCCACAAAGGTTTTGGTTGAAGTGGTACAAAGAGCTTTCTTGAGCGACTGGATTTCTGTTGCCAACGCTTGCAGTGATTCGGCCATCTAATTGGGGGGTCTTCTGCAGCTGTTGTAGGGATGCTGCGAACATGCTGTGCGAGTGAGTTAAGAGGTACAAGGGTAGGTGCACTGTAAATGGCCAGGCCTCTCCTCTTTGTTTTGTTTTCATCGTCCACTGTCCTTATCTGAGCAGGTCGCTCATCAATGGGTGTCCTCGCTGGCAGGTACTTGTTGCCTGTACGTACTGCGTCAGCTAGGTCTGCTGGCTGCATGACCAGAAGGTGTCGCTGCAGATATGCATTACCAATGGCACTGATGAAATTTTCCAGCATCATGCATTGCATGAGTTGGTCAGGGACATCAAGTATGCAATGTTAACCAACCATTCCCCCTTGTTGGCATGTTCTTGTAGAGTGGTCTCGCATGGTCTGCGGAGATTGACCAATTTGGACGTGGCTTCTCGACAGCTTAAGACAGATCTCACTCTAAGTGCGGCAAAATTGCCTTGCAGCTTTGGAGGTTTTCCACATTTGAGTGTGTTACCTCGTAACGACTCACTCAGGTGCAGCATAACCATTTGTTCTGGCCATTAATTGGCCTCAGCAACTACCAAAAGCCAGCTATGAAACATTCCACATCGAAAGCTCCTTCAAATCACGGGGGTTTGAATGGCATGTGTACATTAGCAGGGGGCAACATAGCAGACTGTAGGGCCTCAAAGAGGCCATCCATCACATTCAGTTCTGGGTTAGCGGCCGGTACTCTGCCAGCACCGCGAGCACATTGAATTGCCATTGCTGCGACCAGAAGATATAACTCAACTCAAAGTTTACAATGGTTAGTGAACGTAGAGGTTCGGCCGGTATGTGCGGTACAGGTAGCTCTACAGTGTTCAGTGATGTCGGTGTAGTGCCTAGTTCAGTAATGTGGGGTACTGAGGGGTGGCAAGTGGTCTGTACAATCAAGTACAGCACCGGTATCAGTGTACACAGGGCCGGCGTTACAAATGCAGGATTGTCATCACTTTGTGGCATGGCCGATACCAGAAGTCACAGAGCCGGTACCAGGAATGACAGAGCCGGTATCAGGATTAGCAGAGCCGATAGAGCCGTTACAGGCTGGTAACGTTGCTATAAAACCGACTGAGACTGAACTTTAATGTAGGAACGTTCACAGAAAGAGATCATTGCTGCAAGCGGAGTGAAGACTACGACAGTACAGGAGTGTCTTGTTTCCGGCTTGTACAAAAAGTACAGAGCCGGTGGTAGCTGGGTGTACTGACACAAGGCCAGGGTAGCAAAACTTAACACAGCGTGAGAATCAATTTCATCGCTGCAACAAATTTTGCAGATTCGAGTGAGTGATCCGCTACTTCTCTACTAGGGTTCTTACCAGACAAACTGCTGTCTGCCGGCACAAGAAGTCAGTCGGCCTCTCAAGCCTGACAATAAACAGCCAACCTCTCCCCAGAGATTACCTTGTGCCGGGGACTTCAAAAAGTAATGGTCACTTATGGTGAGTGGTAAAATCCAATACATACCTCTCTTCATTAAAGACATTCGGTCGTTAAGAATGAGAACAAAAATAGATAATTGAGGTGGGGGTGTCTATGCACTCTGAGGTTTATATTTAACGGTAATAGTGATTGAGAAGTAGTGGTCACTTACGGTGACTGGTAAAATCCACCACAGCTTAAAGTGAACATTTCAAAAATCTATGTATTTTTGCTTATGTTTGCCAGTCGAGGTGATGTAGCCAGCGGCTTTGCATAATAGGCTGATGTGAAATTTAATCATCAACGGCCATTTTCAGCTCCAGGATTATTGGCCTGCTTATAACAATAGTTCTTCAACTTGCCTCATCGCTAATTTTGACATTTGCCAATGCATTTAGCATGGTCGTTCATTGCCAAATGCAAATAAAACTGTTTATAGAGAGTTGCTTCACCAAGTCAAACCATTTTGTGGCATTAACCAATCAGTACAACCCATCGCTTATTTTTTGGGAAAAATAAGCCAAAATAAGTTAATTATAACAGTAGGTTCATGATAAATTAAAAGACAACCAAAAACACTTGGTTATCACATATTACTGAGTGCACCATAACTAAATAATAACAGTAATAAATAGATGTGATCGATTTATTGTTTTGCAGAACTAGCCAGTGTAGTGAAATAATGAAGCACACAGTACTACTACAATGTTTACGCCGATGACTTTATATTCCACCATAACTTACCTAGTTGGAATTTGAAAACTTAAAAAGTGCTGCCATACCAATTAATTTGCCATGTTTAACAATATATTGCATAGTTGATCAATAAATGATTTGATGAGCAAAAAAAATTGATGTTTTGTGAATAAGAAGCAGTTCTGCAGATGTGCTTTCTAGCGATTGAGTGCAGAGTCAGCTATGGAAAAATTACAAGGCGAAGAAAACTCTACCAGCCTTTGACAGATGTATGTTTTGTTTTTAATTCTTTGTTGGACAAAATGATTGTTCAGAAGTTACACACAATGATCAAAATTTATCTTGCCAACGTGGTGTGACACCGAAAGTGCCTAATAGCTATTGCTGCTATAAGCGATATAGTATAATAGTATTTCATTAAAACTTCTAAAAGACTTTTCACGCTTTCTCAAATATGTTCAAGTAATGCAATCTGCATGTAACCAGTTATTTAAAATGGCTCTGAGTATTATTTCATCTAAAATTATTTTCATTGTTATATTAAACAAGTTTCGGCTTATCATACAGTTTTTCTTGTGTTGATAAAGGTTTTAAACCTAAAAGAATATACTAAAATGCATGCGTTCAGGACTGCAACTGCAAAAGCGTATGCTTAGTTTTTCTTGCACAGGCAATCTTATAAAGCAGTGTCATTGACCTATCTAGCACTATTTATAGTGTGAGTCAAACTCGTCTACTACCAAACATGCAAAACAACTGCTTACTGCAGCCCTATTTAAATAATTGTCTTGTTCTTTAAAACACTAGTTATTTTGCAACTTAAATTAAGCTGTCCAAATCCGTGAAAAAGAAAACTTGAAAACAAGTTATGTATCTATTTAAACAAAGCTATTGACACGCTACAGAAAATGATGTGCAATTGGTGGCTAGAATTTTAAATAGTTCTATTTTTTTAATTAATTTTCTGTACAGAGCCAAACTCGGAAGGAAAATAAAAAGGAAATCAAGACAAGAACTTCTCTTCAGTGTAGGCAAAGGATGTGTATTTGAAATTTAAAAGTCGATTTCTTTTATTGATGAGAAGACACGAGAATAATGATGGTAAAGGTGGGCAATGGAATTCAATGACTTTGAAGAACATTATTGTAGTGGATTTTGGGGGGCCGACCAGATGTCCACCAACAACACCTCACTCCAGTGGTCAACTTCCAAACGGAGGAGTATATCAACTCCACAACCGTATTCAGAGCCCACAGCTCAAACGCACAACTCAATGCCTCAATGAGTATATCATAATGTATTGTACAACAACAACCATGTGTAGTATAAAACCGGCAATGTATTATGCTGCTAGGTACAATCACAAGCAGAATCCCAATACAAATACAATGAATGGTGAACAGTCTCTGCTTTTTATAGGCAGAGTAGGAGAAAACACCAAATAAGGGGGCAACAAATCAACAGTGACAGGAAGTATTTGCACGAATAGAAAGATAAGTTATTATTAACATAATGCAGTATTGGCTAATATAAGGTTAAATGTACAAGGCGCCCAGAAGTGAGGGGATGAGCCTCTCAGTCAATAATGCTGAATCATGGTGGTGCAATAAGTAGCTTGAGTTCCTGGCTGTTACGGCTTGGGTTCCTTGTCTTTGGTCTTTCTGGTAGTAGCTAAGCTGCAAAGTTGGGCTTCTACATCTTCTGTACTAGTTTGGGTCCACAGGCTATAGCCCTTCTTCCCTAACCGACCCGGTATAGGGTCGGTGGTGACACTGCACGGCCGTTAGTGCATGCTGCAGGGCCGGCAGTGATGGCTGCAGGGCCGGTGGTACTTCTGCACGGCCGGTAGTGAATGCTGCAGGGCCGGTAGTGAATGCTCCAGGGCCGGTAGTGCTTCTACCCGTTCTCTTGCTTGTTTTCTGGCTGTGCCAGACTCAGTTTAGGCTTGCCTGACACCCAGCAGTTGTCAGGGGGACCTTGTGCACAGATATTGGTCATGAAAATTTACCACATTATTAACATTACGGCCTACTCTTACTTCTTTAGAAGCTTTAAACAAGATTGTAGTGCATTTCAGCTTGCTTACCACGCAATAGCAATAAAATTTGAGCATTTTACCTCTCTGCCAGTATTTACAGAGACAATTTGACCATTTATGACTAGATTGGTTGGTACATACAAAGCTTATAGCTGAGACAATCTACACCACTTGTTGGGTTGCTCATTTTCGTTTCACTTAGTTCTAAAGAAGCAGTCTCTTTGAGTTGTGGTAAGTAAGTGAATAGATGGAATGAGTAAAAGACCAGCCATCCTTTATGTAGGCTGTATGGCAAGAAACGATCAGCATAATTCATACAGTTGTCTGATATAACATTCCCAGGAAGTAAATGAACCAATGCAAGCAGATACATAAATAGACAACAAACTACAACGCGACAACAGATTAAATGCGCAGGGCCCCAAGAGGCTAAGAGGCAGTTTACTGACTTCTTTGTCCAATGGTAGGCTCTTAGCAGTCCTGAGGCTATACCTAGCCTTAGGTTGATGGTAAATTTTTTATAAGGAAGGGTATTTCTGGTATTTGTGGTGGTTAATCTTCTTAGGCTATCTCCTGTTTCTCTTTTGAGGTGGCCATCTTATACCTGCCCGTAGGGAGTCAATCGGTGCAGCAGGGGGTCATCACCGACCCTATAAAGGTCCCCACTGGCCTTACAGGCTGTTATACAGGCTGTGCACTGCTCGTTGGAGTTTGGGAGGCACTCTTACTCCTCTGTGCACATGGTATGCTGGGACCGCTAAGGTGAGTAGAGGTTTCTACGGGTTATATACCCCAAAATCTACCACAATAATACTGTTTTCCGTTGGAAATTTTAACCAAGGTTTTCACTAAATCAATATTTGCTTATTCTATTTCCTGTCCCAGTGACAACAATATGTTGTTAACAAAGGCGGATTTACTGTCACTGTATGTATTCTTTTGCAATACACTCATGCAATTTTCTAGTAAAAACAGTAAAATCATCAAAGTTTGTGGCAGATTATTATATTATCCATATGCAAGCATCTTCAACGAATCCAAGTTGCTATATTTAACAGCTTAGTTAGATGTATATTGATAGCTAATGTACTCACCCCACGTCTGGTAAATGATGGCCAGTAATATTACCAACTTGTGTATTGTATATAACATGATATTAATTAGCTGTTTAATGTTCCATATGTAAGCCTATAGTGGCACTTGTACATCTGCGGGTTACTGAAATATTGTTTTACTTGATGTAATAAGGTTGGATAGAGAGCACACTGTCAATTAGTTGACCTACTCCTTACTGCAGCAGTCTGCACTAACATCAATTGTATTTAATCTATATATGAGTTTGTATTGCTCACAGCATTCACTGTATTACTTATAACTTGCGCCCTTAGAATAATGTCAGGCATTCAATTCTTTGTTTAACATTTACTTGAATATAACACAACAAAAGGCTGTAGAAATACAATGTCACCTGTACTTTTATTGAAAGTATTTCTTTTTGCTGACTACTGCAGCTCAAATATATTGTCCTGGAAGGCTTGTTAACTTGAATACCTAAAAGAAAATAGAGAAGCCGATGTATGTGACTTGTTTGTTTTTTTAATTGACAGCTCAATCCCAAGTACCTTAAGAGAATATAAACCTGGTAAATATGAAACAGGAATGCGAAACTCTTTAATAAAAATTATTTTTATCACATTGATGACTTTTTAAAAGAAACTTTTTTAAATTCTCAGCACCGGTCTGGTATTAACTTGCTTATTAAGTCTTTTGCCACAAAAACCTGCCCTCTAGTTTCTGTGCAAAATCATTTTATTTGCTTATTTTAAATGCATAACATCAAAATGACTGTCACATGGTGAACCAAGCTGTATCAAAATCTCTTAACTGTTGAGTTTTCCTTAATGGACACAATTTCTTGGCGTGCCAATAAAATAGCTTTTTTGATCTATTCTGTATGAGTTATGTGGCATACATGTAGCTGTCTGGCTATGTTAATGTTTGTCTATGTTACATTTTGCATGCGTTCAGAGGCAGTATATGAGTGAGTATAGACCTTCTTTATAGACACAATGATCAATTATGTGTTGGAGCCGAAACAGCTTTTGAAATATTGTCTCACTTTCATCATCAAATGTTTTAGTGCAATCTGTTATTGAAAAAAAAATTGCTATAGTGTGTCTAATAGTTAGTTGAACGTCTATACAAAAATGATTTATGTTTTATCTTGTCAAACGACAATAAAGAAATGAAAAATTATTGAATATGGTATGTTTCAAAATTTTTGCTCATTGCCAGTTTAATATATTTGTCTGACAATCATATTTCTTGTAGTTTTAAACATTTGTTCAGATCTGATTGTGCATGCTTGCAGACATGGAATACATTTGGCGAGAGTTTTTTTCACACATGGAAAATCTAACCTCTCTGGTTTTCAATAACATGCAGTTGACAACGAAACATGGAAACTTGGTGAGCACGTTAATCAAATGAGACAATCTAATTGAACAATTGACATGCACACTGAGACTAAATCATTCACACTAACCTGCTGTAGTGAGCCAATTGTTGTATTTCTATTTATTATCCAGCTTCAATTCAAAAACAAAACGCAAAGTTTATGCTTCATTTCAAAATCGATTATTAGCTTTTAAGTTTATTCTTTGGTTAAAGTTTTTTCACTTCTTGAACAATTGATGAATAAAACTTTATCAGGTCGCTTGATTATGGGTACATTTTTACTCACAATGGTAATGATTTAAATTTTTAATCATAATTTTATTAAAGGTATTGGTATAATAACGTGTAGTAACATATACTTATGTTACATATTCTATTCAACAATGATATTACCATAACTAACTTTTGCTATTGCTATTATTATGGGTGTTGACTGTTTTTATTAATATCTCATTGTCATTATTATGATTGCTATCATTAGTTACGGTCATAATTAACAATAATATCCATCATAGCAATAAAAGTACCAATAATACAATTATCTTAATCACTTAATTTGCTGTAATCCTTTTGCATATAAATGTGATGATAGAAACAATTTCTCTGTTTCTGGAGTGTTCTTTTAATCCAGTGAAAGATGTTCAGTTTCAATAAAAAAATTTTATAAGCAGATTGATGGAATTTAGTAAGAGTATATTACTGTATGCTTTGTTGCAAAAGCGCTTCTAAAAACCAGCACTTACCCTTACTTACCTTTGAAGGTGTAAACCAGCATGTGTAAAGAGATTGAACTGCTATCCCAGCACAAAACATACTGACAGGCAGGCACAAAAGCCTACAGAGTTGGTAAAGACCCATGCAGCATCAGTAATGAGCCCAATTAGGCCAATCAGCACTTTATTAGAGTAGTAAAAAATGGCGGCTATAGTTGAGGAACTCAAAGATAACCTGAGAATATCTACTGACTTGTATCTAGAAGCCAACCTCCCAGAGACAAGTCGTACCAATGGCCCTACACCTAGTGAATGAGAGCAAAGAGTATACAATGTAAACAAATTTAAATATATAAGATATACAAGTGGCTAAGAGGTAGAGTCCTTAGCTGGTTATCCAAGAGCTGGCTTTTGTTAACGTCTTGGTAGTCCTGAGGCTTCAAGGTGGCCTGGGGTTCATGGTGTACTAATCTGTGGACAGGTATTTTTAGTATCCTGGTTTGTAAGTATATTTAGCTATTTCCTAGTTTATTGGCCAAGGCAAAATGTTTTGCCTGCCTAGTAGAGTTCTCAACGGTCCAGGAGAATCTATTACCAGCCCTGCATGGCTTCTATGCCACCCCTGCACTGCTCCACACAAGTTACTGACACTTAGGTAATTTCTGTCACCATTTCTGTGGTGCAGCACTTAGGTAGATTCATCTGGTATTAACAGTATCCAAAGGCACATCCAATAGTAAGCAAAAAGTACTAATTTCTATCAATTAATTTTTCCAGGTAGAGCAAAATTACAATAAGTAAATTTTGAGTAAGCTTTGCTAATGAACACATATGTTCTGAAATTTTGGTTTCTAGCTATTCAAGTTTGGTTACCATTGTTTACTTTTGGTGTTGGTTGGTGTGAAAACTCAGTAGCTGGTCACAGTGGCTCAGTTACAAGTAGTAAGAAATGAGCAGTTCAAGCCACTGGGGTTTTAATTGGGGGTGCGACCTGAGATGTTCACTCGACATCAGTATTTATTGTATGACTTATTAGTGTAAATGAAAGAAGACAACTGCTCTATTGTTGATCTTGCCATTTTTTATCTCTTTTTCTACCTTTGGCATATGAACTTTTTGCTCTCCTGCATTTTTTAGTATAAAACGAGCAGATCAGGTCACCTAGGTTATTCGGCGATTCAATTTAGAATTACCCTCTAGAGCTAACTTCCAATTTACAGCCCCTGTTAACATGTTGTTTTTATGCATCTGTATTACTCAGTTGCAAGTTTTGATAAATTTATTTGTAGTATAACATAATAATTGAAATTTTTATAATAATCGCTACAAAATCCAAGTTTTGATAACATATTAGTGATAGATAGAAAGAGTTTATGTACATGTTCATGTACATGCCAATGTCCATGTTCATTACAATAATTTCAACGATTACAACGATTTGCAAAAGATGTTTTGATTGCCTGGACTACAAAATAGCTCTTGTTAAATTTGTCCATCGTGGTACTGACCAAAAAGTGTTTTCCAACATTTAATATTTTGCACAATGAGAGTTTTCGCGACCTGTTCGTCGAACAAAATATAAAAGTAATAAGTGTTCGTAATTCAATACATCGCGAATGCAACGGAACATCAGTTTGGAACAACATAAATATTCCATGAAATGTTATAGTTTACCGAACAAATCATAAAGAAGATAACTTCAAATTTTTAAAATAACCAAAAAAAATTATAAAATTTGAACTGCCATGAACTGGGATAGTTTGTAAAGCTGCTCTTCAATTTCGTCAATTTTGAATGCTTTTAATTATTTTGAACTATTTACAAGGATATAAAACCGGTCAATGAAAATAAAAAAAAATCAACTCGCTCGTTATTATTTATGTAGTGTTTAGTTTCATTCGCGACCTACGAAAAATATGAACAAGTAGTTGCTGATTATTTGTTTTATTTAGTGAGCTACTTTTTTTGACCCACGAGTTCCAAACAAAGTGATTATTTATTCATTAACTTTATTGCTGATCCGATTATTTTTATTGCAATGTGTTCGACAGACAGAGGTCGCGAATACTCTTAATGCCACCAAATGGAGAGGTAAAATGAGTATTTCATAAACACAACCCATTAAAACTGGTGCCCTACAAATTTTCACTTTTTAATCTTCTACTTTTGTTTGCACACAAATGGTCTGCTCACTGTACTTTGACAGCTAAATCTTTACAATAGGCAAGCTGTAGCCTCAGGAAGATATCTAAAGCCAGGACTTGACATTCACTAGTGATTCCACCTTTTAGCCACTTTGGCGCCTTATTTTTTTAACTCATGATTGCGTTGTATGATTGGATCGTTGCACATTCATTTACTTTTGCTGGCTACATTACTTCCTGTGTATGTTTCATTGGCCTGTTATTTATCTATGTTAATCATTTTGTACCATCAAGCCTATGATTGTTTCACTATTAAATAGTGAAACAATGCAGACAAAAATATAAATTTTATATTTTTGTTTGCATTGGTTATACTTAACTTCCTGCACTGACTATTGGTTTAAACCATCTGTTAGGTTGAATGCTTCTTTCTAGCTCACCTATAAACAGGTGAGAATTTGTTTTGAATACCTCGTTTATTACTTGGTGTACTGTTATGTATGCATGCCAACCTCTATGCCAATGCCTCCTAGAGAAATATTTATGAATGATATTATTACAACAGCACTCTTTATGCTTTATCTGAGCAGTGGGCTCTATCTATATGGTGAGATCTGGTTATAATTGCTAAGTTGCCACTATCCATACCAGCAGAATACCTTTTTAGAAGAAAAGTAAAACACTTGAGAATAGAGGTAATTTTGTGGAGACAAGACCGAAGTTCACTACAATATATGCAGTGTGGACGCATTGCCAGCAGAAGATGTTAAATCAACTTGTATGAAATTCCACAACGAAAAAAAAACAGACAAAAAATAATAAATGTTTCTTGCACCAACAAAAGGAACCATAAAATATTGCTAATAGGTTGCTCTTTATTAAGTGAAGGGAAAAAAGGAACCGAATAAAACTTCATACCGTAGCTTTATTTATTTACTCGTGTCCACGCTGATGAGTGGGCCAAAACAAAACTGGGTTACAGACTTTGATGAAAAAATAAACCAAACATCAAACAATCTCTTGATGAAATATTTATTGATGAACCTTCAAATTCTGATGAAGTTGTCTCCATCAGTGACTAATATAAAACAACTGTTATCAACTAATGTGCCTTTCATCTGTGATGAAGTTATATCAATGAGCATTAAGTAACAATAGAAATATCGTTTGAAACTTATGACTATTATGACTATCAAGACTAATCAAATCGTTTTAAAAATACCACACCTCAGCCATGCCTAATCCCTCAAATACAAAACTAAGTGATTAATAAGTTGGCACAGAACTGCTTAATTCACAGTCTTCAGGGAGGAAATTTTTGAGTGTGACAGTCTTTACTTTTGCTTTACATTGCTGTGTAATAGGTTAGTGTAGATGAATTTATATCGGAAGAAAGATGGCATCAAGGTTAGGTCAAGCCAGACCTGGGACTAGCAGAATAAACTTTGAGTTGGTGCCAAGATACGGTAGCCATTTGGAACAATCAGAAGTTTCTGTAAGTAGTGGAGAACAGAAAAAAAAAAAAATTAGCTAAAGGAGCTTGTGTAGCCAACTTCAACTCTTCTGACATCAAACAATTGTTTTATAAGCCAGAGAGAACATTACACAATGAGAGTTGTAACCGGTTTTGTTAGTGCAAAGGCAGTAGAAATTTTCAAACCATTATAAACCCAACAACAATCGGTGACTAAACTGTCTTTATAAACTGACTCCTCTCATGGTATAGAAGTTTTATTTATTTTACCAATTGACTTGCAGTCGTGTAATGATATTTTTGAGCAGCAAAAACTGCCTTTGTTTAAACTATCACAAAATGTGATGAAAACAAGAATGTTTCAACATCAAACATGTAGCTTTCTTTAAAGAAAGTAGCTTGCTTGCTGAAACATTTGAATTACATTTTTGTAAAATTAAACTTTGGAAACAATATACCGAGGCTATTTTTAATAGGCACATTGTTGTGGTGGTATTGAAAAAAAGCTTAGTTGGTTGTTGTCAGGGGCCATTCTAGGGGGTGTCGCATGTGTCGCACGACCACCCTTTGAACTAAGCAAAAAAAATTATGGGAGTTAGGTGCTCTTGTAAGTTCTTCCATCATTTAAAAATAATAATTTGCAACCTCCCATCAAAAAGATTAGTTAGCCTGTGAACCAACATTTCATTGTTATAAACACATTGGTTATGCAATCATGGACCATTCTCTGGAACACAATCCATGTAAACAAACAAGAGAGCAGCAATGTACATTTTTGCAATGATTCTCTACTATCACGTTACAGAGAATGTAAAACGACTTCCTCAGTTTAGTATTTTTAATTATTATTGTAATAATAAAGAAATAGATATTATCAATAGTCATTTAGCAGTAGGAAGGAAGGAATGAAGAATCAGTGGGGGTGATAATACTACTGATGATAGTATGATATCAATAATGATAATTATTAATACAGTAATAACGATTATTATTATTATTATTATTATTGTGCAGGATTTCACTGTGGGGGTGTGAGTTGGTAGCTCGGCCTACCTGCACAACCTCCCGAACTGTGATGGCAAACTGTGTCTATCGCTTCAGCAATACAACCCGCCCACAGGTCGACTAGTATCCTTGGGAGTGGTGCATTACCATCCTAGTTTACTATCTAGCTGTCGGTTGCGTTAGCTATTCTAGTGCAAGGCAGAGGCCGAACTTTGAAGGGCGAACTAGTCAAAGCTAGGTTCGGCCAGCAGAGGTTCGGCTGATCTGTTTCAGTGCAAGGCAGAGGCCGAACTTTGAAGGCGAACTAGTCAAAGCTATGTTTGGCCAGCAGAGGTTCAGGCTGATCTGCTTATTAATTACTACTCGAGTAATAGAGCATTCGTTGTACGTGCATGTACTTAGCGCAGTGAAGTTATTGTTAGAGAACAAAGAAACTTCTGAGAGTGTGCAAGCTGACTCTGACTTTATTAACCATGACATCAGTATTTATAAGAGCAGTTATGTAATACAAAATTGACAGACAAAGGAAGCCACACCTAGCACAGCCAATTGGCTAGAGTGTGCCAATACAAATACAGTAGGTGTGACTAGAATAATTGCATGAGTGATTGGCTAGAATGGGCTAATGGCAAACAGTGGGTGTAGCTAGGATAAATGCATGAGTGATTAGCACATGGTAAACATATACGATTGAATGGTAAGGTAAGAATATATAAATGTACATAGAGTTATTGTCTTTAGAATGCAAACATAGAACTGTATAATGTAGTCGGCTTAGACTGTACGTAGAATTGTAACTTAGTGTGTAGTGCAATGTAAGATGGCGCCGGTCCTTCACATTTATTATTATTATTATTATTACTATTACTATTACTATTACTATTACTATTACTATTACTATTACTATTACTATTACTATTACTATTACTATTACTATTACTATTATTATTATTATATAATAATAAAATATTTGGTATTATTATTTATATAATTGTTACTGTATTAATTATTTTTGATATCATACTAGCAGTAGTATTGTTAGGGACGCCATACGAACAATCGTCACTACGTACACTCTTGCCAATCGAATAGTTCTATGTTGACACTCTAACGCAACTAATTCTATGCACTCATTATTATTTTTCAGTAAGCATGTAAACATATATATTTACCATGTGCAAGCACTCATGCGAACATCTTATTCCCACCCATGTTGTTTCATTGGCACACTCTGGCCAATTATTTGTGCGAGGTGTGGCCTCCTTTATGTACCACTTTTTATTACATAATTATATGTATAAATATGGATGAAATCAGTAATAAAGTCAGAGCAACTGTGAGCCTCAAATGATTGTTTACTACTACACAGACTTTAGTCAGTAGCACAAACAATAAGCACAGGATACAGACTACAGCTTGCACTACCGACTATCAGTGTAGTAAGGAACTTGGTAGAAAGCAATCGATCAACTCGATCCTTGCTGCGTATTCCCGCTTGTCGGTGTACGGTGCCAAGCATTTCTACTCACCCGATATTTCGGCACAGACAAGTCGACCCTTGTTGCACCGACTGACTACAGAAAGGGCCGAACAGCCACTTCCAATTGCATTTGTGATTGTGGGGAGTTGTATAGGTGTGCGCAATACCGCAACAACTAAAATCCTGTACAGTATTATCACCCCCATTGATATTAATGTTTATTAATTATTATTATTAATTAATAATATACCATCTCATCCATAAAAAATTATCATTTATTAATTATTTATTAAATTAATAATATAATTTATTCTAAAAAAATATTTTTGTAATAATAAATAATAATAGTAAATGATAATACTTATAAATAATAAATAAGAACATTTACTGTTATGGAATGTCTCCAGTTTTTTGCAAAAGCCAAAACCCCTTCTTCAAAGTTTAATGTACTTTTTGGCACCCAAGTTGTTATAATAATATTATCATTTTTATTATATGACGAAGTAGATTGGTGCAGGTGGTTTGTCTTGCTAAGCCAATAATTATTTTCGTTTTTTTATAATCATTTCATGATTAACTTACATGTACTGCCTGGACTTATAGAGTACGTTTCAAGGCATCTCAGAAGTCATATTTTCCAAAATTTCCGCTAACGCGGAGCTGTTGCAGAGGAAGGGTGTCCATGCCCCACACCTCCTCCACACCCCCTCCCACCCACCTATTCAAGCCCCCCTCCCCTTGAAAAATCCTACTGATGCCTGTGAATTAAAAGGCGAAAGAAGTTAGCAGGTGATATCTCCTGATCTTCCTTTCCATCGAGTATGGCTTCAAGAAACAGGTTGCCAGCTAGTGTAATGAAGAAAAGAACTAACATCAGCGCAACAGACCCATCACAACTACAGGGCTTTTTCACTGCTTCTAACATGTGAGTCATGTAGCCAAAGTAGTGCTGCTGAAGAAGCTATGTGATCCAAAACAATATGATTTCCGGTTATTATGTCAGACTATAGTAATCTAATACTAACCATTGCATTTTAATTATTTTGATCTACACATACAGGTTTCCTTCTCTTTCCCTCTTTGCTCAGAGACACAGTTCAGAGTGAGTTTGTTGACTCTGTCACCACATATACTCAAAGATATTGTGATGATTTGCCTCACTGGAGTTCCCTCACCCAAGAGCTGCGAATTTACTACAACTACTGGAGTAGTGAGCAGACTAGCTCACCAGAGCTGAGTGACATTTATAAATACTGCAGTGCTTCAAGTCTCTATCCCAATATCAAAGTCCCCACTGAACTGCTCGTGACCATTCCCGTGGCTGGCGCCACTACTGAAAGGGCTAATTCAACCCTGAAGTACATCAAGACAAATTTGAGATTTACGATGGGCCAAGCTTCACTAAATGCATTCGTTTTAGGCTATAAGCATAAAGACCTAGTAAGAAAGCTTAATGTTGAGAGCGTCGTAGATAAGTTCATAGAAATGCGTCCTAGAAGGCTTTTTCTTTCAGACCCTATATCAGAGTAAAGCAGTTACCACCGTGTATTGTCTGATGCATTAGTGTGTTCAAACACCAGCTCACCTGTGCAGTGTTTTTGCATTTGCCAGTATATTGGCTGCTGATCTTAATAACTTGAGTAGATATCAGATCAGTCCTGTCTGTTAGTAATACATTTATATGAAACTTTTCATTGTACACATTCACATGGAATTTCACTTAAAACACATTTACATTGAACTACACATGGTATACATTTATATGCAGCTTGAATTTTAATAATTTAATTAGTCTGCTCAACACAGATGTACAAATATTTTGGCCAAGATTGCATTTTCATTCACACAGAGGGTTAAACGTGCAGTGTCTCCAAACCGTTTTCTACAATTTACTATTCTCATCAGAGCTACTGACGGAGAATACAATTCAATCTATTAGTTGTAAATCTGTCTCAAGTTTTATTTAAAAGCAAATTGAAGTTCATTGTATTTAACATCATTGAAACATGAGCAACAGTAGAACATTGTGCGCACTCAAGCGATTTTACGCCCCCCCTTTGGCAAAATCCTAGAATGGCCCCTGGTTGTGTAACATTTAAAAGAGTTCAGACACATTGTGGAAATTTGAAGGGCAAGAGAGATGTAACATCTTTGATGATAGTGTAATAGTGTAGGTAAAAGCATTATATTGGTGAAGATGAAGAATTGAGAAGTAAGCCATCAAATTCACTAGAAGCAAAAATAAATGATGCGGCGTGACTAGCTAAAATGTTGCAATGCTTTCCTTACTAAATTTTTTAAAGAGTCATAGATACATTCAACCACATTGTTGTAAGCAAGCAATCATCAAAGAAGATAAAATATACATGATTAAATGCAAAGCTCTTGAGTATCTGTGAGAAGTTTCAGTAGGATTTGGGAATGGTAAAGCGTCTTCATGGATACTACATCAAGCACAGTTTAATGATTGACTCTTTTAGCATTATGACCATGTATTTTCTATGCTAGGCTGGGAAAAATTATGCGTATAATATATTTGATTGTATGCATGTTTTAAAACTGTGTGCAATGGGGCTGTTGAATAAACAGCAGGACACAAAGTCAAGCAATAATAATCCTGCTCCGTTGCTACAATCTATAACTCACTTGCACTGTTGGTTGATGTAAGAATAGAGTCTAGAACGTCTATGTAACTTTCAGTATCTGATCTGAAACAATGAAATAACTATTATTTCATGGAATATTCTGATCAAAAACTATAACATTGTCTAAATTACTCAACATTGGCTTTTTCAACCTGTTAATTGGTTAATAGAATTTGTCACAACTCTCTTTGAAATTTTTTGGAGTACAGTTAAAATCAAGTACTTATTTTTATCACAAAATTCATTTATTTTTATTATCACAGTTTTATTTCAAATTCAATTAGCTAACCCACAACATAATACATTTAGTCAAGACAAACAGTTTAAAAAAGTGTTTTATTATCTTAAATGAAACATGGAGCTTTATAATTAACAAACACCAATGAAGGATTTAAGAGTTGTTGAGTCTGGTGGTGATATCAAACTTTCTCTACTTTACATAGAAATTGTCCATTTAAAAGTAAATAAAAGGTTGATGGTTTTCAGGCCCGACTTTGTGACACACTGTTGCGGATACTACAACATCACAGCAAGCTACTTAGTTTGGTATCGAGATGACCTATACAACAAGAGAGTTGGTCAAGCAACAGATTTTCAGACAGCACTACATTTTAGTAATCAAAAATAGCGAATTCAATAAGCTAATTGATGCAAAATTGCAGGTTTAGTTTAGACACTAACTAGTCTACATGGCCCCAGAGCTTTTTGTGCTGCAATTTTCCAGCATCTCATATAACATCAAAAAGTTGCATAGATGTCAAATTTTGTCATTATCATGTGATGGACCAATTTTGGCGTACAGCTAATTATGATTTATTTTTATGTGGAGCCACAATTACAACAATCTTATTGAGTAACTATTTATGATTTATTAATCATATAGCAACAAGATGAAAAATGGTAGTCCTAATTCATGGTTATCGTCTCTTTACCACATTGTGATAATTAGGCACCATTTAATTTCACACTTTCGAACAGCTTGCAAACGCATCGCTGTGATGTGTAATATTGTATTTGTATTGCTCGGTAAGTTTGCAAAACAAATTTACCAGCATTGCTGATTCATCATGTGCACCAAACAAGGTGTGTCATTCACCTAGCAAAATAATGGAAATAAAAAAAGATAATGGAATTGCTCGATTAAACATCTTTTGCATTGTACATTATCAAACTTTCTGCTGCAAGTCTTTGAACAAATCCATGCGTTCTTTGCTGCTATCCGTAATATTACAGCTGCTAATCTAGTAAATTTTTGCAAGTGTTGAAAAGACTACCGTCCTAGGCGAGTAGTAAGATAAGAGCAGATCTTTGTCATGGTGTCTAAGGACGAAAAAGTTCTTGCGGTTCCAAGTGCATTTTGAGCACTAGGTACCATGAGAACCTGAAAAGTACTTTTTTGTGCACAAGTCTTTTTTGTGTTTAATTTGGTTGTAATTGTATGATCAACTAAGTATTTATTGTGCAGGGGTTGTTTATATTGGGGTTTGTATGGCGTTTTAGATTGTGGGGTCAAGTGTTGTACAGTTATTGGTATATTCTTATTACATAAGTTGTTTGGATAATGGTAGTTGTAGTTATTACAACAATCAATCGAACAAAACATGTCAGATGAAATATGAAAACTCAAATTTCTCTAATGTTTTATTTCATATTAGTTGTGGAGTTTTTAAAATTGTGAGAGAAAACATAAACTTAAACCATATCTCCTTGTGCTTGTAGGAACGCGTTTAAATCTATTGTATGTATCTAATTTGTTCGACAAAAAAAAAATTATTATTAGTAAGCAATCTGTTTTTTATTACTGATAAAAATGGTTTAATTTTTAAGTTATGTTTATTAATTCTTAACTTTAAATGAGATTTTTAAAGGTAGTGTCATTGTATTATTTACTGTATTGTTTATTTGTAACTATGCTTACAAGTATCAGAGGAAACAATTGTCAAATGTTTACGAGTAACTAAGCTTTATATGACTATAACTAGCATCGTTGTATTTGCTACCGCATTATCTATTTGCACTTATGCTTACAAGTATTGGAGAAAACAACTGTCAAATGCTTATGAATGACTGAAACTTAGACATCATAAAAAATTAAAAAAATATAAAAATAGTGAACAAACTGATTTAACATTACAGATAAAAGTAGTTTAAATTTTCAAGTTGTATTTATTAAAACTTTGACTTCAAATAAGTCTTTTAAAAGCAGCGTCGTTGTATTATCTACCACTTTGTTTAATCGCAATTATGCTTTCAAGTATCGACGAAACAATTGTCAAATTTGTACTGGTAACTAAGTTTTATATGTGACATCAGAAAACAATGAGAGAACTCGAGAATGAATACTAAACAAATTGGCGATTTATCGTAGGTGCCAAAAGGCTTTTTTCTGTTTTCAAATGAATCCATTTTAACCCGAGCCCTGTTTGGTTTTGCTAAAGGTTTTATCAAACAAATTAATTACACGCGCTCAACGATGTGCATGTGCTCTGACAATGAATATGCTAGAAACTGGGCTCATTACACATTATTGCAATGTAGACACTTGTTTTGTTAAGCAACTGAATGTTATTACCTTCTGTTTTATTATGATCAAAACTTTTAGGCTGGAAAATCTTGATTAGAGCTAATATGTATTTACTGTACAACCCAACTAATTTTTAAGTGCAAATTTGTTTGCTTATATTCTATGATAATCTGGGTTGGTAAGATATCTCTCATGAATTTTCTAGAATTTCTAGTTATCTTGTTAAAATACAATTGAAAAGTTGTTGTGATATAAATTTATCAAGATCTATGGAATGTAAATACACATATTTGATGTGGAGGTAGAACCGTTTGGGAAAAAGTTTGGTTTACAAATACTTCCTCACTGTCAGAAATTAGCAGCAATGTGTTATTTTAATTAGTTTTTGTTACATTTTATCTATTGGCGTATACCAAACTGGAAAAATACAGGTGAGAAATGAGCCCTATCCAGTGGTAAATAGTTGAAAACTGGCAGTAAACCAGATCTTTGAGATTGAATTATTTTCACAGCTTCAGTTATGTGTTGTTAAAAAGTTGATGTTACAACTGTGAAAAACTTAATTGTGAAAATAAGTTTATTACTATGTATCTTTTACGTATACTATTAACAGTATTAATTTCTATCAACATACTGTTTAATATTTCTATGTTTAAAGTTGTTTATTGGAACAATGCTTTTCAAGCAAATATTACATACGATTGGATGACTTTTGCAGAGCTGCCATTTTTTTTATATCAAACGTTTAATCAAATTTTTTAAAACAGTCAATGTTAAATAAAATTGTCCTTTTTTTCTAATTTTTCACATATCAAAAGTTTGACTCAAGTTTTTAAAACAAGTAATGCTAACTACAATATATTACTTTTAAATACGTGGGAGAAAAAATAAAATCAAATCAGTAACTGTAACCAGAATGACTTGTAAGAAAAAGGGAAACAACAGTTTTGTAAAATGGGTTACTGCAATGAGTTGTTTAAGATGAGGTTTTGCTGTCAACTGTATTTTTAAACAAACTTACTATTTGGGCTAAGTTTATAAGAGCTTTAACCTCTGTTTATAAAACAAGCTATTGTTTTAGTCTGAAGGTTATAACCTGGAAATTATACGTAAAGCAATTATTATTGAGGTTGATTGATTTTGGATAGATGAAACGAGTATAGATGATGATGGTAGTGAAACAAACCACTTTAAAATATGATCAAAATTCTTCCACTGAATCACATGCGGAAAACTTGTGGCAAAAAATTATTATTGATCTTGCGATGATAGATGAAAGAAAGCATGATGATGATAAATTTTGGAAAGAGTCCACTTGACTAGCAATTTGCTTGATCAATTAACCTATTTGTCCTACACCTTTTTGTATATAAAAGCAATTTTTTTGCTATTCAACATCAGCTCTATCTCAATATCAGCACCATCAGTGATCTAGAACAGTGATAAAAACGGCTAACAAATACTACCCAACAGCAAATGAGTTAGTTATTATTTCATAATACTTATCTTCCAAATTTTCATTTATCTCACACACACAAACGCACACACACACAGTTATATACACATACACTTACATGAATTTTTAACGTTATAGATATACTACTGCTTCTACTTCTGAGACAGATTTCTTGGAATGAATCGACTTTAGTAATATGTAAGTAGCATACTAAATCTTTCACCACTGTTTTATGTAACTGTTTTATGTGAAGTTTATAACCAAATATTAGTTTGGATTTACTTTTTTGTTACTAAGATATGCTGATGGTGAAACTATAAAGTTGATAGATGACTATCTAAAGGATGATATATTGAATGAAAATCAAAACGAAAAGTTTGCGAGGGTGGCTAGCATCAAGGAAGAGTCAACTAAAAGTAAGTTTGCTTCGTATACTAAAATTGTGATTACTTTACTGTTTAATGTATAAAATTGACTTAATAATGCAATACTGTAATTTTGTAGAAATACAGCCAAAGCGATTCATAGCACTAAAACAGTTTGTTGAAGTTGATCCTTGCTTTAATTTTTACGAGGAACACACATATGAATGTAAATAAAACCAAAGCATTTTATCACATAAGTAATTAATTTTAATGAACTCGAGATAGCCATTATTAAATGCATTTTACATTTTACATCAGCCGCATAACCCATTTTTGAATAGGTTTAAATCCTCAGTACTTGAAAGGTAGAATAAATTGAGCAGAGCTGATGCTAAATTCAAATGTAAGTCCTATTTGTAAATGTATACAGAAAAATAATTCAAATAGAGATCAAAAATTTTGTTTGTATGTAGAGCATAAGTTTTTTGTTTGTAGATATGGATAGCAAAGATCTGAATTGCTTTGTTTCAATACTTACACTAATGATACAAAAATATTGTACAGAGCTAATGGATATAAGCAGACCAGGTAGAGTTTTATCAATACATTTTTATGTTCATTCGCCTATTTTTTATTGTCTATGTGGAAAACCTCAGACAATTTTGAGAAATCTCCAACGACAAAAATGCATGGTTCATTCAAATTAACTTTTTTGTTGTTGATGTTGCCAGTTATAAGGATTTTATTTCATTTATTAGTAAAGACCATTCTACTCAACCAAGGATTTAACTTTTTCAAAATATTTTTTTTCATTAGAGCATCTCCACCCTAGAGGAGTACTTCTTTTTTCAGGAGCAACGAGTTGAGTTCCTCAACTACGGTTAAAATAATTATTTATTATTTCTTACCTTAATGCTGCGAGTCCGACTAGTAGTTGCAATAGATGTTGTTCCTGCAGCCGTTGTTTATGGAGTGGATGCTTTCTGTGTGAATATGGTGGCTCTTAAATAGCTAAAGTTGCAGCGGTTGACTCAACATGAAAACCAATAACAAGTCCTGCTTGAAAAGCCTTTTATAACATATTAGGAATTGAACAACATTTTTTGATTTGCGCGACAATCTTATATATTATAAAGAGATTATCGCACGAAGATTTCTTTTTTCATTTGCGTAAAAACCTTATATTTTATAGAGAAATTTTCAAGCGAAGAAAAAATCTTCCATTTGGGAAAAAGTCCCTTTGTAAGATATAAGATTTTCGAATGAAGTAAATTGTTTTACATTCCCGCGAAAATCTTTTATATCATAAAAGGATTTTCATGTAAATCTTTTTTTATTTGCGTGAAAATCGAATATATTATAAAGGGGTTTTTTGCAAGAAATAAAATTTTCAGGTAAGTTGAGTTTCTTATTTGTCATAGAGCGTTTTTGGCGTGAAAAGTTTCATTGGTTGTAAACTTGAGTCAATCGGTGCAACTTTAACTATTTAAGAAACATGTTTTCCACAAAAATCATCCACTCCAGCATCATCATCTGAAGGAGCAACATGTACTACATCAGCTACTGCAAATACTAGGAAGACTCTCAGCAACAAGGTAAATATTAAAAAATAATTATTTCACCATGGTTGAAAAATTCAACCAACCATAGGGTTTAATTATTCATTATTTAATGACTCAGATAGTATTTGCTCACAAAACTTCAATAATGTCTCATACTAAATCTTTACAATTATTTCTGTTTTTTTAGAACTACTCATCAAAGTGACAACAGACGATGACAAAACAGTGGAAAACAATCCTAAACCTCCATTTGAAGAAGACTTGGTACTTCTGCAAAACCTCATGTACTGAAGAAGTTGAAGATGCGTTACAGATTATTGCAAGTAGTGTTCGTAACATCAACAAAAAGTGATCACAACAGCTGCAGAGTTTTCAACATGGAACTCTTCCAACACAAAAGTTCTTAATGAATGATACCACAACAGAGATACAAAAAGCACGAGCTTGATTACTACTACAGCAACAACAGAATCTGCTAAATGTTCCTGTTCCTATCAACAACATTCGTATAAAAAAGAGAACTCCGAAAACATCAAATTCTCAAAAGACGCGAAAGTCCACTGGATAAAAAGACAAACTATAACACAGTCTACACTAAGTATTTGTCTGGAATCTTTTGTTTGATTATATGTTTTTATAATAAATGCTACTACCATTTAAAGTCAAGCATTAATAAATATAACTTAAAAATGAAACTATTTTTATCAGGAATAATAAATCATTATGCTTGCTAATAATGGTTATTTTTTTCGAACCAGTCGGAGCTCTCACAAGTCGAAAACTCTATCATTAATGTAAATAGAAAAATTACATAAATCTAAATAAATTTGATCGGATGTTGTAATAGTTACTACTACCATTATCCATACAATTTATGTAACTTATGTAATACAACTATACCAATAACTATGCAATGTTAATCCAACAGTTAGGTCTTTTTAATAATTATTACGTACATTTACCCATTGTATTTTACATATTAAACAAGTAAACTATAAAAAACACAATACAAATGTTCAATGTTTTTTCTTATGCAATAAAGCTATACAATAATTCGGCTTTTCCTTTTTATACAATACTCAACCTTTACAATCTAAATCATCATCCAAACTCCAATATTAGCAACCCCTATTCAATAAATACTTAGTTAATCATATAATTACAACAAAAGTAAACACAAAAAACTGGTACAAAAAAAAGTACCTTTTAGGTGCTCATGGTACCTGATAGTAGTCATAAGGGAGCAGATCTCTGTTATGGAGTCTAAGGAGGAGAAGGTTTTCCTGGTCCCAGGTGTACTTGAAGTACGCCCCTGTTACCATGCAAACCCGTGAGGTACCTTTTTGTGTGCACCGGTTGTTTAGAATGTATGTAATTTTATGGTGTGGAATGTCGATTTGGACGATGGTTTGTATGTTATGTGTTTTTGTTTGAGGTTTTGGAGGTTATCCTGGTGCATTGGTTGGGGGAAGTGCCTTTGTGTGCACCAGGTGTTTGTAATTATTGATGTTGGGTGAGGTACCTTTTTGGGTGCACCCGGTGTTTTAATTTTTTATGTTGTATTAATTGTGCAGGGGGTTTATATTGTGATTTTTTATTTCGTTAGATTATGAGGATGACTGGTTTATAAACGTGTAGGCTTATACTGAGTTTTGTATTGTGATTTTGATTGTTGGATTAACATTGTATAGTTATTGGTATAGTTTTATTAGAAGAAAATTTGAGCTGTTTCCTTCATACATCATCGTGTTCAAAGACACGTATTTATTGAAGGGGTATTGAATAGTTCTATTATGATGTTAAAAGAATTTACAGAAGTGTTTATCTCATGAAGATAAAATAGTTCAGACAAAAAACTGAGTGTAAATAGTATTACAGTTTGTTTTATGTAGACCTTTGTACCCAGTGATGAGTCCTTGATCTTGTAGTTCGCCTTCTTATACGAAGGTGTCTGCGATCTAGTTCGATAGAACTAGGTATATTTACCCGATTTTGTTGACGTTGTTGTCGTAATTGAGAACCAATTTTCTGAATCTCCGTTGTGGTATCATTCTTTAAGAGTTTTAGCGGTAAGAAAGTTTCATATCGAAAACTCTTTAGCTGCTGTATCCAGTTCATTTTTCTGATTGTAACATTGTTTGCGAATATCTGTAATGTTTCTTCAATTTTTTATGCATAAGCTTTGCAGAAGTAACAATTCGTCTTCAGTTAGAGGTTTAGGTTCAGTTTCTGCTACGTTGACGTCAACTGTTCGCAATTTTATGACTAGTTCTAGAAAAAAAAACAAAAGGATTTGTTAGTTACCATTTACATACAGTGCAAAGTGTTAGCTTACGACATTAGAAAATTTTTGTGAGTAAATATTGTCTGAGTACAATAATCAATACATGTTTAAAGTTATATCTAAGTTTCACGATTAGTCTTAAATAAGTATTGCAATAATTTTCACCTTGATGCTGAGAGCCTTTCCAGTTGCTGCAGTAGATCCATAAGCATATGCTGATTTTTTAGATATTTTGCCTGAAATGAATGATATTTTATGTCTGGGTACAATAACTAATACATGATTAAAAAACTACACCTTATGATGTTTCGCAGTCAGTCTTAAATAATAATTTATTAATTTTTTACCTTCTTGCTGAGAGTCATTTTAGTTGCTGCAGTAGAACCAGAACCATATGTTGATCCTTCAGATTCTTTGACTGAAATGAACAATTTTTGTGCAAAGCAGAGCTGTTTAAATCGTTAAGGTTGCATTGAATGACCTAAACTCACAATCATCACACGAAAAACATAATTCTTTGCGCGAAAATCCCTTTATAATACATAAGACTTTTCGCCCGACAAACCTTTTTTTCGCGTTAAATTTCTGTACATATATTTTATAAAGATATTTGAGTATAGGAGTATTTTTTCACACAAACAAACAGTATTCTTTAGGTAAAAAGCAGCAAGTTTTTTATGCAAAAAATTATGTGTTATATTCGGGCAACAAAAGCACACATCATTATTTTTGATAGAGCACCAGTTATTACACTGAAATAAAACATTTTATTTGTGCGGAAAAACATTTTTTTTGTTCGATAAAACACATAATTTTGTCTGAGAGAAAAACACGGTTCGAGCGAATAAGCATCATTTTTTCGCGCGAAAAGAAGGTGTTTGCTTTGCATGAACTGAGCAGAAAAATATTTTTTTAGATAAAACGGCAGTTGTCACATGAAGAGAAGTGTTTTTCGTGCGAGAAAAAAGAAACTTTTTTGTCGCGAAAAACGGTACATTTAGCGCGAAAATAAACCTTTTCGGTGACGCAAAAAATATGCTTTTTGAGCGAAAAAATATAATCTTTTTGCGCGAAAACAACAAAAAGTTTGTGCAAAAAAAACATATATATTATAAACGGCTTTATGAAAAAAACATCGTATTTCGTGTGAATAAATTTCAAAGTTTTGTGTGAAAAAAACACATTTTTTTCTCAAAAAACAAAGTTTACGCGCAAAACAACTGTTTTTGTTTGCGTAAAAAACATTACTTTTCCGCGCAAAAGAGCAACATTTTTCGCACGGAGAATACATTATTTTTTCACGCGGAAAAGGGTATTTTCTTCAGCTGAAGAAAAGCATAGTTTTTTTAGGTGGGAAGAAAAAATTTTTCCAGCTGGAAGTAAAAACTTTTCATCGCTCGCCAAAAGACATTTTTTGTGAGGAAAAAACTAGACTTTGTGAGCAAAAAAAATAATTTTATCTTCCGCGCGAAAACTTGACACTGTTTTGTACGAAAAACATTATTCTGTGTGAGGAGAAACTCCACTTTTCTTGCGTGAGTAACAGATCCAGTTTTTGACGTACACAACAACATTATTTTTTGGGTGAAAGAAACAGTATGTTTTGCACGGACAAAATGACATTTTCTGCTGCAAAAAACGTTTATTTGCGCGAAATCCTGTGTATATATTATAGAGGGATTTTCGAGCAAAAACCACACTTTTTTCAGTTGAATATAACATAAAATCTTTTCTGTAAAAACACAAATCTTCGCACGAAAATCCCTTTATAATATATATAAATACAAGTTTTTTGAGCGAATAGTTTTTTTTGTCACTTGAGAAACCTGTATGTATTATAAAGGGATATTCGCGCAAAGGCTTTTTTTAGGGTGTAACTTTAGTTATCTAAGAATCACTGTTTTCACGCAGAAAGCATCCAGTTCAACAACAGTGAGCAAAAGAGTAACATCTACTACAACTACTAGGAGAGCATTCAGCATTAAGGTGGGATTTACTAAATAACTATTTGGAACTAGTTGAATAACCCATCTAATTTTTCTCAAAACTAATTCTTTTGACAAAGCTCTTATGATTACATCATATTTAATTACTTTTTTTACATTTTTACCATTTAATTTAGGTTTGAAATAAATAGAAATTTTTTGTTTTGTAGGCACACTGACTTTAAACTCCAAAACACCTCCAAAACTTTGCATTAATCAAGTCTTTCCTACTTCGACTAACATCAACACTATCACTACCTCTACTTCTTCCACCTCCTTCAGCATCAAAACCGTCGCTAACATCAACGACATTGATAGAAGAGCCAACACTATTACCACTTCCTCCTCTGATACTTCCTCCTCCTCCCACCCAATCAGCAGTAGCAGCAACACATTCTCCAAAACATTGACGAATCCACGAGACGCTTTTACAGACTCTCCTTTGAGCCCTACAATGGATTATACCTATCTGAACGACAATAGCAAAGTTGAACAACACACTGATATCAAAAGCACATCAATGACATTGACACGGGACCCAATTTTCCTTCTTATGTCTCGAAATGAAAATGAAAAGATTAGTGAGAATAAACGTGAAGAGTTGCAGCTGAATCAAATAACCGGAATAATGACAGGCGCTATCAGAAAAGGTTTCTTGGAAATTGGGACTTTTGTGAGCTTGCTAGATTTACCAATTTCTACAGTATTGGAGGTTTTCAGTACTGTCTTCGTTGAAAATTACGGTATCTTGGATTACGAATACATTTAAAAAAATGGAAATCAGATTCGAGCAAAGTCATTGATCGATAAAGAGCTTACGGTGAAGTTTGAGGATCTCAATTGCTGAACCCTACATACAGTAGTCTACATGAGGGCGCGAGAGCAAAATCAACTCAACCTTCACATTGTAGGCAACCTTCACACCCGAATTCTGAATTAAAAGCGAGTTTTAGCCAGGACTCTGAAAAAAAAATCCTGGAAACAATTAAATGCATACTTTAGAATCAACACTTTCGATAATATTCCTAATAACACACTTCTGACATTTAGCAGACTCTCCGCTTGGAAAAATCTGAAGTTAAGACAGCTAACAAATTTGAAGCTAAAACCACAGACGAAACCTCTACGTATTGCTCACACCGTCATCTACAGATTCATGTCAAATGATGGATGTTTGATGAGTGGAAAGATTATCATCCCTCCTGAAAACGTTTCAACAATCAAAAACTATGGACAAGGTGTTATTCACTAAGAAAACACAATGAAGAGTAAAGATAGAGTAAAAAACATATTCTTACGATCCTAACATTCGAAGATGCCTTACTACTATTGAGTGAGTCGGCTGTGAAAGAGGGGAGAAATTTCAGGTTTTCTTTATTTGATGATGCTGATGAGAAGAATAGCACGGATGATGGATGTTGATAATGATGGTGATGATGATGATGACAATGATGACGTTGTTGATGATAGCGAGCTGGATGATAGCTCTGAAGATGAAAGCTCTGAAGATGATGATGTTGTTGGTGAGAATAGCTCTGAAGACAGTGTTGTTGAATTTACATGTGATTCTAATACAAGGAGCGGAATACTGATATCTGAGGTCTGATTAAGGTACATGAATTTTTTTCTTTTTACTAGTTTTAGTAAAATTTCTCAACTAGTTAGTAAGTGTATAAGATTAACGTTATTTTTATGATTGTACGCTGTAGCTACTATATCGACGTCTATGTATGCTTTTAGACAGAATGTGTATTCAAGCAGATGACTGATGAGTTACTAGAGTTGTCAACAAGAGCTCATGATTACCAAATTATCAACATTTGAACTTTTTATTTGTTTCGTACATTAATTTGTATATATTTACTGTAATAAAATATTTTATATATATTAACATTAGTATTGTTATTGGAAATCTAATTTTTAACGTTTTAAGTACAAAAAATCAAATCGAGCGTTTATCAAAACTATGAAAAGACAACTCCGTACATTCAACGAATCGTAAAACTGCACAAGTTACGGGCTTACAACTTTGCAAATTTTACGACTTTCAATCATTCACAAAATTCTAAAAGTTGTGCCCCTTTGAATCGACAAAATGACTGTAATTGTAGTCACTTTTTGTTAAGACAACTCCGCATCGTAGATCGCTTTTTTGTTGTTGCAATGTTTCAGAAACAAAGATAGCACAAAGCTTTGAAAAGTTGCATTTTTACAGCTGTAAACAATCAACTTCAAGTTTTTACAGTTTTGTGAGTTAGTTACTGATAGTTTTTTTTGGGTAGTAACTAAAACAAGTATCTCTAACGTATTCATATCAATTACATAGCTAAGGTATTGTAGGTAGAAAACTTGTTTTGTTCCATAGCTTGGTTGTACTATTAAGTTAGACAACAGTATTTTTATAATGTTGCAAGTAGTAATACATGAGCAGATCTCCCTACCAAGTGTTTTTTTGTGGATTTGATCTTGGGGGTTATGCAATGAGTTACGACGTTGGGTGAATTCGCCGAGTTTATATTGTATTTCATTTGAGAGGTATTTGAGTGGCATTTGAGTGGCATTTAAGTGGCATTTGAGTTTTGATTATTTTTTTACTTGATTTGAACTCATATGGCAGCTAGATTTTGAATGTATGGCATTTAAGTTTTGATAATTTTTTACATAATTCGAACTCATATGGCATCTTGAGAGAGAGGAGAGAGAAGAGAGAGAGGAGAGAGGAGAGAGGAGTTTTATCTACATTGAATAAATATATTGATCAAAAATGAAACATTATAAGATTATATACATTGATTACATAATAAGTAGGGAAAATCTTCCTATATAATATAGCTAGAGTCAGTAAATACTAAGTAATACAAAGCACTACAACCTGTAACGACAATCAATACATACATATGGTATCTTGAGAGAAAGAAAGAGATAGAGGAGAGAGGGAGAGAGAGGAGAGAGGGAGAGAGAGAGGAGAGGGAGATTCTTTAGTTTTCTATACATTCCTATATATATATATATATGGTTAATTATGTACATATTTATGGGTATATTTATATCTACATAGAGAGAGAGGAGATATTTCTACATTGAATAAATATATTGATCAAAAATGAAACATTATCTGATTATATACCTGATTACATAATAAGTAGGGAAAATCTTCCTATATAATATAGCTAGAGTCAGTAAATACTAAGTAATACAAAGCACCACAACTCGTAATGACAATCAATGCATACATACATACATATGGTATCATGAGAGAAAGAAAGAGAGAGAGGAGAGAGATTTTTTAGTTTTCTATACATTCATGTATATATGGTTAATTATGTACATATTTATGGGTATATTTATATCTACATAGAGAGAGGAGAGAGGAGATATATCTAAATTGAATGAATATATTGATCAAAAATGAATCATTGTATGATTATATACATTTATTACATAATAAGTAGGGAAAATCTTCCTATATAATATAGCTAGAGTCAGTAAATACGCGCATGTCCATATTCATGTACATGTGCATAAATGGACATGAATAGGTACATGTCCATATTCATGTCCATATTCATGTCCATATTCATGTCCATATTCATGTCCATTTATCTACATATCCATATTCATGTCCATTTATGTACATACCTATGTTCATATTTATGTACATGCGCATGTCCAAATTCATATCCATATTAACATTTTATAGCTATGTACAGAGGAGAGAGAAGAGAGGAGAGAGAGGGAGATTTTTTAGTTTTTTATACAACCATGTATATATGGATAATTATGTACATATTTACGGATATATTTATATCTAGATTGAATAATATACATCTATGACATAATAACTATATTGAATGCTATAAAATATGTTGGAAAATCACCAAATTAGTCCTCTAGATGGTTAAAATTTACAGTATTTGGGAAATAACTGCAAGAGAGGAGAGAGGAGTATTTGGTAGAGGAGAGAGGAGGCTTCAAAAAAGAGCTACAAAAAACTAATCAGTACACAACTCAGTTTATTAGGTAGTAGCGCTTCAAGGAGGTACAAACACTGATTGCTGACAAACAACAAATTTTAATGCAGATTGGGAGAGGTAGCTTTTTTTAGAGCCTATAATCATCCTGATTGCACAGGTTTTAATATCAATACAAAATGAATCTTCCTCCTTTAAAATATGGTGAATGTTATTTTGTTATACCAGAAGAGGAGTATCATAGTTTGATGGAAAAGAACAGTGGGGCTAAATCAACAGACCAAGACAAGTTTGCGTCATCATTGTATGACAACCCGACAAAAGCCAAAATGGTGAGAGATATCGAGAAAATCCAGAATATTTTGGTTGAAACGAATGAATTAGTAATGGGAATCAAAAACGAGTTGCTTGAGCGCAAAAAGACAAATGAAAATGTTCAAAGCACAAAAACCTATCGGAGTGATGTTGGAAAGATTAGGGGAGAGTACAAGCAACCAAAGAGCTGGAGCTCTGCTAAAACACCAAAGCTCTCACCATCATCGTTTGATAGAAACACAATTGACGATGATAGCAATAGAGATTCGGAGAGAATGATGCAACAATTAGAAGAGTTTAAAAAGAAAGTATCCGACATGACAGCTAGTAAAGACAATCAAGCGTTAGGTGTAAAAATATTGTATCAATTGAGAGATTCTGGAAAATACGATCTGGATACTGACAGGATAAAACTCAAGGGAAGATGGCTTAGCGCTAAGCTATCAAAGAATTTGTTGCAAGATGTACTAACTGATAAAGACTCAATAAGATCAACAAAAGATAACTACAGTAGATTTAAAAGTCTGCTCACCACTCAAGGAATCACAACTGTCAGGAGATCCTCATGAAAAACTTATTTTAGCTACCTAGTTGTTAATTCAAACATCTTAGCAACAACTTATTAGCTCAAACATGACTTTGTTATACTCAATCCTTTATCCAACACCTACAATAATTCTTAGTAATACTAGTGTAATGAGACTGAGTAATAATCTACACACACCTTGTTCACTCTGTATGCTGTAGCACATGTTTTTCATTTAGTTATCTGCAGTTACTTCAATTGGATCTTATCCAGATGTTTTATAGTCTTTGCTGCTACTGCGTTTTGTCTCAAACAAGAGTCCAAAGTAGGCATTGTGTCTACAAAATACAAAAAAATTGATTGTTACAATTGTTTCATTTATTTTCATTGGTTTTATCTTCATATACATAAAGTAGCGAAGAAACAGTTTGTGTGAGTATGAAACTATCTAGTAGAGATAAATTAATATCTAGGTTCAACTAGCATTAAATATTAATTACTTTGTTAACAATAAATAATTAGAGTCAGTTACTTTACTAGTGCTCGGACAAACACACAATTTTGTTAATGTCAAAGTCTGCGATCTTACAAAGAAATAACTTAGATACTATTACTATTAGCATAAAATTATCTAGTAAAAATAAATTACATAGGAGTGAATTCTAGTTGAGGTTCGATTATTTTAAATATAAATAATTAAAACCAAATTGATTGGAATCGTAGTAATATTTTTTAAATACAACATTGCTTTGCAACGACTATTAATGAAAGCGATTATGAAATGTTGATGAGTAACTAAGTAATCTAGTAAGGAAAACTGATTGAAATCACGGTAATATTTGTTAATAGATACTTGCGACATGTTTTATCAACGAAAAAATCAAGCGATTTTCAAATGTTTACGAGTAACTAAGCGATTTGGTAGAAAATACTAACAGAAATCACTCGATATCCGTTTTTGAAATATTTACGATAAACCAAATTGGGATATTGCTGTTATCAACCAAAAGATCAAGCGAGTATCAAATGTTTACGAGTAACTAAGTGTTTCAGTTGACAAAAACCGATTGAGATCATGTGACATCCGTTACAAATATTTACGTTAAGTTAGCAACGGAAAAAACAAATATTTCTTAGAATATTCGCTATAGCAAGTTATGATAATTTTGGTACTCGCTCTAAAGGTAAAGGTTTTCAGTCCGTTTTTGGTCAGACCAAAATTTATGCGAGTCGTTTTAGGCATTATTTCAGTCGACGTAATGTTACCAGTTCATTTTCACAAGTTTTTAATATTTATTTTAAAAATAAATAATTAGAGCTTTCTACTAGTGTTAAATGATTGTTGATTATTTTTTACCTTATCACCACTTAGAGCCAGATGATTTAATTAACTAAAGACAAATAATTATTTTAGCATTTCTTACCTTGATGCTCTCCTAGTAGCTGTAGTAGATGATGCTTCTCCGCTTGCTGTTGAAGAACTGGATGCTTTTTAAGTGAAAACAGTGGCTCTTAAATAGCTAAAGTTGCACTGATTAAACCCTATGAATCAGCATTTTTTCCAATGCTTTCGCGGGAATAAAAACTGTTTATTCCCGCGAAAGCAACTGTTTCTATTCGCGTGAAAATAAACTATTTATTCCCGCGAAAGCAACTGTTTCTATTCGCGTGAAAATAAACTATTTATTCCCGCGAAAGCAACTGTTTCTATTCGCGTGAAAATAAATTATTTATTCCCGCGAAAGCAACTGTTTCTATTCGCGTGAAAATAAATTATTTATTCCCGCGAAAGCAACGGTTTCTATTCGCGTGAAAATAAACTATTTATTCCCGCGAAAGCAACTGTTTCTATTCGCGTGAAAATAAACTATTTATTCCCGCGAAAGCAACTGTTTCTATTCGTGTGAAAATAAATTATTTATTCCCGCGAAAGCAACTGTTTCTATTCGCGTGAAAATAAACTATTTATTCCCGCGAAAGCAACTGTTTCTATTCGTGTGAAAATAAATTATTTATTCCCGCGAAAGCAACTGTTTCTATTCGCGTGAAAATAAACTATTTATTCCCGCGAAAGCAACAGTTTCTATTCGCGTGAAAATAAACTATTTATTCCCGCGAAAGCAACTGTTTCTATTCGCGTGAAAATAAACTATTTATTCCCGCGAAAGCAACTGTTTCTATTCGCGTGAAAATAAATTATTTATTCCCGCGAAAGCATTGGAAAAAATGCTGATTCATAGGGTTTAATCAGTGCAACTTTAGCTATTTAAGAGCCACTGTTTTCACACAGAAAGCATCCAGTTCTTCAACAGCAAGCGGAGAACCATCATCTACTACAGCTACTAGGAGAACATCCAGCATCAAGGTAAGAAATGCTAAAATAATTATTTGTCTTTAGTTAATTAAATCATCTGGCTCTAAGTGGTGATAAGGTAAATTATTATCAATAATTATTTAACACTAGTAGAAAGCTCTAATTATTCATTTTTAAAATAAGTGTTTGTCCAAGCTCTAGTAAAGTAGCAGACTCTACTTATTTATTATTAACAAAATAATAATAATTATTCAATGCTAGTTGAACCTAGATATAAATTTATCTCTACTAGATAGTTTTATACTCACACAAACTTTTTCTTCGCTACTCTATGTAGATAAAGGTAAAGCCAATGAAAATAAATGAATCAATTGTAACAATCAATTTTTTTGTATTTTGTAGTTATGATGTCTACTTTGGAGTCTTGTTTGAGACGAAATGCAGCAGTAGCAAAGACTATAAACATGTGGTCAAGATCTACCAACACCAATGATAGATGTAAAACAACATGACTTTCTCTCCTACTTATGTGACACAGCTAGAATTCCTTTCAAGATCCACCTACTTAGATGATACCAAACCAATGAAGACTCAAACTACATCAATTTTCAAGACAGCACACTTCTCCAACACAGCAAGAGCAAGAATTCCTTTCAAGATCTACCACCTACTTAGATGATACCAAACCAATGAAGACTCAAACTACATAGATTTTGAAGACAGCATACTTCCCCAACACAACAAGAATTCATTTCAAGATCTACCACCTACTTAGATGATACCAAGCCAATGAAGATGAAGACAGCACACTTCTCCAACACAGCAAGAATTTCTTTCAAGATCTACCACCTACTTAGATGATACCAAACCAATGAAGACTCAAACTACATCAATTTTGAAGACAGCACACTTCTCCAACACAGCAAGAACTCATTTCAAGATCTACCACCTACTTAGATGATACCAAACCAATGAAGACTCAAACTACATGAATTTTGAAGACAGTCGACTTCTCCAACACAGCAAGAACTCCTTTCAAGATCTACCACCTACTTAGATGATACCAAACCAATGAAGACTCAAACTACATGAATTTTGAAGACAGCATACTTCTCCAACACAGCAAATATTTATTCATTTCAAGATCTACCACCTACTTAAATGATACCAAACCAATGAAGACTCAAACTACATGAATTTTGAAGACAGCATACTTCTCCAACACAGCAAGAATTCCTTTCAAGATCTACGTCTACGACTTAATTAGATGATACCTGATACCAAATCAATGAAGACTCAAACTACATCGATTTTGAAGACAGCGCACTTCTCCAACACAGCAAGAATTCATTTCAAGATCTACCACCTACTTAGATGATACCAAACCAATGAAGACTCAACTACATGAATTTTGAAGACAGTCGACTTTTCCAACACAGCAAGAATTTCTTTCAAGATCTACCACCTACTTAGATGATACCAAACCAATGAAGACTCAAACTACATCAATTTTGAAGACGCGCACTTCTCCAACACAGCAAGAATTCATTTCAAGATCTACCACCTGCTTAGATGATACCAAACCAATGAAGACTCAAACTACATGAATTTTGAAGACAGTCGACTTCTCCAACACAGCAAGAACTCCTTTCAAGATCTACCACCTGCTTAGATGATACCAAACCAATGAAGACTCAAACTACATGAATTTTGAAGACAGTCGACTTCTCCAACACAGCAAGAATTTCTTTCAAGATCTACCACCTACTTAGATGATACCAAACCAATGAAGACTCAAACTACATGAATTTTGAAGACAGCACACTTCTCCAACACAGCAAGAGTTCATTTCAAGATCTACCACCTACTTAGATGATACCAAACCAATGAAGACTCAAACTACATGAATTTTGAAGACAGCCGACTTCTCCAACACAGCAAGAACTCCTTTCAAGATCTACCACCTACTTAGATGATACCAAACCAATGAAGACTCAAACTACATGAATTTTGAAGACAGCACACTTCTCCAACACAGCAAAAATTCATTTCAAGATCTACCACCTACTTAAATGATACTAAACCAATGAAGACTCAAACTACATGAATTTTGAAGACAGTATACTTCTCCAACACAGCAAGAATTCCTTTCAAGATCTACGACTTAATTAGATGATACCAAATCAATGAAGACTCAAACTACATTGATTTTGAAGACAGCGCACTTCTCCAACACAGCAAAAATTCATTTCAAGATCTACCACCTACTTAGATGATACCAAACCAATGAAGACTCAAACAACATGAATTTTGAAGACAGCATACTTCTCCAACACAGCAAAAATTCATTTCAAGATCTACCACCTACTTAAATGATACCAAACCAATGAAGACTCAAACTACATGAATTTTGAAGACAGTCTATTTCTCCAACACAGCAAGAATTCCTTTCAAGATCTACGACTTACTTAGATGATACCAAATCAATGAAGACTCAAACTACATGGATTCTGAAGACAGCACACTTCTCCAACACAGCAAGAATTTCTTTCAAGATCTATCACCTACTCAGATGATACCAAACCAATGAAGACTCAAACTACATGAATTTTGAAGACAGCATACTTCTCCAACACAGCAAAAATTCATTTCAAGATCTACCACCTACTTAAATGATACCAAACCAATGAAGACTCAAACTACATGAATTTTGAAGACAGTCTACTTCTCCAACACAGCAAGAATTCCTTTCAAGATCTACGACTTACTTAGATGATACCAAATCAATGAAGACTCAAACTACATGGATTCTGAAGACAGCACACTTCTCCAACACAGCAAAAATTTCTTTCAAGATCTATCACCTACTTAGATGATACCAAACCAATGAAGACTTTAAAAATTACTTATATTATATTTCGATGATGCTGAAAAAAACTGTCCAGAACAAGAGTTCAAAAAGCTAATCTATAACTCAAGGCAATCATATCACTATAGGTGAGTTTTACTAATTTTTACCATAAATTAAACAAAATGCTGAATATATACATTTTCTAGGTGAAAAAAGGACTTTTTTGATGTAATTAGTGTATTTTTTACAACAAAATGCTGAATATATACATTTTCATGGTAAAGAAAAGGACTTTTTGGGTGTAATTAACGTAGTTTTTACAACAAAAATGTTGAACATATACATTTTTTTCAGGTAAAAAAAAAAAGCACTTTTTTGGTGTAATTAGTGTATTTTTTTACAACATATTTATAAAGCAAGTATTTTTTGTTTTGTTTTAGATAGATGAAAGAGAATCAAAAGCACTTGGTGAAAATAATGCTCAAGAAAGAACAAGTTGAACAATGTAACTTGGTGAGTTATTTCCCTTTTCTAATAATGTAAACTATCTAATGTAACTAGAACTATAATTCAAATTCATGTAATTATTTTACATTTTTGCTTAATCATTCTATACTAATACATAATTTTTTTATTTTAGTTCATTACGAAATTAAAAGCACATAGAACAGAAGTCTTCCTTCCTAAGATATAACATCAGTACATCAAAGACAACATTGTAAAGGAACAAACTATGCATTAACTGTTATTACTTTGTATTTATTACAAGTTGTAGCGCTTTGTATTACGTAGTATTTACTGACTCTAGCTATATTATGTGGGGAGATTTTCCTTACTTATTATGTAATAAATGTATATAATCATATAATGATTCATTTTTAATCAATGTATTTATTCAATTTAGATATAACTCCTCTCTTCTCTCTCTATGTAGATATAAATATACCCATAAATATGTACATAATTGACCATATATACATTAATTGCTAGAAAACTAAAAGATCTCTCTCCTCTCTCTCTTTCTCTCTCTCAAGATACCATATGTATGTATGTATGAATGCATTGAATGTCATTACAAGTTGTATTGCTTTGTATAACTTAGTATTTACTGACTCTAGCTATATTATATAGGAAGATTTTCCCTACTTATTATGTAATCAGGTATATAATCATATAATTTTCATTTTTGATCAATATATTTATTCAATGTAGATATATCTCCTCTCTCTATGTAGATATAAATATATCCATAAATACGTCCATAATTAACCATATATACATGAATGTATAGAAAACTAAAAGATCTCTCTCTCCCTCTCTATGTAGATATAAATATAGCCATAAATATGTACATAATTAACCATATATACATGAATGTATAGAAAACTAAAAAATCTCTCTCCTCTCTCTCTCTCTCTCTCCTCTCTCATCTCCCATCTCTCCTCTCTCCTCTTCCCTCTCTCTCAAGATACCATATGAGTTCGAGTTATGTAAAAAAGTTATTAAAACTTGAAAGCCATACATTCAAAATCTATATGCCATATAAGTTCAAATTAAGTAAAAAAAGAATCAAAACTCAAATGCCACTTAAATGCCACTCAAATGCCACTCAAGTACCCCTCAAATGAAATACAATATAAACTCGGCGAATTCATCCAACGTCGTAACCCATTGTCTAAACTCCAAAATCTAATCCACAAAAAAACACTTGGTAGGGAGATCTGCTCATGTATTACTACTGTTGCATATAGCATAAATGTTTACAGTAAGAATCAGACGTATAAGAAATGTCAATAACAAAATGAATACATTGATATAAGTATCGCTAGTAACAAAGCGTTCTCAGTGTGAACACATCAGATTCATAGATAAGACAGTAAAGGCACAAACAAGCAAAATAAACAGTAGGGTACGCTGCACATAGCGTATATATTTACACTAGTAATTAAAAAACACTGCATTGATTGTACAGGATATATAGTCACATAAAACGTTTTGTGATAAGATGTTATAAAACTGGGGATATATATAAAGCCTATTCGAGAACAATGATAAAAATAATAAATACAGATAGATAAATAATTTAAAAACCTCCTAACAAAGCAGTTAAAATAAAAATTTCTTCTTGTTCAAACTCTGGACTTTCTCTCATTTTTTTTTTGATATAAAATAATTTTGATTTAATAGAGTCATTAAAACCTCTTTTTTTAATTCCGACTTGAACATCTAAAAGTATTTTTACTGGGTTAAATCAACTGTTTGACTTTGACTATATTGACTATGTTGAATATTGGTATCGCATTTTGAAACAACAGTTTTTTGACTACGCTGACTATCGGTATTGGATTTTGAATCATCTTCTTCTTCAGATTCTGAAGATAGAAGTGCTTTTAATTTATCTAAATCTTCCATTTGTTTTTTATACTGGCTTTTAAGTAAAATTTTTAGATCTCCAACAACTGGTTTTTCATTCCCTAATTCAAAATCTAAAACAAAATTTTCTGGAAAACATCTTTCTATTGAGTAGAAATGAACTAATGAAAAATCTTTTGAAAAAGTTATATTCTGGATTAACTGAAAATACTTTTTATTAATAAACAGAATAAAACTGTTATAACTAGCAAGATCAACAACGAAAATTGTTTTTGGTTTAAAACTACATCTATGTCGTTAGATACCTCTTAAAGTTGTATCTGATTTTCCACATAAACAATAAAAAAAGAAAAAATGAGCAAATAAATTTCTGGATTAAGACTCTACCAATTTTGTTCACATCTCCAGTTTTAAATTTCTTACCACAAAATATGCACAAAGTAGTACTGCTTCCTTTCAGTGCTTTAGTCACAAGTTTTGTGCAGCAACTTATGACCGTAGCGTGATGGTAAGCACTGAAAGGAAGCACTCAACCTCTTTGTTATCTATATCTACAAAAAAACAAAAAATTCATGCTTTACAGTATTCTTGAAAAAGCTTTTAAAATAATTTTTTGTTTACATTTACACATAGGACTTACATTTAAAGCACTCTCTGCTCTGATTCATTATCGCTTGTTCAACTATGGCGTTTTTATAAGGCTTTAATAGCGAGTTTTGTGGCTGGACTAAAATAGAAAAATACAAGTAGTGATGTCTATTTAAAATTTATTAAATTAATCAAGTATATAGTAAAACATTTTGATTTTACTTACATTCGAATCTATGGCTGCCATAAAAAATAAAATCCTCATCCGTCTTCAAAATCTGCCCAACTACTATAAATCTTTTATGTTCTGTTTCTACAAAATAATAGTTCACATATACAATAAGTTCATTGTTATTTTACCTGCAGTCAAATATACGTTGTTCATAAAACAAAAAGGTAGGAACATTCTCTATATACTCACTCATAACTATATATATTGTTTGTTTTATGTTTCTACAAAATAACAGTATAATTAACTTATAACTGTTATTAACTTTATACATTGAAGGATAAATTTGCTCACAATTTCTGTATATAAAGCAAACTTACTTTTGGCTCTCACTTTCTCACCGATATTTCCTTCAGCGCAAGCGTCAACAGTTTGCATCGCTTCTTCATCCGTAGATCTTGATAAAATGTTAAACCAAAATGGAATCCAATTATAAGCTTCATATAAAACAGATGAACAAAATGATGGTGAGAGTTTTAATGTTATACTTACATGTTGCTGAAAACTAACTCGTTGACATCGAATAAGTCAATTTCATTCAAGGTTTTCATATATATATATACATATATATATATATATATACATATATATATATGTATATATATATATATATATATAAATAAGTAAAAGTATGGCTGGGGCACAGGAAGTGCACAGGGGCTTAGACTAAATAGAAACAATCAAATAAATAAATAATAAATAATTAATTATTAATATTAGTTGCCCGAGAGATGGAAGAACCAGTCAAGACTGAAGTAAGTAAAACAGTGCTCAACAAGAAAAAATCGAGGAGCTAGATACTAAAAGGTAAAATAGTAAAAGATGTTAAAACTATTGGCTGACTACAAGTTGTTTCATGTGCTAGAAAAAAAGATGGAAAAATAAAATAATTCTAGACACAATCATCAGGTCGGCTCTCAGCTGTTAAAAAATGGTGGAACAGGAAACAGGAAACAAGGTGGCTAAGGGCATAGAGCTACGCCTGGCTGAGAGTAAATTTATTAGAGTGTCGGCAGGTGGTGACAACTTCACTCCTACTGTTGAGGGAAGACAACTCTGGTTGAAAGATGATATAAAATTTTTCAGCCGTACAAAGGTGACATTTCTTATCAGTGTTAGAATACGCTCTGGCATGGGATAAAATTCTCCATTTGATGTTAAATTGGGTGCATGACTCTTTAAGTAACCAGATATGCTTGCTCAGCTCAGTGGAATTTCTTTTGCTGGCAGTGTTAAAAGATGTTTTGTGGTTTCTATATCTAGTTTTAAATTCTCCTTCGGTTAGGCCAACATATGTTTCGACTTTGTTATTAGCTGTGACTGTAGCCTGGTAAATGACACTTTTAATCTGGCAGTTGCCGTCGAGGGGACACTCAGCTTTGTTTCTACAGTTGCATTTATTAGTGGTGGTATTGTTGGTGTTGTTAGAGATCTTATTGTTGTGCCCTTGTATGATTGTTTTGATATTGGGCATGCAGCTATAACTGAGTTTGATGGTGTTTTTGTTAAAAATATGACCCAAAGGATGGTTGCTGGGGAAACACTCTTCAACTGCTTTAAGAAACTCATGCCCGATGTTGGTGGACACATTGAGGTCGAAAGGAGGGTTGTACCAGGTGATGTTTCTGCGCCTTTTTCGTTTAGTATGTAAGGTGGTTTGGGCGGGTTTATAAGAAAGGTTGTAGTTGTACCCGCTTTTATGCAAGGCGTTTTGGTATAGCACTTTGGCATTGTCGAAGATCTTTTTGTCAGACGATAGTTCGGAAAGTCTTTTATTTATGCTTATAGGTATGTTGCGAATGATGGAGGGTGGGTGGTTTGATAGTTTGTGGACATATTGGGGGATGTTATGTAATAACATCCCCCAATATGTCCACAAACTATCAAACCACCCACCCTCCATCATTCGCAACATACCTATAAGCATAAATAAAAGACTTTCCGAACTATCGTCTGACAAAAAGATCTTCGACAATGCCAAAGTGCTATACCAAAACGCCTTGCATAAAAGCGGGTACAACTACAACCTTTCTTATAAACCCGCCCAAACCACCTTACATACTAAACGAAAAAGGCGCAGAAACATCACCTGGTACAACCCTCCTTTCGACCTCAATGTGTCCACCAACATCGGGCATGAGTTTCTTAAAGCAGTTGAAGAGTGTTTCCCCAGCAACCATCCTTTGGGTCATATTTTTAACAAAAACACCATCAAACTCAGTTATAGCTGCATGCCCAATATCAAAACAATCATACAAGGGCACAACAATAAGATCTCTAACAACACCAACAATACCACCACTAATAAATGCAACTGTAGAAACAAAGCTGAGTGTCCCCTCGACGGCAACTGCCAGATTAAAAGTGTCATTTACCAGGCTACAGTCACAGCTAATAACAAAGTCGAAACATATGTTGGCCTAACCGAAGGAGAATTTAAAACTAGATATAGAAACCACAAAACATCTTTTAACACTGCCAGCAAAAGAAATTCCACTGAGCTGAGCAAGCATATCTGGTTACTTAAAGAGTCATGCACCCAATTTAACATCAAATGGAGAATTTTATCCCATGCCAGAGCGTATTCTAACACTGATAAGAAATGTCACCTTTGTACGGCTGAAAAATTTTATATCATCTTTCAACCAGAGTTGTCTTCCCTCAACAGTAGGAGTGAAGTTGTCACCACCTGCCGACACTCTAATAAATTTACTCTCAGCCAGGCGTAGCTCTATGCCCTTAGCCACCTTGTTTCCTGTTTCCTGTTCCACCATTTTTTAACAGCTGAGAGCCGACCTGATGATTGTGTCTAGAATTATTTTATTTTTCCATCTTTTTTTCTAGCACATGAAACAACTTGTAGTCAGCCAATAGTTTTAACATCTTTTACTATTTTACCTTTTAGTATATATATATATATATATATATATATATATATATATATATATATATATATATATATATATATATATATATATATATATATATATATGTATATATATATATACATAAGCCTATGTATGTGATAGATAAAACTTTGTAGCAAATAGTATAAAATAACTTACTCATTTGCTGTTTCAGAATAGTTTTTTGCCATCTTTTTCTGTTAAATACTGATTATGGTATTGTTGAGCAGAAACTGTTGGTATTTGGTAAAATTATTTTCTCTAATGTACGCAAATCTAGACCCATTAATGAAAGTACTAATCCATACTAATTGAGTGCTATTAGGCGTGCTAATTGGATGGTGTTACGTGTAGAAATTAATTGGAAATTAAATAGGTGTATCTTTACCGATAATATCGCATGTGGTCTTTTCATTCACAAATCCTTTACTTGGTTTACTCAATAAAATATCAGAACTGTTTTTTGTGCAAGCTTCATACCTTCATACATACTGGAATTCAGTGTTCGGAGTGAGGGTATACGCAGGTATACGGCGTATACTCACAGAAAATTGAAAGGTATACGTTTCCCCCACCGTATACCCTACAAATTATGGTAAATAATTAAAATATACAGCCATATTCTGCGTATTATTTTCGGTTGTGACGGGAACAGAGAAGCAATTTTCTTTAACCTTGACAAATTTAAAATTAGTCATGAGCTGTGAGCAAGGGAGACAGACACATTATCGGGACGTGAACGCATCTAACTGCTATAAAGTAAGAACTTGTATAGTGCCCTTTCTTCGACCTTGAGGTTCATGCGTTGAAGAATTCCTTGTTCATGAAGTAGTTTACACTCTCCTTTGCAATTCAAGATGAAGAGAACTATAGATAGTTACTTCCCAAGTAAGTCACTTTATTTGCCAAGAGAATGCACATCAAGTAACACAGATCATCTTCTGTTGTTGTGTAAATCTACTCACTCACTGCCGAGTGAGTAGTAGTAGTTAGGAGAAATTATTATCATTAATCAGATTCAATGATGATGATGAAAAAATTATTTATTATTAAATTAATATTATTATAATAATAATTATTATAATTTATTTAGATATGGGAGTAGATTATTTATAATTATTATTTATTTAAACAATTCAATGACTACTAAATTACAAATATAATTTATTAATACTCTAATTTATATGGGTGTAGGTGGTAGATTATTATCCATAATTATGATTTATTTATTAATTAAACAATTCAATGACTAAATTACAAAAAAATAATTTGTTATTAAATGATAAAATAAATGTATTCACTACTAATATATTTATTCTTGTTGTATAGCAGCATTTCATAAAAAATAATTAAAATGATCAAAAGAATTTTCATTATTATTAATTATTATTTATTATAATTAATAATAACTTACATTGTTGTTGTTGTTAATAATTGATTAATTAATGCAAATGATAATAGTTTGTAAAGATCAAAATAATTGTTTTTATTTATTTATTATTAAGAATAAATAATTCTACTCATTACAGATAATTGAAAAGCAGCGATCGTTCTTCTTTGATTTAATTTTCATTATTATTAATTATTATAGTAACCTTCTTGTGTATACTACCTAGTCATCACTTTTTATTTTTTTTGGTGACAATATTTAAAAGCTGAAAGAAAAGTGGGTGGTGATGATATCCTATTATTATTATCATCCATTTATAAATTATTATGGCCATTTATTTATTAAGTAACTGTTGTTGGTAGTAGTATGGCCTGTAAGCTAGCTACTGCATCCATTCCCTCAGTAAGGTCATTGTATTAATGTCGAAGGAGTAAGCTAGGAGGGAGTTCAAGTCTTTAACTATGGCAACTAACTCTGTTGTGTGCTGAGTTTCATCGATTTTAGTGGCACTTATCTTTATTCAGTTTAGTAAATCGATCACCCGAAATCATCAGTCATCTTTAATTATATTTCACACATTTAGCAATTCAGCTGATAGTTGAATGAGTATTCTTTCTTATTTTAGAGATTACTAGTACTAGTAGCACCTCGTCCAAGCAGTTAAAGAAGTCAGAGATAGCTCTCAGAGAAGATGATGGTAAGGAATTAATAACTAAATTATAAAAGCCAAATTGTATAGTAATTGTTGTTGAGTCTGCTAGTTGAGATTATCTTCTTTCTGTTTTCAGAGGTTGTTAGTGGCACCTCATCTAAACAGTTGAAGGAGTCTGTGATAGACCTTAGTGTAGATGAAGGTTCAGATTTGTGTTCAATCTTGCTGTAATGGTTGATGCTTTGAGTGAAATTAGTCAGCTTTCTTTGAATCTGCAAAAGCGTGACGTTACCTTGAGCATTGCTCACAGGCTCATTAATCAAACGATATATTTGGTAGAGAAAATGATTGACTGCCCAGCAAAGCATGTGATGGCAGCTGCAGATGCTCTTAAATCTGGGTATTTTGAAGGGGTGGCTTTGAGTGAAAACAAAGCTGTGAAAAAACTTAACGCCGCCCAGTTTTTCCGATCGCTAGGGAACAGTCTTCGAAACCGAATGATGACGTCTCTTTCAAGAAAAGGTGAAAAAGCAAATTCAGCTACCACTTCCTGTTCAATCTATAGCGAACTACTCAATGACATTGCCGCCCTTGATAGTTTGTCATGGCCTGCTGATGTGAATGTAATTGCAGGCTATGGTGAATCAAACGTGTCAAATCTTTGTGATCGCTTTCATGTCGATTCCACTCAAGCCGTGAGAGGATTCAAAGTGTTCAAAGCTTCATTTGGCAAAACTCCATGCGACGACCTGCTCCCTTTGCTAACTGCTTTAGATACAATACCAGTTTCAACTGCGGAATGTGAAAGGTCATTTAGCGTTATGAACATTGTATTGACCGAAAAAAGAAACAGGCTGAACACAGCAGTGCTCTCCAGTTTACTGTTCATCAGTATAATCGGGCCAGAAATCGAGGTTTTCAAACCTAAAAAGTATGTGGAGCATTGGTTGAAAAAAGGCAAACATTCTGCTACAGATACCAAATCTCTGGCTAGAAAAACAACTTTGCCTGTTCATGCATATTCCCACATACATTCACTTTTTTAATTACATGTGAATGTTTTATGCGCCTTATATTCTTCATTGCTGGCTTTAAATTTGTGTATGTTTTTTGTTTACCTAATCACTTGTGTATTTTTAGTGTAGCATGTTGGGTACTGTGCAACCGTGTTATATGTTCTGTGATTGTATTATTGTTATATATCAATAAAGCAGCATTAATCAAAAGTTGATTATTGTGCCTCATCTCCAATATGCATTGTATTGTGTTACCAGTTACCGACTTGGTATCTGTACTCATAATTCTGATGGAACAGGCATGATAGAAATATTTATATAAGTGGTACTCCTATGAATACAAGTGAATGATACTGCAATTTGGCATCCATTTGTGTATGTGAACATTCTTAATTGTTATGTAACTGCACTATTTTTATGATGCTTATTATAGGACCTGCAAAGCAATTTCCAAGCATCTGAGATGCTGTTTTTTATAAATTTTCCGCTCGCGCGGGGCATATAAAGGGGGAGGGGTGCCCGCACCCCACCCCTCCCCCGCACCCCCACCCCTCCCACCCACTTTTATTTTAACAGTATACCCACAAAAAATTCTAGACTTCTAACACTGCTGGAATTACTACATTAAACCGACGTTTTACCTATTGAGTTATAGGAATAAGCATTAGTGTATAGAACTATATTAAAACAGGTGAAATTTTACCCAAAGAAACATACACGATGCATTTTACAGTCTACTGTTATAAAGATTTTCGATTCCAGGATACATACTAAATTACCATGTAACTTTAAATTAAAAAACAGATGGAAATGTAGATAGATAAAAATGCTTTTTAGTCTTGTTGGACTGTTGTGAAGTTTTCAATTTCAGGTTAGGCGCTAACCTATAGGTTTATATTAAAACAGTTGACATTTTATCCAATGAATCATATGTTACACACATATTACATCCCACTGCTCTAAATTTTTCTTGATTCCAGGGTAGATACTAAATTAGCTTGTAGCTCCATATTCAAAAATGAATAAATGAACAAAAATATGTAAAGTAATTATTGTAGTCTCACTCATGCTAATACCAAACAGTAGCTTGTAAGCCATCAAGTACTTACAAGCTCGTAAGTCAGACTGACAAACAAGCGGACAAGATTAAGATTTGTTAACATTAATTTAGCTGGATAGATGTATTTGAAAGTCTATCAGCTCTAAAATTACTATTTGCTTTAAAACTTGAGACAGATATATGTTACATAAAAATTAAAAAGAGTAATTAACAAAATTACGCTTGGGTGTTATTTAGAATGTAAATCAGGGCCCAATTTATGATTAGGTTTTAAAGGGAGTAACTGTTTGAGTGCGTATTCAGTAACGATTTCCTTAGTGCGTAACAAAATGAATCATTTGCGAGTGCATTTTAAAACACAGATGCTAAAATTAAAAGTGTGCACTCACCAATAATAAATCAGACAAACGTATTAATTCTTGCTTTTTCTGTAATTTTCAGCTCACAACTTTCAGTACATAAACACGACTAATCAATGAACATAACGTTTACTGTATTCCCATCATACATTCATAACAATGCTTGTATTTTTTTTTTTGTAAATCATAAAACATAACCAAAAAGGTGCTGATTCTACAAAACTCATAAACTGCTGTGTTATTTGCTTATTTTATGTTAATAGCCAACTTACACTTAAAAGTTAATTGGAATTCAAGATAAATAGTTAATGTAGACATTCGTTATAATTGATCCTATATTCATCAATGAGCATGTCTTCAAAACTTTCCCGTTGCACACATGTATTGTCACTTACGTGTTCAACTGGAATTATAAAGTTGATTTTGTAATCCAGAATGCATACACATCTGCTCCTTCTGGAATGCGCGTGAAGGTTAGCGAACAGACGTATGTATCATTGAATGAATGTTGACATATGAATAATTACTTTTCTAAAGCCGCGTTGTTATTGATGATTAATTGCCTGAGTACAAATGTAATCAAAAAGGGAATGCATAAACTCGGTTGATTTGAAAACGGGATGCAAACTTTATGACGCCTATGATAATACCTGAAGATGGTTCGAGTAAAATTTCGTCCGCGTAAAAACGTAATAGTAACTTTAAGTCGACTACAAAATATGGTAAATTATTTTAGCGGACGTTCTCAAGTTTTCCAACTGGATTTCCTTGTTGAACGGAGCAAAACATCGTAAGCTTGTTTAGCGGGCACTCTGAAGTTTTCCAATTGGTTTTCCTTGTTAAATCTCTTAATTACCCATAAACATTTGACAATTGCTTCTATCGATACTCGTTATGAACTATTGTTGTAAATAATAGTATAGTAGACGCTAAATTGACGCAACTTTCAGCCATATAAAGCTTACTCCTTACGCAATTAAAATTTTAAAAACAGAATACATATTTTCGCAAACAATGATAGTAACATCATCAAAAATCAAAGACAATAGCTGAAGAGCTTTTGTTATGAAACTCTTCTAACACCAAGAATTTTAATAAATAATATTGCAGCCGGGATTCAAAAACATGCTCTCAATCACTACAGCAATATCAACAAAGTTCACTAAATACACATATTTTTGACAACAACAAAGTCATAAGTAGGTAGGTACATGTACATAGCTAGCTATACAATGCTAATATGAACATAATTTTTAAACCAAACTATTTTATGTTTATGAGATAAATACTTCTGTACATTGTTTCAACATTATAATAGAACTATTCAATACTCCTTCAATAAATACGTATCTATGAACACGATTTTGTATGGAGAAAACAGCTTAAATTTTCTTGTAATGAAATTATACCAATAACTATACAATGTTAATCCAACAATGAAAATCACCATACAAAACTCAGTATAAACCTACACGTTTATAAGTCATCCAACCTCATAATCTAACGACATAAAAAATCACAATATAAACCCCCTGTGCAACTAATACAACACAAAAAATTAAAACACCTGGTGCACACAAAAAGGTTCCTCACCCAACACAAATAATTACAAACACCTGGTGCACACAAAGCTACTTCACCCAACCAATGCACCAGGATAACTTCCAAAACATCCAACAAATACACATAACATACAAACCATTGTCCAAATCGACATTGAACACCATTAAAATTACATTCATTCTAAACAACTGGTGCACACAAAAAAGTACCTCACAGGTTTGCATGGTACCAGGGGCATATTTCAAGTACACCTGGAATCAGGAGAACCTTCTCCTCCTTAGACACCATGACAGAAATCTGCTCCTATCTTACTACTTGCGCAGGCAGATTGTTTGTGTGCATGCATTACCTTTAATCATTACATGAATGCTCAGAAATTGTCTTTGTTTGCTAGCAAACAAATATTTCGTTACAAATATTTTAGATATGGCCATGTTTTGAGTAAAATAATTGTAAACCTGCTCAGTCATGAGATAGAGAGCAGTATTTAGCATCAATTGTATAGGTAAATGTACTCTTTCCAGTGTTATGGAATTTTGAGTCTCATATACATTCTTTGATCAGAAAAAACAAACAGAGACTCTGTTTTCAAGTAAAAACAGAACTTTTTCTTCTTTTACAGCTTTCCAACTCTTTTGAGTAATATAAAAAACCTTTAGGCTTTTACCGCATGAATGAATAATAGCAAGCTTGAGCACCTGTTAGCGAAGTCTGGGCCTTCATAACCTTCTGAGTCTGAGGAAGTGTCGTAGCTTGATAGCACACCACTTGTTAGCCTTAGCGCAGCATTGACAGCTGGCTCTTCCGAAAGCACATAGTCGTAGTGTTCAGAAAATTCATTTGGGGCATCACAGTTGCGTTGCATTCTTTGATCATGCAATGTGGGGCTTGCCTCATTGCAAGGGTTCACAGGCTCACTCACATCATTAACTCCGTTGACATTCAAGTTATCCCCAAAGGCTGCTGCATCATTTAGCAATGTGGTTTCTGCTTTTACTTCATCGTAAACATGGTTTTGTGCAGCTCCTTCAGCAGTCGTTTCATAAACACCGTGTGGCTCCTCTTGTTCCGCTGGTACAACTGAGATAGACACAGAATGACGGAAGTGAAGACTCGGTATTGAGTTGTATACATTGTCATCTCCCTGAGCTGCAACAAACAAATTTTTTTCAAATGTTGGTTAAAAAAATCGTGCTAAAGCACCTGACTTCTTACTATTACAATTTTATCACTTCCTCAAAACAGATGCCGCAAAAAATCATAAAGTTGGCTTTTTAAATTTTTAAAGCAACTGAGAGTGTACCTTTTCTTGATTTAAAGCTGAGTCTATGTAATTTGTTGTTAAACTCAATTTAAGCCAGTCACTGATATAATCGAGCTTACCGAAACTGATTACCCTCGACCCTTAATCTGGCAAATTTCACTGACAGTTCATACCCAACTCCCTAAACAGCAGTATTCTAGTTTGTGGAACTTGAACAACCTTTCTCAAATAGCCTTGTTTACACCAAAACTTTTGGTTTTTCAATATCTAGCAATGCAGACCCTGCATTTAGCAACATCATAGTTCTACTTTTCTTTCCAAGTGTACCACTCATTTGACAAATGGGTCTTTTTATGCAGTAAAACTCAATTGGCAAGTCAATGAACTGGCAAATCAATTTTTTTTACCACTATATTTTGTTCATATCTGGTTCAAAAATTCAGCGAAATAAATTTTACTTTGACAGTGAGCAAGCCATTCCTCTGTATTGATTTATTTCGTTACCAATATACAATCCACTTGACTATAAAGCAACTGAACTACAAAAATTCTCGGTAATGCTGTGCGTTAAATTATGAAACCTGAGTAAGTAGGCTACAGCAAGTGAATAAGGTATGAAGCTCTGTTGCATTACAACAGCACTGACTTTCATTTGTAGGGCATCTGGCTAATGGTACTCTCATTTGCTGTAATTCAAACATTCTATTTATTCAAAAGTTCTTTGGCCACAAAATCACCCACCAAAGTCCACTTGGTCTTACACACTTCAATATAGCTAATAATTTTTTGGTGCTTATTGAGCCTGACAAAACATTCTGTCTGCATTCGAGAAACCTATTTCTCAGTTTTTCTGCTGAAGCAATGTATTGGCAGGAGAGAAATTCCTTGCATTTCAAATTTTCTTGGCCCATCACCCTTTTCCATTAACAGAAAACAGCTACCTTCGTTGCATTCAAGAAACTTCATCATACAAAGCAGTCATTGGGAACATAAAAGCTCACCTCAATATTTAATGTGAGCAGTAGAACTTAGTATTGAAACAAAAACTGAGGCAGATAGAGGGTTTGTGCCAAAATGGCTACTTTCTACTAATGGGTTACTACCACTACTCGGCTTGAGTCGGCTGAATATCTTTTTTTATGGGTATTGACGACAGCAAGAAGTGTAGCAATCGACTGTGTAGTAGGCTGCTTGCAACACTATCCTGAATTTGTTACACTACAAATCTGTTCACTATTTCAAGGCTATGCAATTAATTGGTAACAAATTATAAATCACCGTTAGCATGGTTGAGAACTGCATATTATCAATTGGGTTTGGTTGAAAGTGCTATTTCAAAAAATTAAATTAAAAAAATTATGATTTTTTATTATTACTGTTATTGGCTAGGAAAAATTAGCTGAAACATTATAATTAGCAGAAGAAGAAAGCATGCACATTACCATAATATTACAGGAACCAGAGATTGAAAATTTTGCTGATGAAACTTTAGTGCATTTTATAACAAATCAGGTTTTCTAACGAAGATTACACTTTAAGAACACGAGTTGATAAAACAAACATTTTTACCATCAAACCATCAACTTTGTCGCAAAATATAAACACACATAGTTTGATGTTTAGTTGTTTTCAGCCATTCAGTTTTTTCTCTTGTTGAAGAAAAAACTTCTAAAAAAGTGAAAATTCAAACGCTCAAAATTATTATGAAAATGCTTTTATTTTATAAACAGTGCAACAATTAGTAGCTCTCCATGTTACAATTTTGTAGCGCTATTCAATGGTGTCATGGCTCAGTGCTCCTCAATAGCGATAAATCATAAGCCAGGAACGCAGTAGGACCAAAGTTCTTGAACCCTAGTAGTAATATATGAGCAGATCTCCCTACCAAGTGTTTTTTTGTGGATGAGTGCTTGGGGTTGAGGCAATGGGTTACAGCGTTGAATGAATTCGCCGAGTTCATATTGTATTTCATTTAGGGGTATTTGAGTGGCATTTAAGTGGCATTTGAGTTTTGATTATTTTTTTACTTAATTTGAACTTATATGGTATTTAGATTTTAAATGTATGGCAACTAAATTTTGAATGCATGGCATTAAAGTTTTGATCATTTTACATAATTCGAACTCATATGATAACATTTTGATGAAGATGGAGTTGTATTTGCCACTGAATTGTTTTTGTATATGATATAACCATCTACAACACTATAGTTATTGTTATAGTTTTATTATTGCATAATAAGTATTACATTGAATAAATACATTGATTAAAATGAATCAATATATGATTATACACATTTATTGTATAATAAGTAGGGAAAATCTCTCCATATATATAGCTAGAGTCAGTAAATACTAAGTAATAACAATTAATACATAGTCTTTTTTTACAATGATGTCTTTGTGTAGTGATGTTATATCTTAAGAAGGGAGACTTCTGTTTTATGTGCTTTTGAATTCGTAATGAACTAAAATAAAAAAGTTATGTATTAGTATAGAATGATTAAACAAAAATTTAAAATAATTACATGAATTTGAGTTATAGCTTTAGTTACATTGGATAGTTTACATTATATAGAAAAGGGAAATAGCTCACCGAGTCACATTGTCCAACTTGTTTTTTTGAATTAGAGACTATCCATCGCTAAAACAAAAAATTATTTGGGGTAAAAATAACTACAACTACATCTAAATTGAGTTGAAGTATTATTTACAATGATTAGAATTTATTAAATAGAAAAGAAAAACTCTCACCGAGTTTTATCATGTATCTCATCCTTTTTTTCAGCAACATATCCTGTCTCAAAATCATCAAAATCTCCACGTAGAAAATCTTCAAGTTCATCATCATCAATTTCTAATATCGTTTTGTTGTGCTTTGCTTGATCACAATATTGTCTCCAATAAATTTGACCGAGTCTGTATGTAGAGCAAAATGAAAGATCATATTCCGTCTTAAATTTTCCGTGGTTTTTTTTTCCTCTGTAGATCATCACACCTTGAGCATGTTGGTTAGCTTCTAAAACATATTTGTCTGGTATGGCAAGCGTCTTCAACAGCGTTTCTCCACATTGTTCAATGGTATAACGGATACAAATTACATTTGACTGCCCTCCGTTAAATCGATGAGGAACGAATCTATCAACAACATCTCGGTAAGGGAAAATAGCACCGGGTTGGAAACTATTGAGGGTCTTGATGTTCAAGAAGCGTTTGAGCTGACCTTTAGTCAATGTACTCAAATATAGTGATTCCTCTTCAGCTGCCTTCTTGCTTAGAAGATGTCTGCTAACACGTTTGACATCATACCAAAGAACACTTTTGTTTTTTGGTTTTCCCTTTCTACCCAAATATACAACGTTAAACGGAGGGGGGTAATTATCACAGTTGAAGTTTTTAGCTATTTCAACTGGACAGAAAAGTATTTTGGGTTCGAGTTCATTTATATCTGAAGGATCATGGTAGCGAACTTGAGAATATCTACACTTCTCCTTACTTGATGGATGTATCACACCAGTCACTCGCATAATGCTTGGGATAGGAAGATCTTCAAATGTTTTGCAAATCGGAACTTTTGGTGAGTCAATCACTTGAGAACCTTTAGACTTTTCTAATTCCCTAGCTCTCCTTTCGTTGAGACATTCAACTGTTAAATGAGCTATAGCTCCACTCTCCATTGTTTTCTTATCAACGGAAGTAGTTTGTTTTCTCGCTATTTTTTTTCTTTTCCTTACTATTCGCTTTTTTGGAGCAGTTTTCTTTCTCTTAGGAGTTGTTTTGCCGTTTTTCATTTTATTTTCTGTTGGATATGGATCTGTGCAAAGGAGCTCTTCAGAAAGATCATCCATAACATTCTAAAAATAAAACGCTAATATTTGCATGGGTGGCTAAGAGTGTATTTATTAGTTAGAGTATCTTATATATATATATGAATTTATGACAAAAGCTAGAGTATCTTATATATATATATATATATTTATGACAAAAGCAGTTAAGACCATAGAGTTATGATAGATTGAGAATGTGCTTATTAAACTATTGGGATGTGGAGACAGACAACAAAGGATGCGTTCAAATATATATATATATATATATATATATATATATATATATATATATATATATATATATATATATATATATATATATATATATATATATATATATATATATATATATATATATATGTATTTACTTAATATCATACTGCTTTCAACATCTCAATTGGTAAGAAATAAAATATAATAGGTTGAACAAAATATTGTGAAATAATAAAATCAATATCAATATGTTTTCTGAATTTATAAAAAGTTTTTTTGTTCCACTTCATGTTATATAATTTTTTGAAAATTATTTGATTCCAAACACTTCTTTCAATTTCTTTTAAAAAACCATTAATATTAACGACTTCCACCATTGACAAAACGGTTTCGAAACCGTTTTTTATAATGTCATCAAAAAGTTCTGTAGATACATCATGTTTCTTACAACACATCCCCATACTCATCATGTGTTGAGTTATACAGAATATTATAACTTGGAATGTCAAACGTTCTACAGCTTTTTCTTCAACAACATCATTATTTATCACATAGTTATGATACATTTCTGGAAGGAAGTCCTTTAAGTAGATTGGGTTTGTTGTTGTATTGTTCTAAAATACAAGCGATAATTAGATAACTAAAATAATTAAAGGTTTTCAACAGGTGTTAAATAGTATTTTTTATTAATTCTTACCTTTTCATCAGGCTGAGATTCCGACTTTAGATACAATGGTTGGCTTCCTACGTCTTGAGTATTAATTCTGAAAAAACAAAAAAAATTGGTTCAATTCTTTATAATCAATTTAAAGATAGATATGTCATAAAGCCTTCAGATAGTTGTGTTAGCTAGCGGAAATAATTGTATTTTTAGTCTTACCTTTATGAAGAGAGAACTCTTAGTAGTTGCAATGGAAGATGTAGTAGATGTTGCTCCTTTGCTCACTGTTGTTGAACTGGATGCTCTCTGTCTGAAACCCTTGTCTCTTATATAGCTAAACGTGTGAAAATAAATGTTTTATTCCTGCGAAAGCATTGGTTTCTATTCGCGTGAAAATAAAATTTTTATTCCCGCAAAAGCAATGGTTTGAATTCGCGTGAAAATAAATTAGTTATTCCCCCGAAAGCAACGGTTTCCATTCGCGCGAAAATAGCTTAGTTATTCCCGCGAAAGCAACGGTTTCAATTCGCGTGAAAATAAAGTTTTTATTCCCGCGAAAGCAACAGTTTCCATTCGCGTGAAAATGAAATGTTTATTCCCGCGAAAGCAACAGTTTCCATTCGCGTGAAAATAAATTATTTATTCCCGCGAAAGCATTGATTTGTATTTGCGTGAAAATAAATTATTTATTCCCGCGAAAGCAATGGTTTCCATTCGCGTGAAAATAAATTATTTATTTCCGCGAAAGCAACGGTTTGTATTCGCGTGAAAATAAAATGTTTATTCCCGCGAAAGCAACGGTTTCCATTCGCGTGAAAATAAATTATTTATTCCCGCAAAAGCATTGGTTTGTATTCGCGTGAAAATAAAATTATTATTCCCGCGAAAGCAACGCTTTCCATTCGTGTGAAATAAAATTATTTATTTCCGCGAAAGCATTGGTTTGTATTCGCGTGAAAATAAAATTTTTATTCCCGCGAAAGCAACGGTTTCCATTCGCGTGAAAATATATTAAATATTCCCGTGAAAGCATTGGTTTGTATTCGCGTGAAAATAATTTTTTTATTCCCGCGAAAGCATTGGTGTTCTTCCGTAAAAACAATGTTTCATTAATTTAACCTTATGATAAATGGGATGATTTCAGCTATATAAGAAGCACTGTTTTCACACAGAAAGCAGTCACTTCAACATTAGCAACTGAAGGAGCAAGATCTACTACAACATCATCTACTACAACTGCTAGAAGGACTTTCTGTTTTGAGGTAAGTCAACTTGATGTACTATTGAGTATAAATTTAATTTTTTATCCATTTAGATACTAACAGCAGTATGATATTGAGTAAATATACATATATATATATGTATATATATATATATATCTTCAAATTGGTTTGAAAAAGAAATCAAAAAATCATAACAAGGGTTTTTACTTTATCTTTTAGAATGTCGACACAAGTCAATACAAAACAACTGAAGAATAAAGAACCAAAACCTTCACAAGACAGGAAGGTGATTGATGACAATGTACTTCTTCAACGCACTACGATTCCCTTTCAAAGCGCCAGTCTGAATACTCTGGCAACTCTCATCATCAAAAGCGCCTCTCTGTTAAGTACTCTATCTCCAGCTTCCAGAAGAAACATTGAAAACATAGTCAAAGTTGAAGATTTACCAATACCTACAGTTATGCAGGTGTTAACCGTCGAGTTCCATGATGAAACGAACTGCACCATCATCTACAACTATAAAAAAGATGGAAAGATAGTTAGAGTGAAGAGCACTATTCCATTAGCAGCAGGATTACTTGTTAATGAAGCTTCGCAAATAAGACCACTGGTTTTGATCTACATGGGTGTTGAAAAGACTGGAAAAGCAATTTTTCGTGCCGCTACAGAAAGAGGATCTACTTTGAGGTGGACGAATGCGTTTGATGTATTACCAGAAAAAAGTATGAGACAAATCAATGCTTATTTCGAGGTAGCTCATCTTCAGGATTTCCCAACAGATAGTGTCATATGTTTCCAAAACCCTGAAGTGATAACAAAATCTGACAGGCGATGGAATGGGAATGAAGAGACTCTTCTAGTTCAATACAGAAGTGTTGTAGATGAAGAATTACCGATCGGAGATATGCGCATTCCTCATCAAATAGCTTCTGCTGTGACATCAGAAAGATTTGGAGTTATTCTCTTCAAGGGACTGAGTCGAAACACGGACAATTCAATTTTCTACAACATCAGTGTACTCGCGGCTCATCAAGCCTTCCTCCAAGCCTCAGAACTGACTGATAATCCAAAATCTGAGGATTTTCTCAACCACTTTGATGATACTGAAAAAGGAGACTGTGGAGAACAAACTCTCGAGTAGCTAATCTATAACTCAAGGGATTCATATCACTATAGGTAAGTTTTATTAATTTTTACCATAATTTAAGAAAGTTGATTTGTGAAAATTTTGTGTATTCTTACTGTTGGATAACGCTTACAATGAAAAACCACTTAATTTCTCTTTCTCACGTAAATAACAACAGTAAAACGATTTATCACGTAAATGATCAATTTGTGAACATTTTTTGTAAAACATTTTTGTAAAACATTTTCAAATTATATATCTTTCGGATTAAAAAGGGATTTTTTTGTGTCATCAGTGTATTTTTTTTACATAAAAGTTGAAAAAATAACAAAAGGTTATAATTATTTTACATAATATGCTTAATTTTTCACATAAATGATCAACTCATGAACATTTTTTGTAAAACATTTTTAAATTATATATATTTCGGATTAAAAACAGGACTTTTTTGTGTAATCAGTGTAGTTTTTTACCTAGAAGTTGAAAAAATAACAAAAGGTTATAATTATTTTACAAAAATGTTTAATTTCTCACGCAAATGATCAACTCATGAACATTTTTTGTAAAACATTTTTAAATTATATACATTTCGGATGAAAAAAGGACTTTTTCATGTGTAATCAGTGTATTTTTTACATAGAATTTGACAAAAAAATAACAAAATTTTTATAATTATTTTACAAAAAATGCTTAATTTCTCACGTAAATGATCAACTCATGAACATTTTTTGTAAAACATTTTTAAATTATATACATTTCGGACTAAAAAAGGACTTTTTTGTGTAATCAGTGTATTTTTTTACATAGAAGTTGAAAAAATCACAAAAGGTTATAATTATTTTACAAAAATGCTTAATTTCTCACGTAAATAACACATTTTATCACATAAATGGACAATTCATGAGCGTTTGTTGTAAAACATTTTTAAATTATATATATATATATTTATATATATATATTCCGGATCCAGATGAAAAAAAGGACTTTTTCGTGTGTAATCAGTGTATTTTTTTACATAGAAGTTGAAAAAATAACAAAAGTTTATAATTATTTTACATTAATTTTTAATCATGCTATACTAATACATCATTTTTTATTTTAGTCCATTATATCGTAAAAAGAAAACAGAATAAAGGACTTTCCCTAAAAAAATAATGAGCTGAATGATGTAACTCAGTGAGTTATTTTCCTGTTATATATAATGTAAACTATCTAATGTAGCTAAGAGTAAAATTCAAATTCCGTAAAATTTATTTATATAATGAATAAATTTTGTATTTTAGTCCATTATTGGATCAAAAAGAATACGGAATACAGGAATTCCTCTCTCAGACTAATAATATATCAGCAGAACATCAAAGAAGATATTGTTCAAGAAAAATGCTTTGTAACCATTGATATCGTAAGCTATAGTAGTTTGTATTACACAAAATTTACTATAAAACAGTTTTATGAATGTAAAAACTAGATATGGTATTTTCTATTACAATTATTTTCCTGTAAATTTTATTCATCTAAAGGAGTAATTTGGTGATTTTTGACAGTTTTTAAAAAAATAGCAAAAACTATATATTTTAAGGATTGTTTTTTTAAAAAAGTTAAAAGTACAAAAAAGTTAAAAAAAAGGTATGTAATAAAAACCCTGTTTTGAAACATGAAAAATTTAAAAGGAAGGTGTAGGATAAAATCCTCACTCAAAAAATTAATGAAAATTGAATGGAATAAAAGAATATTTTCCCAAATACCAAAATTTTGTAAATATAAAGTGAAAATCTCCATATATATTTTTTAAAAAAATATCGAAAACTATATATTTCAATGATTATTTTTTAAAAAGTTCAAAAAAACAAAAAAAACCATGTAATAAAACCCTGTTTTGAAACATAAAAAATTTAAAAGGATGGTGTAGGATAAAATCCTCACTCAAAAAATTATTGAAAATTGAATGGAATAAAAGAATATTTTCCCAAATACCAAAACTTTGTAAATATAAAGTGAAAATCTCTATATATATCGTTTTTAAAAAAATATCGAAAACTATATATTTCAATGATTATTTTTTAAAAAGTTAAAAAAAAGAAAAAAAAGCCATGTAATAAAACCCTGTTTTGAAACATAAAAAATTCAAAAGGAAGGTGTAGGATAAAATCCTCACTCAAAAAATTATTGAAAATTGAATGGAATAAAAGAATATAAAGTGAAAATCTCTATATATATTTTTTTTAAAAAATATCGAAAACTATATATTTTAATGATTATTTTTTTAAAAAAGTTGAAAAAACAAAAAAACTTTGTAATAAAACCCTGTTTTAAAACATAAAAAAATTAAAAGGATGCTGTAGGATAAAACTCTCGCTCAAAAAATTAATGAAAATTGAATGGAATAAAAGAATATTTTACCAAATACCGCATTTTTCTTGTAAATATATAGTAAACATTTCTAAAATATTGTTGGTGAAATTTACTGTAAAATGGTTTCAAGTGTGTCAAAGACTAAATATGGTGTTTTCATTGAAATGTTTATTTTCAAAAGATCCATATAATATCATTGAATCAATTAGTCAAATTTAACACTCAAATTCTTTATTATCAAGTAGGCTTAATGTTTCTATTGCGATTAGTTCTCAAATATTGTAAATTTTAACTATCTAGAAGAGTAATTTGTCGATTTTGATGTTTTTTTTCTTTAAAAAAAATGATTACGTAATACCACATACTTCAGTTCTAATTCGTTTGAACAATTTCATGGGAGACAAAGAATAAAAAGTTACATTGATTTAGTTTTTAGGATTGAAGTTGCCATCGAAAATGGTTTGTTCTTGAATGGGTAAATCCATAACCTCCTCATCATCATGACAGAAGTTTTCCGATGATTGCATTTTGAAAAACAAATTACATTGATTTAGTTTTCAGAATTGAAATTGCCATCGAAAATGGTTTGTTCTTGAATGGGTAAATCCATAGCCTTCTCATCATCATGTCTAAGTTTTCTACCCCAATATCTCCAACCTCTCAGAGATAGAGATTGTTCTGTTTAAAAAAATAATGGAAATTGTATATATAAATGACTGTTTTGAAAAAATGGTAAATTTTAAAAAAAATTTAAAAGGAAAATGTGGGATAAAACCCTCACTCAAGAAACTAATTTTGTATGATAGGTTGCTTACCTAACAATAAGAAAATAATGAATAATGTATATTTAAGCAATTATTGAAAAAATTAATGAAAATTGAATAGAATAAAAGAATATTTTACCAAATACCCTGTTTTTTTTTGTAAAGATATACAAACAGATGAAATTTAACCATTTAGAGGGTGATTTCTTTTTTGCAAAAAAATAATGAAAATTTAATAAAATGAAAGAATATTTCACCAAATACCCTGTTTTTTGTAAATTTGTACAAATATATGAAATTTAACCATTTAGAGAGAAAATTTAATGAAATGAAAGAATATTTTACCAAATAGTCTGGTTTTTTGTAAATTTGTACAATTAGATGAAATTTAACCATTTAGAGGATGATTTTTTTTTTGCAAAAAAATTAATGAAAATTGAATGAAATGAAAGAATATTTCACCAAATACCTCTTTTTTTGTAGATGTATACAAATAGATGAATATCTAACTTCATCCATTTTTTTCCATTTGGGATCATGTTTGAAGGTTTTCAAGATATTTTTTTTAGTAAAAGCTTATGCATTGATTGGCATTACAAGTTGTAGTGTTTTGTATTATTTAATATTTACTGACTCTAGCTATATTACATGAGATTTTCCCTACTTATTAAACAATAAATGTATATATTCACATATTGTTTCATTTTTAATCACTGTATTTATTCAATGTAGATATATCTCCTCTCTCCTCTCTCTCCTCTTTTCATCTCTCCTCTCTCTCCCAAGATATCATATGAGTCGAAATTACAAAAAATTATCAAAACTTAAATGCCTTACGATCAAAATCTAGATGCCCTATGAGTTATAATTATGTATACAATTATGTAAAAAAAGTATCATAACTTAAATGCCATACATTCAAAATCTATACGCCATATAAGTTCAAATTAAGTAAAAAAATAATCAAAACTCGAATGCCACTTAAATGCCACTCAAATGCCACTCAAATGCCCCTCAAATAAAATACAATATAAACTCGGCGAATCCATTCAACGCCCTAACCCATTGCATCACCCCAGATTTTAACCCCACAAAAAACACTTGGTAGGGAGATCTGCTCATATATTACTACTAACCCTAATTAGTGAATCAATGGCGACTTCGAAACATTTAATTAAATAAATGAGTGAAACTGTATCAAGGAAAAATAGTTTCAATCATCAAAAAAGTAGTTTTAAATGCGCCTCCTATGTTTGCTTTGTCTAATATTACATATTTCACATATATAACTTTGCAGTAGCAGTCCATGACTAGTGTGCTAATCATTATAACAAATATAAAAAAAATATCGTTTATTATTATTTATTTGACTATGGCCAACTGGCGATTTTTTTCAATTTTATTATGAAGTTCTAAAACAGGGACAAAAGACAAATAATATGAAATTAAAACACATGCATATATTTGCGAAGACTTCTTATGCCTCATTTTTCATTAACATACATTGTCTTGAAAGATAACTCTCTCACATCACTGAAATGTCTGTCCTTATCATTTAATTATCTTGAGCGCAGCGATGCTGGAAATTCAATACACGCATATACAAAACCAGTAGCGCTATGGTAATCTATTTTTTCCATAACGCTTTAGTGGTCTGACGCTATTTTAAGTTGCTATTTAGTAGCAGCATTCAAATTCCCTAAACCGTTACGACAATGGTAGCAATATAGCCATTTCCATAAGCCATTATTCTGTAGTGCTACGAAGTCGTGATATGGAAAGCTAGTAAGTTTGAAACAGTGCATTGTTTTTGAAAATTTTAGGCTGATCAATTTGCCATTTGTTTGACAGAAAAAACGTTTTCACCAAAAGTTAAAGCATTCCAACAGATCCATATGGTCATTTGCTTAAAAAGATTTTGCAAAGTTATTTATTTACAAGCAAAATGAGAAAAATTTCTTTCGTGTCAACTGGTTCTGGACCAACAAGTGACAAATTTTTCTCTTCTGTCATTTGGTTCTGTACCAAAAATTTATTTAATATTTTAACAGAGGTATTTCAAACTTGTTTTCTTGTTCTAAAAGGCTTCAATCATGCTGCCCTATTCTGAGAAAATCAGATCCCTCAAAATTTCACAATTATTCAGTGGAGCTCAAAATATGAACAACATTATCCCTCAAAGCTCAACGTTTTCATATGCTAACTGTTATGAAATTTAGCATTGTAGAGAATTGCCAATGCATATGTACTGTCTCTTTTGAATATAAAATGTACTGTATCTAAAGAAAATAAGGATATTTGGTTTTGTCTGATATATCCAGGCTTAAATGCTCTGTTCATTACGCAGAAAAACTCCACATCTCAGCTTGTAAACATAAGTTTATTAAATCTTTCTAATTCGTACATTCTATTTTTGCTATAGCAACCTATGCATTGCACAAACCCCAGACGTTACAGTACAAGCATGTGATATTAAATAAAAAACGCAAACTACACAAGAATTAACAAAGTTACCACTTTTAAATGGAGCTCAACTCATTATTTGTAAACAACCCAGCAACTTGACTTGGAGTGGTTTATGCCAAAAATATTGACGACTCTGGGGCATATGCTTTGAAATAAGATTATAAAATAACCAATGTTTCTTGCTTTCAGTAAAGCGATGCGACTCAGTTCTAGAAAATTAGAATCCATTCATGTATGTTGCACGGAGTTTCTTAAAAAAAGCTCCAGCCATTCACAGTTAGCTGAATTTGTAAAGCATACTTGAATCTCCTCTGAGAAACTTCAAAGCACTGATTCAATGTGCAAGAAAAGATACATCTGAATACACATGCAGTTAGTCCTTAAAAACCCTATGTCACCAACAGCTAGCAGCTAACATGAGATAACAAAATTTCATTGTATCAACTGAAAACCGTTCAAGTTAAATGTAATTGAAGAAGCATTTCTTGCTTATTGGATTTAGTCACTCCCTGAATAAGTCTTGTATATTAGCAGTGACAGCATTCAGCATATATAAAAGTTAAATATGCAGAAATTTGAAGAGTGTGTAAGATAACTCTGTGAGCACGTGTGGTAACAAATATTGAATGATTTCATGCTAATTATGAAGTAAGTTAACACTGCTGTCGTTTCCTCTTTTGTGCAGGGCAATGTTTGACGCTGCCTCAAAATAGAACTGGATAAGCTATTTCGTTTTTGTCAAGTTCATCAGGAGGAATAGTAAGCAATTACATTAAGTGAGAGTCTCAAAAGTTCTGCGTGAAGCAACTTTTGCAATGTTGAAATTTGACAAAATGTTGCTTTTGGTTGTGTGATTGGTAAAAATGTGAAAGCAATAAATCTGAAAGAAGATCTCACAAACTTTGGTGGATTTTTTATTGTCAAAAGAATGAGCACAGCCTATAGGATCATGTATGAAAATGGCCCAGAAAATAATTCTCTCAAAGTGCACACAAAACCCAATAACTCAGGTACTTGGTTTTGTCTGCATGTTAGTAATGATGACTCTTAAGATATTGGGTTTTGCAGATTAGAAAAGTCACTTCCTATTGCCAGTAGAAGAAAAAAAACATTTAAGTATGTATGTAAAAGGGTCTACTTATAAATTTTAGGCAAAAAATGAAGCTCAAAATTTTAGTCAGATATTGGGTTATTTTTTCGAGAATGGGGCAAAATAGTAACTGTGCCAGCCCAGGTTTATATGTTGTAAGCTTCACTAGTAGTAGCCTGTCTCATGCCCTCCACCAAATCAGTTACTCCTTTGACTAAGCAGAGGGAGATCTTTGCTAGCACAAACAATTTTTGGTTCGACAAGTCCGATTTAAAAATTCTAGTAAAATGCATTTTAGCTTGGAACTTGCTATTGTAAAGGTATGTCTATAAACTGTGCAAAAAACTGTGCTAAATGTGCTGGTCAAATCATTTTGTTGAATAAGTATTTCATTCTTTATTTTTATATATTTTTAATGAAACAAAATAATAACATTTTTCTTTGAAGTCTATTTTGTTTTAGTGTCTATACATTACACCCGATATTGTGGGCATCGTACCAATTGTATCAACTGACAAAAAACTTCTTCCCATTGTTAAACACTTACCCAGGACATTCTGGTTTTCTTCTCCCAAGTTTTGCAAAGCTATTGTCTCATTTGGATTTGCAGGCTCCAGGTTATTGGATCTGCTATAGTACACAGAAAATTATTTATTGGCACATCAACAACCTAAAGTATTTAGTATGTTATCAATCAAGAATTATACTTAATAGATCAGTAGTATTGAAATGCTGCAGAAAACTAGTTCAGTAGTACTAAAATTACAAGCTATCAAGAAGTGGTAGCCTTACAAACTTTTTCTAATTTATACGAGATAAAATTTTGATAATCTAATTTCTTTGCAAGGCTGTAGTCAAAACAAAAAGTTTTTTGCAGCAGAGATAAATTTACTGTCAGCTTAGTATACCAGTAAATCAACAACAAAAAAACTTTAATGAAAAATAACTATCAATTTAAGTAACTGACCTGCTCTTTTTTTTTTTGATGCAGCACACAATAACCATTAAAATTGAAGCCAACAATACCAGCGCACCTACTGTTCCACCAATTTTCAATAGTGGAACATCACCTGGGTAATTCCGTGCGTATATGGTCCCTAAAAAATAGTTAATTTTGTTCTTTTTAATCAAATTTATCTATTAATTAACAAATAACTATTGGAAATTTTATTGCAGTTAACCTTTTGACAGCTAATGCAGCCATGCCTAAATATATCTCAATTATGATTGTTGTATATTATAGCATAAAAGTCTCATGAGTATCTATACTCAACAATAACATGATTTGCATTTTCCATAAGAATGTGAGGCTGCGTAAACAGAAGTGCTTGTTTCTTAGAAAAACGCTTTCTTTTATTCGCATTTTTACGTATCGAAATTTAAAAAAAAACAAGATGTTTGGTCTGTTTGTTTACTAAACTCAACCATTTCCATTTTCACTGGTTTACGGTACCAAACAAACTATTCTTCTTAAAATTTTGCATTATGAAGTTTGAATTATGTTGGCATTTAGACAACAACATATTTCCCTGGGTAATAAAATTCATAAAAATTAGTATGTATTGCCTGTTTTGACAAATACAAGTGACAGTTTTAATGGTTTACCAGACCACAAGTAAATGTGTTTTACTGTAACTACTGTGTTTTAGAACCAAATGCCAAATAGAAATTTGCTCAAAGTCACCCTATTTATAAAAAAATAAATTAATGTTGTCTTAAAATGACGAGGTCTAAAAACTTGGACACTTAAATTGATAAGAGAGCAAAACATAGTCTGGTATGACAGCTGAGCCAAGTTCATGAAACAGCACCTACATTTATCATTAACGAACTTCATAGAACCTGTAGAAGATGGGCTATAACCAACTGCTGTGGAAGCTTGTATATCGCATGTTACTGTATCTCCTATTTCATAACCACACTCTGTGAGGTGAGTTTCTTGCGTTTGATTCCATTCAGATACGTGAGAGTTATTCTTGGAGCAAGCATACTATAAATTACAAAACGTGATTGACTTTTTACAAAAACATTGGTACAAAAACGTTTGATACCCTACCCATTACTCCACAAATACACCATACTCCTAAAAACAAGGTGTCCATAAAATAACCTGGAAAATAGGAGTCTATTGTTTACAAACCTTGATTTTTGAAACACGAGCTTGGATAAAACAGTAATGGTATAATAGGAGCAGATCTCAGACATAAGTGGAGCTGTTTTGTGAGGTGTACCCCACAGATGTTTTGCAACTTTACTCCCCTATTGACATATGGCCTCTCATCACCTTTTTTGTTCCCTGTCCCACTCTTTGTACTGGGTTCTCTACATTATTGTTTTTTTTATTATAATAGAAGCAGATCTCGGTCAAAAAATGTACAGTTTTTGAAGTCGATGTAACAGTTGTGAATCAATCTCCCCCCTGTCAACGCATGACCTTTTTTTTTTACTTTATAAATCTTTGTTTTTCTTGGCTCATGCTCCTCTCTATTCTTTTTTAATATAAAAGGAGCAGATCTGAATGAAAAATGCGTAGTTTCGTTAGGTTTATGTAACAGTTGTGAGTCAATCTCCCTGCCCCCCCCCCCCCCCCCACTGACAACACATGGTTCTTATGACTTCGTTATCCCTATTCTCCTGGCACATGGCTCCTCTCTATTACTTTTTATTATAATAGGAACAGATCTACAGTAAATCTTGTGCAAATTTTTTGAGATTCATTCCGTAGCTCTGACATGAGTATATTTTACCTAATTATTTTGAGGTTCATGCCATGGACTTGATCTCCTGTATTGACAATTGTTGACACATGAATGGCTCTTGATACCTTTTTTATCGATTGATTCCTCTTACATTTCTACAACCTTTCTTCATAGTTTTTCATTCGCTCTTTTACTCTCGTGAGGTTGACTAGCATATAAACATAGTATGCAAGTTTTTTTTTATACCAGGGTTTGTGTCTTGAGTTTGATAAATGGATTAACAGTGGTATAGTTTTATTACATAAGGAAAAAAAATTATACTACACATTGGTATAGACTTTATATTGTACATGCGTGTTTAACTGTACTTGATAAGGAATAGGTATGGACATTGAGATGAACATGAGCCCGAACATGTACATGGAAATGGACAGGTCCATGTTTATATCCCATGGTTTGAGGCAAGATGAGATGATGTCTCTTTACAGTTTCTTTGACCTTTTTATTTGTGTGAGATTTTTGATGACGTTTGAAATTGTCTCGTCTTGTGAACTGCTTAAAGCATGCATCGCATTTGTACAATTTGAGTTTATCGTTTTTGCCTTTGCCAAGATTTCGTCCATGATTATCTTGTTGCTGTCAGTTCATACTAGGCTTTGTACTGAAGAATATATAGCAGGTGATACAACTGTGCCTTTTATCACCTACCAAAAACAAAAATAATTTATTGGTAATAGGGATAAAATATGTAATAAAGAGAAAGTTGTTACGATAGTAAGTCAATTATTTGAAAGAGAGAATGAAATAGGAATAATAATGATGACTAAAAATAGTAAATTACAGGCTAAGGAAATTTAAAAATGGTTAGTTTACAAGTTATAAGTTAAAAAGTGACTAGTTTTGAGCAAAACATTATTTTTTTGTGAGTTATTAGGTAGAAAACTACGAACAAGCACTTCAAAATTAATAAGTTTACAAGTTTGCATTTGTTTCACTGCGAAATAACATTTACCAACTTATCAGTATCATGCTTGCAATGTTAAAGTTCAAAGTTCCGATTATAGATTCATTATGAGTTTAAAACTTACATTCAACTTCATTTGTGCAATCAGCATGCTCAAAACCTTTTCTGTTTTCATCTCCAATTGATCAACGCAAGTCAGTTGCAATTGAGTTTAGTCCTTGGTGTTCAAATATCATCTAATATTTTTCCTTTCAGCAGCAGTTTTTTTTCGACAACATCAAAGACTTCATAGACTTGAGAGTAAACTAGTAGAAAACCCATAAGTAAAGGATAATAAATATAAAAGCAAAATTGTGATAATATTTAATTAATAAGTTTCAGCAAACTTAATCGCGAATTGCAATAGATTCAAGGAGAGACATTCACAGCATGAGATACGTCAGTACAATGAATAATAATTGCAATCCAACTGTTACCTCTCTGAGAAAAAAGACAATTTTTTCAACACCAGATGCTTCAGAGTCTTGAGAGTAAACCATTTGGTTTTAAAGACTACATCCCTTTTACTAATAAATTCAAGGAGTACACATCCACAACATGAAATACATAAGTACAGTGATTAAAAGATAATTAGAACTTGATTGTTAGCTCTTTGACAAAAAATTCAGTTTTGTCAACATCAAAGAGTTGGTATCTCACAACATAAAGTACAACAGTACAATGAATAGTAAATAAATGCAATCCGGTTGTTACTTTTCCGACAAAAAAAAAACAATTTTGACAACCCAAGAGACTTCGTAGTCTTGAGAGCAAACCATTTGGTTTCAATAAGTACATCTTATTTACAGTGCAACTAATTGAGTTCTTCAGCTAGTGTTGAATAATTATTTATTATCTCGTACCTTAGTGCTGAGAATCTTCCTAGTAGTTGTAGTAGACGTTGTTCTTTCAGCCGCTGTTGTTGGAGTGGATGCGTTTTGTGCGAGAACAGTGGCTCTTACATAGCTAAAGTGCACCAATTGACCTGAGCTGAAAACTAATGAGAAGTCTCGCCCGCAAAATGCTTTAAAACATATAAGACATTCTGCTAGACTAAGAAACTTGTTTTCTTTGCGCAAAATCCTTTTGTAATAAATAAGAAAGTCGCACGAATAAAAAAAATTCCTTTTGCGCGAAATTTCCTGAATAATGTATAAAAATTTTGCGATAATGAAATGGAAGTTTTCGTGCAAAAATCCCTGTATAATATTATAGAATTTTGTTCAAATAATAAAAAAATTTTCGCTTGAAAATCTCTTTATAATATATAAAACTTTCGGGCAAACCAAAAAATTTCTTTTAGTTCGAAAATCCCTTTATGACTTATAATAATCTTGCGCAAATAAAAAGGGTTTTTTGGCTTGAAAATCCTTTCACAATGTGTAAGAATCCCTGCTTGACCACTAAAATGTTGTTTTCTTTGCGGGAAAATCACTTTTATAAGATATAAGAATTGTGCGCAAAAATTCCTTTATGAGAGATAAGACTTTCGAGCAAACAAAAAACTTTTTTTGTGCGAAAATGCTTTTATAATATATAGTTATTTCGCTTGAATAGAAAAAAATTTTTTGGTGTGAATATTGTTCTATAACATATAAGAATTTCGCTTAAGCCAAAAATTTTTCTTCGCGCGAAAAACCTTTACAATATATAATAATTTTAGGGAAATAAAAAAGTTTTTTTTCGAAAAAAAATACCTTTACAACATCTAAGAATTCCTGCTCAACCAAAAAAATGTTGTTTTCTTCATGCGAAAATTCATTTATAATATATAAGAACTTCGCACGAATAAGAAAAAAAGCTTTTTACGGGAAAGCTCCTTTAAAATATATAACAATTTTGCGCCAATAAGAAAAATTTTTTGTTGCGAAAATTCTTTTATAATGTATAACAATTTGTAGCAAATAAAAAAATTCTTGCGAGAAAATCCTTTTACAACAGATAAGAATTCCTGGTCGACCAGAAAAATTTTGTTTTGTTCCTGTGAAAATCCCCTTGTAATATATAGAAATTTCGCTTAAGAAGAGAAAATTTTTTTGTGCGAAGTTTTACTTTATTATAAAGCGATTCTTGCGAGAAATAAAAGTTTGTACAATTTCCTATTTATTATAAAACGTTTTCCACCCGAGACTTTTCATTGGTTGTGAGCTCAGATCAACTGGTGCAACTTTATCTCTTTAAAAGCCAATATTTTTACACAAAAAACATCCGCTCCAATAACAGCGGCTGAAGGAACAGTATCTACTACAATTACTAGGATGACTCCCAGCGACAAGGTAAAAAGTAATGAATAATTTTTTAACACTAGTTGAAGAACTCAACTAATTGCGCTGCAGAGAAGTTCTCTTATCGCACTGTGGAGGTGAACTCCTAGTTATAGAATTATCTTTTCAAAATAATTTTATGCTCATAGAGCCCAACTTGTTTGCTCCCAAGATCACAGTCTTTGGCATTGACAAAATTGTCTTTTTTGTCGGAGAGCTAACAACCGGACTCTAATTATTTATTACTAATCGTTGATAGATAGTATAAGCTCTGCGGGAAAGGTATCCTCTAAGACTCTTTGAATCAGTTTGTTTTTTTAAAACTGCAATCTGAGAGCTAACATTTTGGTTACAATCATTTATTATTGTTAACTTTATTGGGTAGTAGCGCTATGGAACTAGCCTCCAAAACCTAGTAAAACTGTTCTCCAAGTCTGCACAGGCTTTGGCATTGACAAAATTTTGATTTAATTCAAGAGGATATAATTAGATTCCAATTATTTATTATCAATAATTGAATGTATGTAGGTAGCAGTGATATGGTATTGTATTTGTAACAACTATTTTTCCACTATTTATGATTAAACTAAAAAAAAGTAACTTTTTGTTCTTTTTTAGAACAAATACTGAAATAAATAAAACTCAGCTGATGTTTGATATGCCAAAAACTCAAAAAATTTCTTCTCAACTCTTTCCTCCTACACCTCCAAATACTCTGAAAAATCTAGACAATATCATATCGAAGTAATTGCAGATGACTAAAGGGACAATTTAGTCATCTGCATTGTCCTACAGCAGCAACTAGGACTCTTGGAAATAATAATGTAAGCATTAATAAATAATTATTTCGCTCTCTCTCATTTGTAACAACTAGACTTCAATTATTTATAACTAAACTACAAATAAGAGTTCCGATTCGGTGAACTATGTGGCTATGAAAAAATTAAAAATTTAAAGAATTTCTCACAGTTGTCACTGATTGTGAAAGCGATGACACGGCTGATGATAAGGATACCAATGACAGCTGTGATGGTGGCAAGGATTTCGAGGGAGAGTCACCGACAAAAGTTTTGATGACTTCAGACTGAACAAGGGGCTTGTAGATCATTACTTGCTCTTATTATGCTACTATCACCATGAATATTTGTAGGAATAGCTATAAATAGCTCTCATAAAATATCAAAGTTGTTTTTTATGCTAATACCTTACTCGTACTTTACAGATGTTGGCGTCTATTTATGCTTTTATATGAGTGATATATGCAGTTAAAGGAATAAATAATAATGGTTAATGGAATAATGGTCATGGTTAGAGGTTGGAGGATTGCTAGCAGATTCTTTTTTTCACATCTAGTTAACTGTTCGCAGTGTATTTTGTTATGTGTATCTATAATATGTAATTTATGATTAAAACTAGTATTAATAATAAATCGATATCATTATCATTATTATTGTTATTGTTATTGTACAGCAGTTACTGAATAGGGCTCAGAGTAGGTGTCAGTATATAAATTATATTATGATAACAAGCACTAGCAATAAATGTAGACTTCTCAACGTTAATGCTAAACAAATAAAATCAGTAAATTGTACCAATATAAAAAAGACATACGTCTGAGCAAAAAATTTGATAGCTAAGAAAAAGCGTGCATCATTAAGTGCTACAATCACAAAGTGCAACTAGTAAACATATAAAACCAGCCAGCGCTAGCTATAAATTAAAGCTTTCCACCTTAAGTTGTAAACAAATACCTATCTCAGTTTTTGTTCAATTGCGCAGTTAAACCATAAAAATAGCAAGGTACTGTATTTTTCTCCATATGTAAAAAATCAATACCATGTCTGGCAAAAGACTCTCATAACAAGCTGCGTTCCGTTTTTATGCGTGTAAAAAATTATGTTGCATGTGATTGTAATACAGCTCCTTTAGTTTATCTCCACCGATTGTTTCGTTCAGGAATTTTCTTAGGACTGTGTGTTTTTCGTAATCTCCTGACAGTTGTGATTTCTTGACTAGTGAACAGACTTTTAAATCTGCTGTAATTATCTTTTTTTAATCTCATTGACTCTTTATTGGTTAATGCATCTTGCAACAAAGTCTTTGAAAGCTTCATGCTAAACCACATTCCCTTGAGTTTTATCTTGTCAGTATCCAGATCGTAATTTCCAATGTCTCTCTATCGATACAGCATTTTCACACCCAACTCTTGCTCGTCTTTGGAGCTGTCTTGCCGGATAATTTCTTTTCAAACTCTTCCAATTGATATGTCATTCTTTCCGAATCTTGATCACCATCATCACTATCATCGCCAACATTATCTATATTATTCTGTTCCCAGCCTTTGGTATCAAACAACCCCGTACCATAGACTTCATAATTCTTTTATTAAATCTTCCACTAGGATTTTCTATACATTCAGGTAAAAGAGTCACATCCTCATTATTGGTAATTGTGTTTCTAGCAAACGGTGATGATGGTGAGAGTTTGTGTTTAATAGCAAAGATCCAGCTCTTCGGTTGTTTGTGTTCTCTCCTATCTTTTCCACATCGCTCCAATAGCTGTACGCATTTTGAACATTTTCATCTCACTGTTCTTGGTCTGACAGATTGGTATTGTTTGCTATTCCCAAAAAAGCATTCCTGATTCTCTTCATATCTCTCACCATTTTGTCTTCTGTCGGGTTTTCAAACAAATATGGCGCAAGTTTTCTCCTCGATTGATGGTTTGGCATTGCTGATCTTTCCCATCCATCTATTGTGCTCCTTTTCTGATACACGAATGTAACGTCTCAAAAATTTCAAAGTAGGAAAAGTCATTTGGTATTGACCATAAAACCAGTGCAATTGGAGTGATTATAGCGTCTAAAAGCTACCTCTACCATTCTGCATTAAAATCCTTTGTTTGTCAGCAATTGTTTGTTGTGTACCGATCAGTTTATGTAGCTCCTTCTTGAAGCGCTGCTACTCAATAAACTGTTCCGTATCTGAAAAACATTTCTAATATAATGTTTTTGTCACCCAAAAATCCCTATAGATAGACTTGGGCATAAATGGATATGTATAACTGTAAATGCATTTACAAAATATGCAACATGGACAGGAATAGACATAAACACAAATGTACATGGACATAAATGGAAATGTACATAAATGAACATGATTAAATGGAAATAAAATGAAAAAGAAAATGGAAATATAAATTGAAGTGTACATAAATGAGCTTGTCCATTTCTGTCCAATTTTGTCCATCTATGTCCATACAAAAATGGACATAGATGGATGTAAAAAAACAGAAATGGACAAGCTCATTTATATACATGATCATTTATGTACATTTCCTTTTATATACATTCATTTATGTTTGTGGCTATTCCTATCCATATTGTACAGTTTGTAGGTGCATGTACAATATGCAGTCTGTACATGCATGCACAGTTCATAGGGGCTCTCCAACAACAGTTATGACTCTGTTTTCCTATTCAAATGATAGTAAATGACTTATCTTTACTTTATTACATCAGTAGTAATATATGAGCAGATCTCCCTACCAAGTGTTTTTTTGTGGATTTGATCTTGGAGTTGAGGCAATGGGTTACGACGTTGGATGGATTCGCCGAGTTTATATTGTATTTTATTTGAGGGGTATTTGAGTGGCATTTGAGTGGCATTTAAGTGGCATTTGAGTTTTGATTATTTTTTTACTTAATTTGAACTTATATGGCATATAGATTTTGAATGTATGGCATTTGATTTTTTTTGATATTTTTTACATTGTATAAAAATGGAACGTGATATGATTGTATTGTTATTGGAAGTTAAGATGTCGACTGAGCATGATGTTGAGATGAGACCGATGAATGAAGTTGATACTGTTGATGGTACTACACGTGATATGATAGATGTTTTACCGAGTATGAAGCGTAAAGCGTTGATAATTATGATGATTTTGGTATTTGTCGTAGGATTTTCCACTGTTGGAGGTGTTACTGAGTTTAGTATGTATGAAGAAGCTGTGGAAAAAATACAAAAAGCGAGAAACTCTCCTCTTGGAATCATAAATGAAACTACTGTTGGTTGATGAACATCTTTTTATGATGAATGGGAAACCTGAAGATTATGACCCAAGGATGCATTCTCCTTTTACAGCAATGATTGCAGGACCAACTGGATCGGGAAAGACGCAAGCGATTTTTCGAATGATTGAAGCTAGACAGACTATAGCACACCCCCGCCAACAGAAATTCACTACTGTTATGGAGCCTACCAAAAAGCCTTTGATGATGTACCAGGAGTGATTTTTCATGAAGGGATGATAGATATAACACTGAGTTTTCCCAGAGATGGTAAAAATCGATGGCTGATAATTGATGATCTCATGGATGAAGTTTCTGGTAAAGCCGATGCCAATGCTTTGTATACAAAACATAGTCATCATTTGAACATAAGTGTGTTTTTTATTGTTCGGAATCTGTTTTTAAAAGGAAATCGTACAATTTCCTTGAATAGTCATTATTTTTTTCTTTTTAAAAATCCTAGAGATGCTTCTTCTATTTCCTATTTGGCTCGACAATGTTTTCCATCAAAAGTAAAATATGTACAAGAGGCTTTTGAAGATGCAACAAAAAAACCATACTCTTATTTACGAATAGATACGACTCAACAAACGAATGATCAACATAGACTATTGGGAAATTTTACATCGGATCTCCCTATGATATTATATGTGCCCAAGTAAAAGGATATAAATACAATTACTATTCATTTCACCTCAATCATATTTTGTTATTCAACGACGCAACACGAAAGAGTTATAATGACTAAAGATTTGGAGAAAAAATTAACAAGAAATGCTGCTGTGTTGTTATCACTCAACAATGCAACCTTTGCTATTCAAAAGTCTGTTATAGCCAAAGCCAAAAAGGAGTTTATTATGACTCTAATGGAATGCGCTAAAGCTATTATAAATGGAACGATACCATTGACAACATCTCAGTACAATCAGTTGCAGCGGAACGCGAAGGATATTAGCGCTTTAGTAAGAAGATCAACGTTAGATGATAAGAAAGCTGTATTGCAAAAAGGAGGATTTTTAGGCGCTCTACTAGGGCCTATCATCAGCAATATAGTTCCTGGGTTATTTAAAAGTGTGCTAGGAGGAAGGAGAAGATAAAGATGAAAGTCTCAACACAAATGATGCGAAATAAAATGGCAATTTTAGCTCTGGATGAACTGAGTAAGAAAGGAAAAATCGCTATAGTCGAAAAGGCTAACTCAGATTTGTTTCAATCATTGATAGAAAGTGTTAAAAATATTATATTAGGTAATGTTCCTCTTGATTCTGAGCAGTTTATTGAGTTGCAGCGTTACAAGAAGGAACTACATAAACTTAGTGGTAGAGGGTCAGTTGATGATAAGCGTAAAATTTTGATTCAGACTGGTAGAGGAAATCTTTTGGATGCTATTATAAACCCTATTGTATCTGTTTTGTCATCAATAAAAAGATGAATCGTCAGCCTTTAACATTCTCCAGACGTATTTTTATACTCACTGAAAATGAATACTATAGATTAACGAAAAAAAAGGAGAATAAAACAGTGGTAAAGGAAGAGAAGACCAGACCTCCATTGTATTATAATCCTATGGAAGCTATAACAGTGAGAAATATGAAGAGAAAGCGAAATGATCTACTGGAAACGGCTTATGATTCTGACTTATCCTCACACGAAAAGTTAGATGAAAATGTTGAAAACCTACGTAGGTATTTGTCTGATGTCAAAAAGATTAAAAATAACCAAAATCAGACACAAAAGGATAGTTGGAGTCCCATTAAGAAAAAGAAGATAGAGTCTATTTCTCCTTTAGTCAATAGCACAGTTATTGATGATAAACCTAATGCCCTTTCACCAAATGCTCATAAAGACATTGAGTTAGAATCAGTGACAATGGATGATGATGATGATGATGACATCGGGATGGAATTAATAAAAGGGAGGTTGTTTGATACTGAAGACTCAACCCTACTTGGAAATACATTTCTTACTGATGGAGAAGATGAGCATGATAGTGAAAGCGAAAATTTAAAAGAGTTTGAAAAAAAAGCAACTGAATTAACAACAAAAAAGAGTGATCAAACGATTGCTGTCAGAATGTTGAATAATCTGAGTAAAATTGGTAGATTCGACTCGGACAAGAACAGACTGAAAATTGGAGAACATTGGTTGAATCCTAAGATTTCCAAAACTTTACTACGAGACGTTCTAACTGAAGGAGGTAAAATACAATCGGGAAATACCAATTACAGTAGATTTAAAAGCTTGCTAACTGATGAATGAATCACAACTGTCAGAAAATCCCCGCATCAAACACGTAAGAGTCAGAAGAAAAAGTTGGTCATTCCAGGTACTAATTCATGGACATCGACACGCTAAAAGAGTTGTATTACAATCCTGCATTACATACATCTCTACGAGGAGCTAGAGCTTTACTGAAAGCTCGTAGAAAGCGAGAGGGGGAAAAAAGAATCCGTGAATGGTTGAGTGGTGAGGATGCCTACACGTTACATAAAAGAGCTGTAACTAAGTTTAAACGCCGTCCTACAATTGTAGCTGGAATAGGGGAACAGTTACAGGTAGATTTGATGGATGTTCGATCTCGAAAAGAAGAAAATAATAACACAGCATTTTTACTGACTGCTGTTGATTCTCTATCTAGAAAAGGTTGGGCTGTGCCGCTCATCAACAAATCAGGGCAGGTAGTGGCAAGAGGATTGAGAAGAATACTAGAAGGGGAAAAGTATAAAGCTTTACAATCCGATAAAGGTAAAGAGTTTGACAATGTCAATGTAAAGACTCTCCTGGCGGAAAAAAAAATCAAGCGCTTTACAACCGAAAATGAGACGATAAAGGCATCGATGGTGGAACGTTTTAACAGAACTTTAAAAGAGAAGATATATAGATATTTGACATATAAAGATGATGACAGATACATTGATGTTTTACCAGAAATGGTTAATGCATACAATAACACAATTCATGGTGCTATAGGTATGAGACCGAATGATGTGAATTTTCAAAATCAGGAACTTGTATGGAATCGCGTGTATGAAGGAGGTGAACATAGTTTAGCTCAAGAAGCAAAACTAAAGATTGGGGATTATGTGAGAATAAGTAAGGCAAGAGGAGCGTTTGAAAGAGGATACACTCCGAATTGGACGATTGAGATTTTTATAATCACTGATGTACTTATTGATGAAAAACCTGTTGTATATAGGGTGAAAGATTTGGCTGAGGAGATGATTGATGGCACCTTTTACGAAAAAGAGTTGCAAAAAGTAAAAAAAACCCACGATTTTCAGAATTGAAAAGATATTGGGAAGAAGAATGAGAAGAGGTAAAAGACAGATTCTGGTTAAGTGGTTAGGATACGGAGAAAAGTTCAACGAGTGGGTAGATGAATAGTTTATAAGGAAAGAACGCTTGATATAATCATCGTACGTTGAGAAAATGTCGATGCTGATAACTTTACCCTCAAACTCTAGCGGTGAAGAGTTTCCTGATAATAACAATTCCGAATTTACAGTGAGACTGTATAAATATTTGGTTATCAATGGTGGAAAATGGGAGGTAGCTCTGCTAGATATGTCTTATTCTAATAATTGGAAGAATGTTACCGAAGGGAAAATATATCTAGAAAAGACTAATGTCTCTGGTAAAAGCGAAAAGTCCTTCATCTTAATCGGTAATGGAAGATATGATAGTATGGAGGAGTTGGAGGAGATTATACGAAAAAGAATGAGTGAAATGGATTTAGACAAAAAATTTGCCATCTCCTACAACAAGATCACCAACACCACTTTACTAACTAACAGCGATCCTGATACTGCCATAAGCTTTTCCAAAGATATAGCATATATTTTTGGATTTGAACCAAAAACTATGTACCCTCATGGTAGATACAATAATATCTCACCCCCTGATATAAATTCTGGTTTAACATCTCTGTATGTTTATTCCAACATTGTTGATAATAGAATGGTAGGAGATACGAATGTACCTTTACTGAGAGTAGTTCCGGTTCAAGGAAAGAAGAATAGTGTTGTGTATCAAGAATTTAAAAATCCTCACTATGTTGACGCTTCATCAATAAATAGTGATCTGATTCAAGTACTTATAACGAGTGACGACGGCCAACGAATACCATTTGATGGTGGAAAGGTTGTGTTGACGGTTCACTTTAGAGAGAAAGTATTATAATGAGTTTGGTACGATACACCCCTGAGGACTCAAAAGATTTTTTTGATGAGTACTACAAGATGCAAGCTGGAAATGGAATTGGAGTGTATAGTGGACGGCGGGTGATGCCTAATATGAGAGGAAATGGACTTGGTAGTATTTTTTCAAGTATACTTAAATCCGCAGCACCAATGCTGAAAAGAGGAGCAATTAGTTTGGGGAAAAGAGCACTGTCTGTAGGTGAAAATGTAGCGCGTGATGTCATCGATTGACAAAGCTTTGCAGCATCAGCAAAGAAGAGGGGGTTGGCAGAGTTGAATGATCTGGGGGGAGATGTGCTCAACGCAGTCCGTCTAGATAGTATGAAAAGGAGAAAAACAAAAGGTGGAAAGAAGAGAAGAGGTGTTGGTAAACGTGGCATATTTTAATAGTAGCAGAATCCGCTATAAAGACAGCAGAGCTTGATAACTATATTCATTAAGCAGTAACACCTCAAGCAATCATCATTCGCAAAAGATGGCTAGCCTAAATGGAACAACAGGTAATAAGTTGGAAGGTTCTTCCTACAACATAAATCCAACGTTGGATGTATTTGCTACGGAACCAACAAACATATCGGTAGAAAGATCAGAATATGTTGTCATCAGACCTGATAGGTTGGATCCTTATGGTAGTATTGAGTTAACCTTGTCAGGGAGCACTGAACATTACACAGATCTCTACAACTCGTTTCTGCAAGTTGAAGCCACAGTTGTTCAAGATGATGGAGCCGATATTGCAGGTAATGATGATGATGCACTTGTGTGGATGGGGGATTCAATGCATACATTATTCAGTGAGTTGAAAATGTCGATAGAAGGAACCACTGTTGAATACGCTAACAACTACGGTTTACGCTCCTACTTTTTACAACTACTCGAAAACAGTGCAGAAAGAAAGAAATATCAAGGTAAGATGGAAGGATGGCTGTATGATGATTCAACTAGCAAAGACGCTGCTGATCATAAAACCGCAGATAAGAAAAAGAGGAGAGCTCTAATCATAGGTGGAAAGACAATAGAATTAACTGGAAAACCTCATCTTGCATTATTTCAGCAGAAAAAACTAATAATTCCAGGTCCTAGTATGCAGCTGGAGTTTGAGCGTGCCTCCAGCAAACTAGCTTTGTTTGCTGCAGATGAGGTGCCTAATGGAGGAGCAAAGATTAGAATTGATAAATTTGAACTTCATCTTTGTAAAGTTAAGGTGAATCTTACAATACAAAACTCCCAACTCAGTTTGGCGTTGGAAGGTCACAACTACATTTATCCAGTTGATCGAAAACGGATAAAACTATATGGAATTCGTGCTGGGGTTGCGCAGATTGACATCACTTTGGAAGAAAACAAACAAAAACCTAAACAGATCTATTTAGGTTTAGTTGATCACAATGCAATGAACGGACGTTTTGCCTTGAATCCAAATAGAATGACACACGCTAATGTTGATAGTATTGTATTGAGAGTTGGTGATTGTCCAATTGGAAGAAGATTTGAGCCAAATTATGCTAGAGGGGTTTTTGGAAGAGAATATCATCAGTTTCTACACGCTACCGGAACTTTGCTTGAAGGCGATAGTCTCGGTATTACGAAAGAACAATACCTTGATGGTACTACACTTTATGGATTTGATTTGACTGGTGATTTTCTTAAAGAAGGATTTCACTCTATGAAAAATGTCACAACGAGTGTGGAAATTCGTTTTAGCACTAACACGACTGATGGATTATCCTTGGTAGCATACTTTGTAAAAGACGGTGTGCTGGAGATGGATAGCATTCTTCAATTAACTATCGGGGGAGACGCAGTGCTTTAAACAGAAAGTTAGAGATGAATACCATGCAAATTCGTTCGATCTTATCTTCAGACGTTTTATGTCAAAGCGTAGGGATTCATGTTGGAGCTAGAGAACAGTTTTGGAAGCAAATTTGCAATTTTCCAAGAGGATGTTTCGTATTCAACACCCATTATTCTCACCAACCTGGAGAGCATTGGTTGGCTGTGTACGCTAATGATTCAGAGGTGGATTTTTTTGACTCATTTGGGCGTTCTGTTTCCTTTTATCCAGATGTAAATGAAATACTAAGTATTCATGGAGGATATGAAACAATACGAAGTAATGAAACACAACTACAAAATTTTTTGTCAACTGTATGTGGCGATTATTGTGTATACTTTTGTTTACTGAGAAGTGGAGGATGGAGTATGGATGAAATTGTTAGAAGTTTACGAGACATAGGAGATAGTGAGATGAGAGATCACTCAATACGGAGATTTATCATACAGACCTATCCTAACTTTGAGTTCATAGAAGATAATACAGTAGAAGGAATAGATGGTGTACATATACAAGGAACTAATTTACTAAGTAAATTGTTAAAATAAATTATTATAATTGATTTTTATTTGATATAACAAATAAAATGAATAAAATACAACTTATCTCATTATTTGTGCTAAACACTACAGAACCTATAAAAACTATTATTTTGTAATGTTTCAAGCAAGAAGTAAATAAGATCTTCTCATTTTCTTTCTCAGAAGCGCTCTTTAGTTATATCTAAAAGACATAGTAACTAATGACTCTATCATACATAGTTATATGAATTAATTTTACAAAAATACTTCGGATCTTTCTTTAAATAGATATGAAACTTACCATCATAGAAGACGAGTCACATCCTTTGTGTTATCGATTAAGACTCCGATATGCTGTTCTGGACAATTCTCTTTTTCATTTTCATCAAAGTAGGAGAGACAGGTGTGTTGCAGCGAAGTATCAAACAGTTCTGAGGCTTGAATGAAAGCTTGAAGAGCTGAGAGTAGAATGATGTCGTAGGAAATCATGTTGTTCGTATTTTGTTTTAGTCCTTTGAATACGATTGCACCGCTTTTTTCCGCCACCACAGATGAAGCTATTTGAGCAGGGATGCTAAGATCTCCAATCAATAGCTCTCCTTTCACCATACATCTGTAATTAGCCACTATAATATCAGCAGTCTTGTTCCAACGAGTATCACATTTTCTTAGCATTCCAGGATTCTCATAAGCTATAACACTTCCTGTCGGAAAATCGTGTAGGTGAGCAACACTGAAATAAGCCCGTATTTGTCTCAAACTCTTGCCGTACAATGAGTTGAATGGATCGTTGATCTTTCGATTATATCCTTGAGATTCAGCGGTACGAAAAATCGCATCTCCTGTCTTTCCTTCTCCCATATAAATTAAAACAATTGGATGTGTTTGCTTAGCTTTATTAACAAGCAGTCCTATTTCGGTTGAAACATCACTCTTCACCCGAGTTATCTTTTTATCCTTTCGGTAGTTGTAAATGATGGTGCACTTTGATTCATCACGAAATTCAACAGACAACACCTCCATAACTGTTGGTACTGGTAGTTCGCAGATTTCCATGGATTCTTCAAGTTTTTCTAGACTATCTGGAGAGAGAGAATTTATTAACCCGGCGCTCTTGTAGGTGAGAGTGGTTAGTTCATTACTTCCAGCATCTTGAAAGGGTATTCTGGTGTGACAAAAAAGCGTTTCGTCTCCAACATCCGTCAAAACTAGTTTTTTGCACTTCGAGCCAGTTTCATTATCATCTTTTGTCAAATCAATAAAAGATCGTTTCCTCATTGATGTTCTTTTTGAAGGTAGCTTGTTAGTAGGAGATGTGAATGAAGTAAAATCTTGTTGGGATTCTGGTTCATCAACTACCAATTGACTTTCTGGCATGTCAAAGATAGGAGAAGGTGATGGGGAAAAGGTTTGCTGGGGTTCTGCTTCTTCATTCATCGGTTGACTTCCTTCGTCTTGAGTATTCATTCTAAAAAAACAAAACATTTTGTTTAATTTTTCGTAATTAATTTTAAAAGATCATAAAGATCATAAGCCTTCAGCTAGTTGTGTTAGCTAACAGAAAATAAATATTTTTACTCTTACCTTTATAAAGAAGGTGAGCTCCTAGTAGTTGCAATAGAAGGTTTAGTAGATGTTGCTTCTCCGCTAGCTGTTGTAGAACTGGATGCTTTCTGTGTGAAAACAGTGGCTCTTAAATAGGTAAAGTTGCGCTGATTAAATCCTATGAATACCAACCTTCTTTATAATATAACTATGAATCAGCATTTTGTCCACGCGAAAACCAATGCTTTCGCGGGAATAAACAATTTATTTTCACGCGAATGGAAACCGTTGCTTTCGCGGGAACAAAAATTTTATTTTCACGCGAATAAAAACCAATGCTTTCGCGGGAATAAATATTTTATTTTCACGCGAATGGAAACCGTTGCTTTTGCGGGAATAAAAAATTTAATTTCACACGAAAACAAACCAATGCTTTCGCGGGAATAAATACTTTGTTTTCACGCGAATGGAAAACGTTGCTTTCGCGGGAATAAACATTTGATTTTCACGCGAATGAAACAGGAATATTTCACGCGAATAACACTATTCTGATAGAGTTTTCGCGTGAGTGTTTTTAATGGTTATAAGTTAAATGAGTAGGTGTGTCTTATAGTATATAAGAACAACTCTCTCTACATAGAAAATCATTCTCTTCAGCAATAACCTCAGGAGCATGAAATACTACAATAACCTCAGGAGTATCAACTACTACAGCTGATTTTCTTGGTGATAAGGTAAGAATTAATAGAAAAACTATTTTAATCGAAGCTAAAATGTAATTATTTTACAACACTGTTTAATCATCCTATACTAACACATAACTTTTTTATTTTAGTTCATTATGAGTTCAAAGCCATATACAATAACAAACTTCCTCCCAGAGATTTATCACCAGTATATCAAAGAAAATGTAGTCGGCAGAGAAATGCGAAATATCCATTAACATTGCAAGCTGCGTTATTCTGTATAACGCAGCATTTGCTAACTTTAGCATCTTTATACGGAGAGCTACCCATACAGTACCAACCGCATTCATTACACCAGAATGCTGACAATCAGGAAACATTATTAAAACTAACAATTCAAAACAATTTTGAGACAGTTTTGAAAATGTCTAAAATCGTGAATATTAACCATTTTTTAAAAAAAATTAAGAGAAAGGTATGGGATCAAGATCTCACACAAAGATTAGTTAAAGCCCAATGGACTGAAGAATTAATACTTGAGTTTAAGCCTGATATTTTACGTTATATTCAAACAGATGGATGTTTATATGCATCTATTAGTTCGTTTGAAGTTATGTTATGGCTTTTTCAAGAACATAAACTTTAATATATACAATCATACAATATTTAATTTCTATTCAATGTACATAAATATATATATATATAGCTATCGAAAAAATTATCGAAACTTAAATGCCATACATTCAAAATTTAGATGTCATATAAGCTCAAATTAAGTTTGAGTTATGTAAAACAATTATCAAAACTTAAATGCCATACATTCAAAATCTAGCTGCCATATGAGTTCAAATTAAGTAAAAAAATAATCAAAACTCAAATGCCACTTAAATGCCACTCAAATGCCACTCAAATACCCCTCAAATAAAATACAATATAAACTCGGCGAATCCATCCAACGTCGTAACCCATTGCCTCAACTCCAAGATTTAATCCACAAAAAAACAGTTGGTAGGGAGATCTGCTCATATATTACTACTTACATCATACACAATATAAAAACTAAAAAAGTAGAAAATCAATTTGACAAGAGTGAGAGAAAGGATGAAAAAATATCAAGGGACATGAAGTAACTGTGTGCCCGGAATCAGGGATCAAAAAGGTATCAAGAGCCATTCATGCGTCAACAATTGTCAAGACAGGAGATCAGATCCATGGCATGAACCTCATAATAATTAGGTAAAATATACTCATGTCAGAGCTACGGAATGAATCTCAAAAAAGTTGCACAAAATTTACTGTAGATCTGTTCCTACTATAATAAAAAGTAATAGAGAGGAGCCATGTGCCAGGAGAATAGGGGATGAAAAAAAAAGTATTAAGAAGTTATGTGTTGTCAGTAAAGGGGGGGGGGGGGGGGGGGTGATATTGAGTAGCAACTGCTAGATAAACCTAAGAAAACTGCACAGTTTTGATGCAGATCTGCTTCTATTATACTAAAAAAATAATAGAGAGGAGCATGTGCCAGGAAAAAAAAGATCTAAAAAATAAAAAAATATCATTGTTGACATAGGCGAAGATTGATTCACAACTGTTACATGAACCTAAAAAAACTGCACAACTTTTGACAGAGACTTGCTCTTATTTTATAAAAAGAAAAACAATAAAGTAGAGAACCCATGTGCCAAGTGTAGGAAAGGGAATAAAAAAAGTGATGAGAGGCCATTTGTCAACAGGGGAGCAAGATTGTAGCACATCTGTGCAATGCACCTCACATAACCGGTCCACATATGTCCTAGATCTGCTCCTATTTTACTGTAGTGGATTTTTATGCTCACAATATCTGCACAAATGTCCTGCTGACAACTGCAGAGTTCAGGCATGTCTTAATTGAGCCTGGCACTGCCAGAAACTCTGTCGAAATGCAGGTATCAACTCTACCAGCTCTGCAGGCAACCCTACCGGCCCTGCAGGAATCACTAACAGCCCTGCAGCTATCACCACCGGCCCTACAGTGACACTACGTCCCCTGCAGCTACTTTATAAAGGGTTGGCGAGAAAAGAATGGACGTAGCCTGGGAGACCAGACTAGTTTTAGAAGATGCAGAAGCCCGAGTTTGCAACTTAACCATCATCGAATTTGCCAGAAGTCATGGACCACAAGCAACTACAGCCCAGGAACTCTTACTATATTACACCATCACTTCCTGGACTGTGACTCAGCAGAATTACACTTGAAGCTCCTCCCCCACTTCTGGGCGCCTTGTTTATTCAACTACATTTCAGCCGACCTCATACCTTACTAACTATAACTTGTCTGTTGATTTGTATATTTACTTCCTGCTGTTTGTGATCTGTTATGTCTACAGCTAGGTCAATGACTTTCAGTGCCTCTGCCTATAAAAGGCAGAGTGTTACTTACACTCCTTGCACTTGTATCAGGATACCGCTTGTGATTGCACCACGCAGCGAGATATTTTGTCACTGTTATTTTACACTGGGTTGTTGTGAAATAATAAAATGGATATTACTCTAAAGCACTGAGTAGTGAGTCTGAGCCATGGACACTGTTACAGCTGCGGAGTTTGAGATGCTCCTCTTTTGATGTTGATTGATTGACGACCTCTGTGGAAGAGAGGTTTTGTTGGTGGCAATTTGGTAGGCCCCCAAAATCCACTACAATATTACTAACAACTAGAACGAAACTTTTCAAACAATGATTTCTGGCTCTAAAAAATGGCCCAAAAAGTTTTCTTCTGTTACATAGCATGAGATAAATATGAAAAATATGGTTCAAGTTTTTGGTGAAAACTGTTCATTATCAATTGACCTTTTACTGTGACGACAAGTTTCACAACTTTTTTAGCTAACATTTTTTACACAATTTACCTATGTCTTTGATCTACATAAAAACACCAGTGTTAAAGGTCTAAAAGAAAACGAATTTTTATTTACGTTAATTAAAATATTACTGAGCTTTTTCATCTTTTGGTAATGGATCATCAGAGAAATCATCTCAAATATGTGCTTTTACTATCAAAACATAATCTTAATAGAAGCAGCTGTCATAATGGTTGGTTCGTTTCAGTTTACATGCAATCTTCAATAAGCTTTTAGCATATTAGGCCTATTCGGCGGTCATTGTAGGTCTAGATTAAAAATAGCTAAAATGAATATCAATCTATCTTTGATTAGTCCCGCTCTGTGCAAACCTGTCCTGAGTAAAAGCAGTTTGAGTTTTATTTAGTCGATAAAATTAGGGGTGTGCAAAGGAGTGAATAATTATAGTTGGCAAACGTCGACTTTGATTGGCAGTCAAAAGAAAATATGAATCAATCAATCTTACTCCACGGGCATAGTGTATAAACCACCTGCTTAGCACGGTCTTACTTGATATACTAACTAACCAATGTGAAGCTAAATTCAGCTAGTAACTTATTATTGCCGGTAATGCCAGGCTGCAACCAGTATTGATGTTGTTTGCATTGTATGCACTTGATTGAACGTTTAAAAACTGACTTGTATATCGTAATAACAAGGGTGTAGAACCGACGCATAGGTCTATTATTAAAAAAGAAATAAAAACCTTTCAGCTGAAACTGTAAAATTTGTAATTAAAATAAACAGTATCAGTGCAATTGTAAATTTTTTGGGAAGCTAAAATTTGCATGGCATTAAAATGCTCACTTTAATGAATGCTTCAGAGAGCCTCGTTTGACATTTAGTTTTTTAAAACTAAAACTTTATCAAACACATGCTGTGAAGCTTTTAAAATATATGTATTTTAACCTAATCACCAGTAATGATTCTTTTAGAAGTTTCTGTCATAAAACATTTCAAAAGGGGTCATTAATGACATCTATCAGTGCTGAAATCCTGAGAACTGCTGAATATTTCCTAATTACCTTTAATTAACTCTAACATAAACTTAATTACATTTAATTGTTTAGTGATAACAAAAAAAAATTAAATAATAGCTGATTACACATAAAACTTTCATTGTTTGACGATTCTAATATTAATGTAGTAAATAATATCAAAAATTCCAAACAGGAAATCTTCATCAGGATTTTTTTCAAGATTTTCCAGAAAACTTTAAGACCTATAAATGTCATCCCAGCCCACCAAACGGTGTTTGCACTAGTCAAACAGGTTTTTTCTTGCCCTAAAGGCTCAAGAAGTAAAATCAGTTTTATTTTTTTCTCATACTAGTACAACTTGAGTGTGATTAGAAAAAAAAAACTAAAACAATTTCGTGCTTGGATGATATTTATCAATGTTGAAGTCTTGAGAATTCTTGAGATTTCCGAATTATCTTTGGTTGACTTTCAATGAAGCGTAATTAAATTGAATTGCCTAATAATAACAGTGAATGTTAATTATTAGTTAAATAAACATAAAACTTAATTTTTTTTTAATATTTAGTAACTAATACCACAAATTTCAAAAATTGAATTCTTAGGATTTCTTTGAGACTTCTCGGAAGTTTTCAGCACCAATAGATGTCATCCCAGCTCCAAAAATGTATTAAGAAATTGCAGTAAAAAGCTTCTTTGGGCAGCATCTAACCATGTTGACACCATCATTCTCCTCTGAAACATAAATTTGAGCAACAACCATGTATATTTCACTGCATAGCAATAACAATCATGTGGCAAGACAATTGCTTTGTCTTTGCTCATTGCATCTTTGTCATGCTTGGCATTGAGTTCTTCTGCTTTTTGCCAAGGCAAATCCGCCTTGAATGAATTTCATTGTAGATAATTTTTCTAAACAAAATCTTACAGAACAAGTAAATTGTCTTGCATTTGTATGTGAACTTGTCGGTGTTGCAATGACATCTATTGGTCATGAAATCTTCTGGAAAATCTTGAAGACGTCCTGAAGATCTTCTTTTTACAGTTTGTGTTATTACTTCCATATTCATTTTGAAAAATTTAAAACAAATTAAGTTTTACATTTAATTTACTTTAAACGAAAACTTTTGGTTACTAGCAAACAAGTAAGTTTAATTAGGTTTATGTGAGAGTTTATTAAATATAACTAGGAAATCTAAAGGATTTCTTAGGACTTCAAAACCAATAGATGTCATCCGAACACCAATTGGTGGGCTCAAGAAGCCCAGGTGATGGCAGGAATTATCGCATTGTAGAATTCACAGCTAGCAATAGTCAACATAAGATAAACGGGAAAGAAGTAGTTGAGAGGTAACGTAAAGGTTTTCCAGGAAAAATACCAATGAATAACAAAGAAGCCAACTTCAAAACGCTTTCCACAGCCTGTAATGATTTACCACCTTTGAGTAGATTTAAAGTAAAAAATGCCTTGATGAAGCTACTATGCTGTAGACAGAACTTCAGGAAAAAGTTTAAAAAAGAGATTTGGGGTGGCAAGATGACTATGAAGAAATGTTGTAGTAGATATGATTAGAAAAAAATGAAAGTTAAACGTTTGATATACTTTTGGGAAAAACCTTCGGCATCAACATTTTGTAAAATAATGTAAAGGATTTTGCCACACCTTCACCGAACAGCTACTAGGGAAAGTGTACCGAGTCAGTAAGTCCACAATACTTGCTACAGAGCTCTACTTGTAAAGTAGTGATGGCTCTCTTTAAAGCTATTTGTATATAAAGATAGCTCCTGGTTCTTCCCTGTGCAGATGAACTAACAATATCAGGCAACCTGCTAAACTAAACACATGGAGTTTCAAATTATGAGTACTTTATTTAGCTCGAGATACAAAAGCTTGTCTAGATGCTCTCTGTCCAAGCTCACAATCAACTGTGCCCACTGGGTTAAATGTCTCTACATTTATGCATTAAAAAATGTAAATAAGGTGGTTGAAATGATAGGCACCCGATTGGCTCAGAAACATCAGGCCATACATACATGAGTAAGCATAAAACATAACAACAAGCAGACGCTACATAAAACAATAACAAATATGCTAAATAGTTATCAATGCGCAGGCTTCCAGTAAAGTCGGGAATTTTGTAGCTTGAAATCTTCTTCAAGAGCGCTACCAACCGAACAAGCTCAGGCGAGTTCAGCTAGGGTATCCAAGCGTAACTAACAACGCACTAGCCACAAGTATCGCTTACCAGGCTAGTAAGCATACAGGCAGCTAACCATTGCAGTGGCCATTCTATGTAAAATCCATTACAATAACACGCAAAATGTTTTGCAGTTTCGTTGTTTTTGTAGAGTTTTTCTTTAAATAACTTTTATTCCATGTTAGTTTTATGCAAATGGCTTAGTTAAACAAGCCAAAATAATGCAAAAACCCACCGGTAAAGGTTGCCCCAATCTTAACTTTATCTATTAGACCCATTAAATGGATAATATTAGATAAAGATTTTTTTCCAATAATAAGTTGCAATGAAAAATCCGGCTTAAAACTGTATTTGGCTGAAACTCATTTGTAATAAACTATCACACAGACTAAAAAATTTGAAAAAAAGTATGCAATACAGCATTTTTGAAGTGTTTAAGCTACATACTATAGCATATCATAATATGTTACTATACATATTTATGTTTGTTTTATTTAAAGTATGTTATTTTAATTCGTCGATCTGTCATTTCCCTTTTTAGCTTTATTGTTTTCAATGAACAATGCCTGACTGAGAAACTTTCAATTTCAAAAAAATAATATTTACTCTACTTACTCTGTAGCTAACGATATTTCCATTAGGTATCTGTGGTTCACTCCATTGTACAAATGCACAAGTTTCATTCATTTCTTTTCTCGTTAGTTGAGGCCCATCACTTGGTTCTGAAATAAGAAAACATACCTATATTAAGAATTCGCCAATGGCAACATTAGATATACAGTGAAACTTTAGGATTTATAGATTTCAGCAAAGTTTGTATTCTTTAAGAATGGTACTCAACTGTTAAATGTGATAAAAAAAACCGATGTGTTATATCTTAGCTCTAGAGTTTTGTTCAGTAATAGAAAATAACCAAGACAACGTAGCTTTTACATTGAGAAAATACTGCTTCAAAACCAGAAAGAATATGCTGAAATACTGATATTACTTGTTTCTCCGGTAGTTACTGAAATAGTTGCAGTGCTGAAATATTCTCCGTTGTTTGTTGCTTTTACCACAAACCGATATGTAGTTAAAGCATTCAAGCCTTTGAAGACATGGTTTGTGTTAAACTCTTCTCCTTCATGCGCATACTCCAGTTTTTTTAGCTCCTTGCAGTTCACAACAATTGACTACAATTCATACACTCATATATCAGTTTTTGGCAAGCGGTTGACTAAAAATATAAAGAGAAACAAATGTTTTTTGCATATTTATATCTTGTGGAGAAAGGCAAAATACTTGAGACTAGTACCAGTTTGTGGTTAACAGACTAAAATCAGCTACAAAATTGTAGTAGATTTGCATAGGTGCCACTAGCAGTTGATTTTATTGTGCAGCTGAGCCACAAACTAATGGTTAGAAACGGGAGTTGCTGTAGGAAAATTGTGCACTGGCCACACCTGTACGTGTGTGTACATTTGTAAGCTGGCTCACTAAATGTGAAGATTAAAAAGACTAAAATGACTAATCGCAAGCTGGCTGAACAGGAAAGAGAACTTAAGTACCGTTCACTTGCATATAATCAGCCACTGACTGAGCAATGTTTTCCACAACGTTCTTTGCATGTATTTTCTCCTTACACACTCTGCATGTTATTACTGTTAGATGGTTAGTAGTTAGATCTTGCTCAGCCATGTCTGATAGCACCACTGCTCCAGGCTGTGTTAGAATTGCTTATCTTACGGCGAACCTTAGTGTTACATAGGAAAATAATTTACTTTAGTGGATTTTCGGGGGACCCATTGAAAACTTCTAACTCAACCTCTTTCTCCAGAGGTTATTTAACCAGCTGTGCTATGGGGGAATCTTGGGCAACTCCACAATTATAATGAGCCCATGTCTTAGACTCAAAATTATTTGTTTTAGAGTATCATCCATTTATTATTTTACAACACCTGATGCAATTTAATCAGTTATACTGTATCTCACCAACAAGGCATAAACTCATGTGGAATCCAGATGCAGTAAGATTTGGTAACAAAAGCTCTGTTTTTATAGGCAGAGGCATAGGAAGTAAATGCACATGTAGCCAATAAAACAAAAGTTGAACCTGAATACACAAATGAGTAGTAAGATGAATGTAGTGAGAAATCGAATGCAGTAAATAAATTTAAGGATTTAGGGCACCCAGAAGTAGGAGGAGGAGTTTATGAGAAATGCTGCTTAGTCATGTTTGGTATTTGTCCATCAGCTTCTTGTGCTAGGATCCTGGGCTTGGATAGTTTACTGTTTAAGATTTATGCAACTCTGTGGTTAGACATGTTGTGGATCCAGGCTTCCGTATCTTTTGAGACTGTTTCCCATCCTCATGTCATAGTATTTTGTTTGTGGCTGGCCCAGTATAGGTCAAGGGTATGGCCAGTCAGGTGGCTGCAGGGCCGGCAGGGTTGATTGCAGGGCTGTAAGGTGGCTACAGGGCAGACGTGGTTGCTTGCAGGGGTCGCAGAGTAATCGCAGGACTCGCAGGATTAATTCCTCCCTGCTAGATGTATTCTGGCAGTGCCAGACTTGTTGGAAGGTTTGTATGACAGTCTGTAGTTGTCAGAGGGACCTTTGTGTTCACTAAGTGCTTTGGCCAAGCCAGTTACATTATACTGTTTATGAACTCTAAATGCTGCAAATTAGTTTGGTTGGGTGCCATTCTAATATATTGCTCAGTAACATCGATTCTGGCACAGGTTTTCTTCTCATTAATATCAGCACTTGCTAGTAGTTTACTGCAGAGTGCACACTTCTTGCAGAAGTTAACTCTCTAGTAATGTTCAGTAAAGATACTGCAGCAAAAAATTTTACAATATGTTATACAAAACGATACACATATAAATTCAAATTAACATTTTTCTCTCACTTTCATCCAAAAGCACATATCTACTGCTGGAAACGAAATTATAAGAGTCAACAAAAAAATGTTTAGCTCATATTGATTTGATTTGACAATTTTGGGTTAAAATGGTGGGTTATTTCATTTAAGCTTTGCATCCATGTATTTTTCTACTTTTTCAAAGTAAAGTTAAAAACAAGGTTCCTTTATTCTTGGTATAACATTATTGTAAAAATAGCTGTCATTTAGCTATTTTAATAAAAAATTGTGTTAAAAGTTATTAAATTATACAAGCTATTCGTGCCATTTTGAAGATTTATAAAGCAAGGCTCAAACAGTAAAACTCATCAACAAAAATTGGTAAACAGATTGTTAAGCCAAATAGCTACAAACTCCTATCAAACCCTTTGATAGGAGTTTGTAAAGAGGTAGATCTGTTCAATCTAACAAAGAACAAATTCTTAGTGATTGATGCAAACCTCTTAGCCAAGTTCACCAACCTGAATTTATATTGATACTGTATCATTCATGTTTTCAAGCACACCTTAAACCCAGTAAAACCACTTAAATACTTATATCCTGCATACAACGGTATTTATTTGAATCAATTTAGTTCACAGAAGTTCTATTACCAAACAGTTACTTCCTACCAGTCATAATTATAAGCTGATAATACTGAAGATTGTGGCATAAATTTTATATGTATCTTATGAACCTCTACCACATGAAAATATTACTGATAAAACTTGTCAGAACTCGATGCATTTGAATAGTTACTATAGCGAAGCTGTCTGACTTAATTGAGCATTCTGGGATCAGTTGTGCTGTCTTTCTTTACTATACATTTAAATCCATGCATGTTAACACAAAAAATATCTGTATGCCTGCTGGTGATCTGGAAGCTTAGATAAATTCATGTTTCCAATACACCGAGAAAAGTGAAAACAGAGTAAAAATGACTATTAGACAACTTGGTTGCACTGCCAGACTTTATGTTTTTCATTTTCTGTCAAACCCAAAGGCTTCTGTGGATTTATTTCCTGGAGAAACGAATCCGTGCTAATGGCAGAAGGTCGGACTCAAAAAAACTTGTGACAGCAGAATTACTTACAGTGAAATCTATCAATTGGAGCAGGGATAAAAATAAAATGGGAAAAATGTGGAGCACAGCAAATGTACAACAAACCGGGGGTAGAGTAAAGCAGAGAGTAACATGTAAGGAAGGAGGGGAAAAAGCAGAGCAGAACAAAAGTCGAGTATGGTATAAGGATTATGGAGATATAGCGGGAAACAAGAAAGTCAGCGGTAGAGAGAGGTAAGACAGAAAAATGTGGGAGTGAGAGGTTTAGGTGGATTGTAGGTGGAGTGAGGCAGGGACAAAGTGGGTAGACATATTTGAATACGATTGTCATTACTGATACTTCGCATATACTCATATTCATGTATATATACATGTATGCCTTCCTTAATATCATCAAAAAGAAATTATCTAAATCTCATACTCTACCCAAGGTATTCAATACCAATACAGTGAAACTGAGTTATAGCTGTATGACTAATTCAGAGGATACCATACGCACACACAATGAACTGACTATGATGGATAATACAGCAGAGATAGACCACAGCAGTTGTAGCAGTAAGATAAAGGATCAATGGCCACTAAATGGCAAGTGTTCATTTGAATCCTTGGTCTACCAAGGCACAGTTACTAATGGCAATCCCACCAGCCCTAAAGAGACATATGTAGGGCTGACAGCCAATACATTCAAGACCAGATAGACCAACCATGAGGCTTTTTTCAGCCACTACTCAAAAAGAGATGCCACTGAACTAAGCAAATATATCTGGAAATTAAAGGAGGGAAAGGCCAATTACACCATCAGCTGGAAATTACCCAGAAAAGCTTGAGCTTACAACCCCAATACACAAAACTGCAACCTGTGTGATTGGGAGAAGAATTTCATAATCTATAAAGCCGGCGCTGCCAGGTTAAACAAACGTAGTGAACTTTTATCCACATGCAGCCAAAAATTTACTCTCTAGTAACAATACCTGAGTACCTTATTACAGTAATTATCGTATAGCCAGCTTTTTAATCGTTTACACATATATAAATACTACATTATGTAGAACTAATTTTATCTGAAGATTGCATCCTATGCATGAAACTTTAGGTAATAAAATGTATTTGTGAAACGTTCAGTTCCTTTGACTTTAAAGTGTTTTCACCGCAATTAAAAACACTTCAGTAAACTCTTAAATTTTTAGTTCTTAGGTGGAAAAATTTCCAGATACTTATACTAACTAATAACAAGTGTACCAGTTTTTCAAGTAAGGATATGGTTTTCCAGACAAATTTTAAGTTTTGAATTGGACATCTTAAGATGAACATGACTTCACAAAAGCATGGTAAAAGTTACCTCAGAGTTTGCTCCAATGATCACCACCCTGCTGTTAGATGATGCATCATACTTTTCTGTGTATGATAGAGTCTCATTGAAAACAGGTGCTGTTAAATGTTAAAAAATAGACATTACAGTGCAAGTGAGAAAAGTTATTGTGAGAATAGTTCAGATGTAAAAGTGGGGTATAAATTGCTTAAAGGTACTATATTTAACTGCAAGTAACTTATGTACTTGTGGATGTACCTGAACATCGAGGTCCTATCACTGCTGTTTGTGCCATACTATTTCCCACTTCATTTTCAGCTATAAGTGTGCATGTGATTGATGACCAAGAAATGCAACCACATACATGTATGCTGAAAACCTCTGCTAACACTTTAAGATACTTGGAGTCTCCACAGTCACATCGGTACTAAAAAACCATTGTGCTAAACGTACGAGTTAACTTGATTTTTTTTTAAAGCTTCCAGTCTTTGAAAAAGAAAAAAGATTTCATGCTGAAAAAGTTTTAATAGCTTATCTTTAAAAAACTGAATCTAGAGCAATGGTTAAATCTTGGTGATTTCATCATCATCAAAAACTGGAAAAAATGCAATGCGAAAACTTTAAATTCTACACCTTTATTTAATATTTTCATCCACGTTTGTAAATTGATGTTTTCAGTGACAAGAAAAATTCTGTTTTAGGGTGCAAATACTATATTTTTAAGACTATTATCTATCATCGAACGGTTTTTGAAGTTTAAAATAAAAGACAGAAGTAATTATCAAAGAAATACGCTAATTTTTTGAAAATTAAATTCATCAAACAGATATTTTATTCCAGGCGGCTAGAAATTAATTCATTGTTCAGGTTAGCAAATACTTGTATTTTGAACGATCACCATACAAAAGTTATCTTGTTTTTGAGATGAAGCTGGTTTATTGTCACGTTTATTTTTTCTCAGCCATTCAGATGCTGGTTTGTGGTGGTTTCAGTCACTACACATATAAAAACACCCAACAGCAAATCTTAGCCCCAAACTGTGCACTCTTTGAATACACAATTATTACACCGCCATTGCACTGTTGTTGTTATGTGGTATTACCTGATATCCAGTTATAGTTCCACCAGAAAACTGAGGCTGTTCCCAATTTAAGGTTATGCAACTGGAATTAATCTCTCCAAGCGTAAATTCGTTGCCTTTGAACTGAGGTCCTATGATAAAAAGCACGACAAGTTCAATTCAATGCAGACCTCTTGCACAAAATACTGATACCTATGTGTATAGGTGTAATATTACGAGTAACGGTTGCCTTCTTGAAATACCATCATGTTAGTGAAAGAACTCGAACTCATTGGTAAAAACAAGCAATACGTTAACAAAAAATAGTTTACTGCAGTTTTTTTAGGCTATTATCTGTGAAATACTTACTAAGCGGGTCAGTTTTCCCATAACTATGCTGTGGTGTAGAATAACCCGCAGCATTTTCAGCAACCAAAATGAAATGGTAAGTTTGGTTTCCATCTAAATAAAATGTAGTTGTTCTTTCTGACTGGAGTGAAGATGTCGGAACTCCTTGTACACCATAGCGATACTTCATTTGTCCGTCACAGTTTTCTTGTAATGGTCGCTAGTGAAAATTGGTCATAAAATATGCTTTTTAAGTGTGGAAGAATTCAGAAATAAACAGCCTGTCTGAAGACCCCCAGTGAAGCCCCTTCCTCTTGCACCCCATAGAAACACTGCTAGTCTACTAAATATCTTCAAAAAGTAACTTTATGCGTCATGCATATCGCTAAAGACAGCGGTATAATTCCATGCAATGGCTACAGACACCTTGAATAATATTTGAAATCTATTTACATGTTGGTGAAGTGTTGATACTGTCCTGTATAGGCTCTACTACTATGGCTCTGGATAGCTACCTAGGGTCATATATATGTGTAGAAAGTAGCTATGCTGGCCCTTGGTAATGACCTTTCCAAACATTGCGATAGTATATTGTATTTTAGGGGCCACTATTTAATCTAATAAAACACACTGTAACCAGCCGAACTTCCCATTCCTTGGTACAGTTAAGTGAATAGCTGCCAATGGCTTTCTGTCACCAACTACCTCTCTCCGGAAGGCAATCTGTGCCGGTATGGCACTGAAACTGCTGTGAAAGAGTGTAACTCTGCTCCACAACCATCGAGAGCCCTTGGCTCAGAGGCATTACTCAGTGCTTTGAAGTTTAATGCATTTATTTCATCAAAGAATAAAATAACAGTAAAGTGTATTGATAACAAGGCAAAGGCACAGGTAGAGATTTCGTACAATACAATCGTTGCTGGAAAAAGTCCAGCTCTTTATAGGCTGAAGTACAAAAAATGATTGGCCTAGTTGAGGCCCACACCCACGGTTACATAAGTAGAAAATAATTACACAAATTGACACAATATATAAATACTGGTAAAAAGAATTTGCATTTAAATAAGTAGGTATGGTGCCCAGAAGCAGGGAGAAAATTCACAAATAAAATACTTGGTGAAGTAATCAAAGTGTGGTCAACCGTTTCCAGTGCTATTTTATATAAGGACAACTCCCCTGGAGCCACATACCACAAAGGGTCATGTATGTCATCATTGGCTGAAATAGTTTTTATGCGCATATTCAACATTTATTTCATAAAATGATTGTTTTTGCATTAATACCTATGTAAACATCTTTAGTCTCAATCTAGCCCAAGTTTTTATTTAATCAAGCCAAGTTTTGCAATGAGACTTTGTGTAAAACTTTTAAACGTCAATGGAACCAGGAATAAACAAGGAGTCATCTGCCCTTTGGAGGGATAACTCTTTATTGAGCAGTACCAGACATGGAGATGTTTGCCGATACGTTTACTAAAGATTACATTCCCTGTACTGCTAAACTGTTCACTTTTAGGCCAGTGAGCTTACGTGACCTTTTGTAATTGTATACAGGGCACACAATTGCATTAGTTACCATATATATAGCAGACACCCAAAATATTGAAGTGCCACTTGGTTTTATAGCGAAAACAAAATAATAATGAAGTAAGTGATATAATCCTACTGAGATACTGGTAACTAATATTATTAAAAGTGCAGGATTTATTCTTTGAAACCAGTGTTTGTTGTAAGTGTGTTGCTGCTGATGTGAATCAGCAATGCATGATTTGAAAAAAAAAAATAATCTGCTTTTGTTATTTATTTCACCTACAATATTTATTATTATTTTTCTTTCTTCATAAACGGCTGACTGAATAACAAAAACCCAAAATAGGCTACTCTGAAGTGACGCATGAATAATGTCAAATAAATAATATGCTCATTTTGAAAAAAATGATTAATTTCTTTGGTATTGTAAAAAATAAGTATTTTTGGGAATATTATGTTATGATTACTGAAATATTGTAACGGTTTTTTCCCGTGTTAAGAGAGGAAGACGGTCACAGGTACTGCAAGCTGATTGGTTATAATGGCTACTCTGTGCTCTTGTGGTAGCTGTGGCTAAAGAATGTAAGGCTGGAATGTCTCTCTGAGCTAGAGGAGACAGGATGGGCTCAATGGGCTCAATGGGCTCAATTGGCTCAATGAATACTTTATCACATTAACAAAATACAATCCTTTTTTGCCATAAAAGCTATTTTAGAATTAGAAACACCCGAAATTGCCAAAATTCATAACTGGTATGTCAAGGAATTTGGTTGAGAGCTGGTTCTTATAAATAATAATTCATAGTTTTGCCCATGGCCTTGGATTACTGTCCCAATAGCGTGTAATTTCCAACGAGAATTTAAGTTCATGTTTTTCATTCTCAGCAATAAATAAAATTTCAGCGAATGACACTGTAATGGATTCCGCTCTGGTTACCATGGCCATCCACTATGCTCAAGTATTGTACCTCTCTCTAGAGGGGACACTGTGCTGCATGACAGTGACAACTGTGCCGGGTAACCAAATTACTCGGTATAGCAGGAGCTCATGGCTCAGACAAACAATACAGCGTAGTGCTTGTATAAGTGGCTATATTCTTAAGACAAAGTCCTAAAGGGTAATTATTCCTCTAGTGTGTTTGTGGCAAGACATGACAACGAATGCAATGATTGTGGCAAAAGTCTCTCCTTTTGTAGAAGAGCTCGCAGAAACTAATTAGCATAAAGTATATAACAGTAAGAGCACAGGAAGTTATCTATCCAATGCAATCAATTATATAAATAGTGATCCAATCATGTAATACAAATAAGTTAAATGATAAAGGCGCCAAGTGGCTAAGGGCGGAGTCCTGTCTACTACAGTCCAATCAGAGGTCCTATCGGGCTCCCAGGCTATAGTTAGAATACGGTCCACTAAGTCGGTGATCCGAGGAAGGGTAGTTCCGGTTCCTGGCCTTGACTGAGTTCCTAGATGGTTTTGAGATTTCTCTGCTATGTCGGCTATCTTGCCCCAACCCAGTATAGCTATCCCGGGTCGGTAAGGGGTCAGTACCGACCCTGCATGGGTCACTATCTGCACTGCACACTATGCCACCGGCACAGTATGACTTTTCACACGTACAGCAGTTGACCGAACGCTTTTGGCTAAAGTCTAGCGCATTATCTCGCAAGGGTGAATAGTAAACGGCCTGTTCACTAGTAACTTCCACCAAAATCTACCACAATACAACCTACTAAAACCTTGATTGTTTTATATGAGCTTGATTATAAGAAATGAGATTTGCCATGGTCTATCTTAATAAAAACAACAGAAAGCACAAAAAATTGACCAACTGTTTCAGTCTTGATGATTAATTATATATACTTGCTAAATATAAAATAACTTACGCTGGAACCAATTGATGATGAAATGATGTCTGAGTTGGTTATATATATACTTATTGCATCATAGCTTCAGTATCAGTTACTGCTTAATCCTAACATTATATACGTTAAATTACCAAGTTAAAAATATACTATTGTTTTTGTTAGCAATGATACAGCAGATTTGAACTACTAAAAATGACGGAAGCGAGACACAGAAAAAAATCGTATACATGTATTCCAAACATTTTAAAAAGTTTTAAAGTCTCACCGTCCAGTCTGCATCCAACTTCCAACGTATGATTTCAGTTTGATCTTCTTTAGGAGTATGAATATACAGATTTCTTGGCTCTGATGGAACTATAAGTAAGAAATGCTTTAGCTAGTCTTCAATATCACATATCTGTCTCAGCATAGCTATTGAAACTGACAGATAGTGTTTGAGAACCTTTCAAAATTCTTTAATGATATTGTAAATGATTTTGCCACACCTTCACCAAACAGCTACTACAGAAGTGTACCAAGTCAGCAAGTCAATAATAATACTTGCTACAGATCGCTACTTGTAAGATGTGATGGCTCTCTTCACAGCTATCAGTATAAGAATAGCTCCGGGTTCTGCCATGTGCAGATGAACTAACAATATCAGGCAGCCTGCCAAACTAAATACACAGAGGTTCAGATTATGAGTGTTTATTTAGCTCAATATACGAAAGCTTGGCCAGATGCTCTCTCTGTCTAAGCTCACAATCAACTCTGCCCACTGGACTAGATGTCTTTACATTTATGCAGTAAAATATGTAAATAAAGCGGTTGAAATAATAGGCACCTGATTGGCTACAAAAACATCAGACCATACACAGATAAAACATAACCACAAGCAGAAGCTAAATAAAACAATAACAAGTATACTAGCTAAATATAGATGTGCAGGGTCACTCATCCAGTAAAGACGGGAAGTGCCTATATTGTTCAGCCGACAGCCTATCGAAGAAGATGGCAAGCCCAGACGTGTCCAGCTGGGGCATCCGAGCTTAACTAATGACACACTAGTTGTTTACAGGCTTACTAGCATAGTAGGTTGCACAGGCCAGGGCCGTATATATAGAGGGTTATGTCATCTATACGTCACGAATGATTGCGTTAAAACGCGTGATTTCACAAAGACCGCCATTTTCGAGCCAGTCATTAGCGACTGTATTATTACCATTATCGTGGCTTCTCTATTTAATATGAAATTATGCCTGGCTGTGCAACTTTTGGATGTAGCAATTGTTCTGAGAAGGGAATATTAATGTTTCCATTTCCATCAGCAAAGGATCCAACTTGTAAGCTAAAGTGGGAAGTAGCAGTTAGCCGTTTAGATTCTGATGCCAAGTTGTGGAAGTCATCCCCTGGCTCAAGATTGTGCAAGGTACAAATAATAATGAATAGTTGGTTGATATGAAGTTATTTTTTCTCACTGATGCTTCGTTATGGAGATTTTGCGTTATCCTCCCAAGCATTATCCTCGTTTTGAATTAATAATCATTTTCCTTAATTAAATAATATTAATTAATTACTATTATTATCATAATTATTATCATCTATTATATTTATTATTATTATTATTTATATAATAAGTATTATTTATTAATAATTATCGATTATAATTTATAATAATAGCAATAATTATTTATAACATTTAATTTAGGACATTGATTATTAATCTAAAACCATAATAATAATGATCAATTCAATATGATCAATTCAGGAATAATAATAATAATAATAATAATAATAATAATAATAATAATAATAATAATAATAATAATAATGATAATGATGATGATGACGACGACGACGACGACGACGACGACGACGACGACGACGACGACGACGACGACGACGACGACGACGACGACGACGACGACGACGACGACGACGACGACGACGACGACGACGACGACGACGACGACGACGACGACGACGACGACGACGACGACGACGACGACGACGACGACGACGACGACGACGACGACGACGACGACGACGACGACGACGACGACGACGACGACGACGACGACGACGGCGGCGGCGGCGGCGGCGGCGGCGGCGATGATGATGATGATGATGATGATGATGATGATAATAATAATAATAAGAATTATCAATTCAATATATTATTATTATTATTAAGTATTATCTGCTTATTATTTATCATTATAATTATTGTTTATTTATTATTATCAGTATTATTACATTGATGAGATACTCTACTCTTCTACCATCATCGATTATCAGCTTGAAAACAATGAATAATCAATGATGATCGTCCATCCAATGCTATTATTAATTATTGTTTTTCATTAGTATCTAACCTACTGCTACCTATACTCAGAATTTTTTATGTGATCATTATTATTATGATTATTGTTAAGTATTATTATGTTATTACTACTCTAATAAACCAAATAAATGATGATACATCATGTGATACATTTTTTTATGGTAATAATTATTAATTATTCATGGTTCTTTTCATCGTCAGTTATCCAGGTCATTTTTATTTATTTTCTATGTGATTTTATTATTATTATTATTATGGTGATTTGAACCCAGAATGATGATGACATGTACAGTGATTTTTTTTTATTATAAATAACAAGAATCGCCATTTAATTCATGGGTCAAACAATAAAACGAAGTTTACGTTTTCCCATCAATTGATTTCAAATGTAACCCTAGAATTTAACAATTTCAACAAACAGTTGATTAAATTGATGAAGAATAATAGGGACCAACAGTATAATATTATATACATATAATACATTGTGCAAGATAGCACTGTTGAAAAGATGAAAACTTTGTCCGCTGTCATGATGTGCATGCGTTGATGGATGTTTAAAAATAATGTTTCGAATAGAACTTAATTTCTAGATATATAGACAAAGTTTATGAGAAACACAACTGCATACAATTGTGTTGATTAATTGATTTGTGGTTTGTTTTGTTTATCCTAAGGTGGTGTTTTTAGGATCATTTTGAGGATGATGCATTTGAGAAGGTACGTGAAGATGGAAAAGTTGAAGCTTTGACGCAACTCGGTGCCAACACAGTTTACTCACAAAGTGTGTAAAGTGTCACGTAAGAGCAAAAGTCGTTGTGTGGTGACAGTTGCTGAACCTGCAGCTAATATTCCAAGGTACTGACCATTTCTATGCCAAATCTCTTGTCTCTGACAAACATCACTCTCCCAATACAAATGATCAGTCTTCTAGACACGATGCTGATACAGGTAATGCATTAAAAACAAGAGCTAAGTTTTAGTTTTGATGCAACATCTAAGTGTGTAGTTGGTGTACATACAATATATGTATTTCTAGAGCCTATATTAGAAGACCTTGTGGTTGAAGAGGGCTCGGACCCTCCAACTTCCCAAACTGTGCCTGATTCTTTGGTCTGCAAACTGCAACAAGGCAATCGTTTCCTGGAACAGCAGCTTTGTAGAGTGAGTAGTTTGACTTGTTTGTTCTGTCATTTCCCTTGGTTAATATTTGCAATCAACTTGTTTATGTTTTTATTAATAGGTTCTATGTTCTTGGTAAGTATTGTTGTATGTGTGAACCCAATTATTGTGTGGCTTCAACTAATTGCTTATGATTCTCAATCGGTTTAACGTTACTAATTCCTTCTGCTTGATTTAAAATACCATTTAGTTAGAAACTAACAACCTAACCACTGGTGGCTGCTCACTATCTTTCTGCTGCACATTTGTAACACCCAATTTTGAACCAATTTTCATTTCATCAGAGTTTTACAAATTGGTGTTTTTTGCTAAAAATCTGATGCACTTCGGAGAGCCCAGTCAAATTTAAAAACTTCCCATAAAAGAGTGTCTCGAATGTTGACTGATTGTCAACTGAGAGCTCTGTCTCTCAACTCCACAAGAGGCATGGAATGGGACAATGCTACCATTAAAAAAAGTTTGCAAATTCGGTGAGTGCAAAAAATTTCGCTTGACTGTGTTTCATCAGATTCTTGTTACTAATTTGTAAATTTTTTATCGAACAGATTTGCATGTGGAGCAACTGGCTACAATCTACTTATTAATCAGCGTATTCCTTTGCCATCGCTTCGGACTCTACAGAGGCGTTTAAGTCATGTGACTTTCAGACCAGGAATACTTCATCAGGTCTTTGGCTTTATGAAGCTTAAGGTTAGTTGGCTATCATGTTTATGAAGGCATTGTTTTTTGTGTTATAATGTAATTAATAAGTGTTAAGTTGCACTATTGATTTTATTTGTATTTCCAGGTCGATAATATGACATGTGCAGAAAAGAATTGCTGCTTGACACTGGATGAGTGCGAAATCACACCAAGTGTGGAATACGACACCAAAAATGGCTCTATTCTCGGTGATAGTACATTTCCAGATCAGACGCAGAATGCTTCAAAGGCTTTGGTCTTCATGCTTAGAGGTAAGTTTTCCAGTCTTCACAGATTGTTGGTTTTTCTCTTCCCTTTTTTATAATCTACCAATTTGTTTTGCTTATTCATTTTACAGGTATCACTACACCCTTGAAGCAAACAGTATGTTACCATTACACTGGCTGTTCAGTTGATAGTAAAAAACTCAAGCCTGTAGTGCTTCAGATTGTGAAGAAAGCGTCCGATATCGAGCTGCATGTTGTCTGTGTCACCTCCGATATGGGTAGTTGTAACCGTGCTATGTGGGCTAGCTTTGGGATTGTTTCCTCAAGGTCAAACTTGGTAATTAGCCATACAGATATAATCTGTATGGCTATTGTTTTTGCTGGTTTTATTAGCCATACAGATATAATCTGTATGGCTATTGTTTTAGTAGGTTTTATTATTAGCCATACAGATATAATCTGTATGGCTATTGTTTTAGTAGGTTTTATTATTATTATTATTATTATTATTATTATTTTTCTTTCGCGAACTTTCTTCTTCTATAACTACAGATTCGCTGATCGGAACTCTCTAAAAAATAGTTGGTTACGTAGGGACACATCTGAAATTTTATGAAAGTATTTTTCTCGAGTTAAGAAAGTAACGGTGTCACAGCTATTCCACTTTCCGCAAGCCTCTTCAACAGCTATTTTTGTTTAATAAATGCTAAATAGCTCTGTCACTTTTCATCAAAACTGCATGATTTTTATATGGGGGTGTGCAGCTATGGTATATGTACACAGACATCAACAGTTTTCAATAGTAAGTTTACAAGTTTTTCAAGGAGAGGCAATTTTTAATGATTTTGAGAAAATTTGAACTTTTTTGCTGGAAGAAATTCCAATTTAAACTGTTGAAATTACAGGTACATATGGCGTGTTTTCTCACAGGAGGGGCCTATTAGGACGTTATGTCATGACACAACGTTGTTGAGTGAACTGCAGTTTGATCAAGGACGTTGCGTCATGACACACCGTCATAGTCTGCTGGAAGAAATTCCAATATAAACTGTTGGAATACGAGTAGATATGGCAGGTTTTCTCACAGGAGAGGCCTATTAGGACTTTAAGTCATGACACGACGTCTTTAAGCAAGCAGCAGTTTGATCAACGTCGTTGTGAAGTGAGCTGTGTAATGACACAACGTCATAGTCTGCTCAAACGAATAGAGCCATGAGCATTGAGTAACCTACTTGGAATGTTGCCAAGTGCATGAGTACTTTGACATACCATTTAGAGAGTTGCCTGCCATCTCGGAGAAGATAACTCCGAACAAAACACTTATATTGCTCTTTAACTTTTGAACCGTTTGTCGCAAGTCACTAAAACTTTTTTTAATCAAAGCCATGTGTGCATGTTGTACAGCCAATAATGCCGCATACAATGGTTTCACACCACAACACGCTCTTCCATTTAAACTCAAAGAAATACCAGTTTTATTGGTTCTTACGTTGATCATAACCGATCTTGGAAGACACATTGATTAAGTCACATTGACTAACATTCCGAAAAAAAAATGAACAGTAGTAATATATGAGCAGAACAGGGTTGTTTATGTTTTTGAATGTTAAACATTCTACAGAGAGGACAACTCTTAGGTTGCATGTAAATATATCATCAAATTGCGCAGCTTCTCTCATCAAAATATTATGTTCTGTCACTATAGTAACTGCCTGAAACTTTGAAAGTTTTGTTGAGAGGGTAACTCCTAAAATAAATCAATTTCCGTCTTGGTCAGGCAATTTGGGCGTAAAAAAACAACTTGATGCGTTCATAATCATTCAAGCCATGAGCTGCTTAATTGGAAAGCTGCCAACTTTCTTTGTACCATATAAAGTTACTAATAGTTGCCTTTTCAGATGGATTCCGAGAGGATAACTCCTCAAAAAATGCATTTTGATCCATAACTTTTGAACCGTAAGTCGAATCTGAACAATTTTTTTTTTCATCGAACGGTGCATCTGTATGGCTTTTATTTTCTCTACAGAGAAAACGTTTTAGTCTAGTTATTATTATTATTATTTTTCTTTCGCGAACTTTCTTCTTCTATAACTACAGATTCGCTGATCGGAACTCTCTAAAAAACAGTTGGTTACGTAGGGACACATCTGAAATTTTATGAAAGTATTTTTCTCGAGTTAAAAAAGTCACGGTGTCACAGCTATTCCACTTTCCGCAAGCCTCTTCAACAGCCATTTTTGTTCAATAAATGCTAAATAGCTCTGTCACTTTTCATCAAAACTGCATGATTTTTATGTGAGGGTGTGCAGCTATGGTAGATGTACACAGGCATCAAAAGTTTTCAATAGTAAGTTTACAAGTTTTTCAAGGAGAGGCAATTTTTAATGATTTTGAGAAAATTTGAACTTTTTTGCTGGAAGAAATTCCAATCTAAACTGTGGAAATACAAGCAGATATGGCATGTTTTCTCACAGGAGAGGCCTATTAGGACGTTATGTCATGACACGACGTTGTTGAGTGAACTGCAGTTTGATCAACAACGTTGCGTCATGACACAACGTCATAGTCTGCTGTAAGAAATTCCAATATAAACTGTTGGAATACAAGCAGATATGGCAGGTTTTCTCACAGGAGAGGCCTACTAGGAGGCCTATTAGGACTTTAAGTCATGACACGACGCCTTTAAGCAAGCAGCAGTTTGATTAACAACGTTATGAAGTGAGCTGCGTCATGACACAACGTCATAGTCTGCTCAAACCAATAGAGGCATTAGCATTGAGTAACTTACTTGGAATGTTGCCAAGTGCATGTGTACTTTGACAGACCATTTAGAGAGTTGCCTGCCACCTCGGAAAAGACAACTCCAAACAAAACACTTATATTGCTCTTTAACTTTTGAACCGTTTGTCGCAAGTCACTAAGACTTCTTTTAATCAAAGCAATGTGTGCATGTTTTACAGCCAATAATGCCGCATACAATGGTTTCACACCACAACACGCTCTTCCATTAAAACTCAAAGCAATACCAGTTTTTATTGGTTCTTACGTTGATCATAACCGATCTTGGAAGACACATTGATTCAGTCACATCGACTAACATTCCGCAAAAAAGTAATGAATGAACAGTAGTAATATATGAGCAGAACAGGGTTGTTTATGTTTTTGAATGTTAAACATTCTACAGAGAGGACAACTCCTAAGTTATATGTACGTATATCATCAAATTGCGCAGCTTGTCTCATCTAAATGTTATGTTCTGCCACTATAGTAACTGCCTAAAAACTTTAAAAGTTTTGTTGAGAGGGTAACTCCTAAAATAAACCAGTTTCCATCTTGACAAGGGAAGTTAGTCGTATAAAAACAACTTGATGCAATCATAAGTACTCAAGCCATGAGCTGCTTACTTGGAAAGCTGCCAAATTACTTTGCATCATGTAATTTCATTAAAAGCTGCGTTTTCAATCAGATACCGAGAGGATAACTCCTCAAAAAATGCATTTTGCTTCATAACTTTTGAACCGTAAGTCCAACTTGAACAATTTTTTTTTCGTTGAATTGTGCATCTGTATGGCTTTTATTTTCTCTACAGAGAAAACATTTCAGTCTAGTTATTATTATTATTTTTCTTTCGCGAAGTTTCTTCTTCTATAACTACAGATTCGCTGATCAGAACTCTCTAAATATTAGTTGGTTACGTAGGTGCACATCTCGAGATTAACGAAATATTTTTTTTCAAGTTGCGAAAGTCACCATGTCACAGCTATTCCACTTTCCGCAAGCCTCTTCAACAGCCGTTTTTGTTCAATAAATGCTAAATAGCTCTGTCATTGTTCATCCAAACTGCATGATTTTTATACAAGGGTGTGCAGCTATGGTAGATGTACACAGGCATCAAAAGTTTTCAATAGTAAGTTTACAAGTTTTTCAAGGAGAGGCAATTTTTAATGATTTTGAGAAAATTTGAACTTTTTTGCTGGAAGAAATTCCAATCTAAACTGTGGAAATACAAGTAGATATGGCGTGTTTTCTCACAGGAGGGGCCTATTAGGACGTTATGTCATGACACGACGTTGTTGAGTGAACTGCAGTTTGATCAACAACGTCGCGTCATGACACAACGTCATAGTCTGCTGGAAGAAATTCCAATCTAAACTGTGGATATACAAGTAGATATGGCATGTTTTCCCACAGGAGGGGCCTATTACGACGTTATGTCATGACACGACGTTGTTGAGTGAACTGCAGTTTGATCAAGGACGTTATGAAGTGAGCTGCGTCATGACACAACGTCATAGTCTGCTCAAACGAATAGGGCATTAGCATTGAGTAACTTACTTGGAATGTTGCCAAGTGCATGGGTACTATGACAGACCATTTAGAGAGTTGCCTGCCACCTCGGAGAAGACAACTCCAAACAAAAGACTTACATTGCTCTTTAACTTTTGAATCGTTTGTCGCAACTCACTAAAACTTTTTTCAATCAAAGCCATGTGTGCATGTCTTACAGCCAATAATGCCGCATACAATGGTTTCACACCGCAACACGCTGTTCCATTAAAACTCAAAGCAATACCAGTTTTTATTGATTGTTACGTTGATCATAACCAATCTTGGAAAAAACTTCAATTCAGTCACATCGACTAACATTCCGCAAAAAGTAATGAATGAACAGTAGTAATATATGAGCAGAACAGTGTTGTTTGTGTGTATTGATGTTTTACATTATACAGAGAGGACAACTCCCAAGTTAAATGTACATATATCATCAAATTGCGCAGCTTGTCTCATCTAAATGTTATGTTCTGTCACTATAGTAACTGCCTAAAAACTTTAAAAGTTTTGTTGAGAGGGTAACTCCAAAAATAAACCAGTTTCCGTCTTGACAAGGGAAGTTAGTCGTCTAAAAACAACTGGATGCGTTCATAATCATTCAAACCATGAGCTGCTTACTTGGAAAGCTGCCAAATTACTTTGCAACATGTAATTTCATTAATAATTGCGTTTTCAATCACATACCGAGAGGATAACTCCTCAAAATATGCATTTTTCTCCATAACTTTTGAACCGTAAGTGGAAAATGGATCATTTTTTTTTTCGTCAGACTGAGCATCTGTATGGCTTTTAATTTTTCTACAGAAAAAATAACTTTTTCTAGTTATATAATGTTTTCGCTGCTGTTGTCTTTCAAGGGCTTAGAATGGGCTTTGCTAGGTGCACTCTTTGTGTAGAGTTGTTCTCACCTCAAGCATTGTAAAACTATTGAGAAAACTTTTTGAACACACTTCAACCTTAAAAAGATTAAATTAATTCAAATCGTCTCAAAATTAGGTGTCTTAACTCTTTAAAAAAACCGAGTTTTGTTTCGCTGATTTGAGTTCAAGGAGATGGACTAATTTGTATAAGTGATCAATCTATTTGGATTTTAGGTCAATCAAATCTCTCATCCCTGTGACCCTGTCAAGCGTCTTTATTTCCTTGCCGATGTTCCACATCTAGTCAAGAACCTTCGCTCTATGTTGTGCAAACATACCACCATAGTTCTTCCGGATGATGTTGTGCAACAAAATAGTCTCCCGTCGGCAATTGTGTCACTAGAGCATCTCAAGGCAGTGGCAGTATTCCAACAGGGTAAAGATTTGCTCTTGGCTCCTAAACTGACTATGGCTGCTCTGACGCCAGGACATTTCAACAAGATGAAGGTTTCTCAAGCCTTAAATGTCTTCAGTAAGTCTGCTGGAGCTGCCTTACGCTACCTTGTCGATGAAGGGAATCTTCCGGCAAATTCAATCACCACAGCGTGGTACGTTGAGCAGGTGAATCATTGGTTTGATTTGATGAGCAGTCGGCATCCTGTGCTAGCCCTTTCAAAGCAACAGATGGCAAAGTATGTGCAAGCCAGGAAATTTTTATCATCGCTTAGCAAAATGATCTGCAACTGCCAGTTTGGTCATAAAGGAGGCTGGAAGCCAGTAAAATCTGGAATAGCACTGTCAATAGAATCTGTTCTCGGCATATCAGAAGACATTCTGCAGGAATCTTCATTCCTCCTCACCAGCAGACTCACTCAAGATTGCCTGGAGAACTTGTTCAGCAGTGTGCGGTTCAAAAATCCTGTGCCAACACTTCTTGAGTTGAAGAATGCTTTGAAGCTCATTTCAGTGAGTAAGTTTTTGAAAACCTCCAATTCTTCAAATTATGAAGAAGATGATGGTGTTTATCTCGCTGACTTCCTTGCTGTCCCAGCATTAGATGATGATGACTTCTCTGATCTTGAGGTGCTGCAAGTCTTCAAATCTGGTTGCACTACCTTTACTCATCTGGCTAAAGATGAAGAAGCGGCTTTATTTTACTTGGCAGGCTACTGCGTTCAAAGCTTGCATAAGCAGCGACAGCTCTGTGTGGTATGTCTGAGTCAGGTGAAAGATCCTGACACTACTGATGCTTGTGCCTCTCTAACTGGCTTGAAGGAGTACAGAACTGGTGCCTTATTTCGAGTCACGAAGGATGTGTTCGACATTTGCCATTCTGCGGAGTTGATCCTCAGAGATCTGGAGCCTGTAATCAGGAAGCTTGGTCATCCTCGACAGATTGTGATCGACAGATGCCATGAAAGCGCAGCATTTCTGAAGACCCGTCTTGCTGACTGTCACTCTATAAAAACTAAAATTGTAGCAAAGTATGTTACTGTTCGACTGCAGCTGCTGTGTAAAAAGTTGCGCTCCAACCTGTCTGCAGCTAAACATGTGACACTAGGTAGTAAAAGCATGGCAATGGGTAATCTAGTTGAAAAAATTTAATCTCCGTTTTCATTTCCTGTATCTTAGCAGCTTTATATATAGCATTTATTGCAACTGTACAATTGTTTATTTACTTGACTCCATGGGATTCCATCACATATTTATTCTTGTTTTTTTTATTAATTATATGTGGTTTAAAAGAGTGGCTTAGCTCCTACATGTAGGAATCCCACTCTTCACATGGTTACTTTTTCATATAACTGTTTAATTTTGTTTCGATAGCAAATGGTTTAAAAGAGTGGCTTAGCTCCTATACTTAGGAATCCTGTTCTCCATTGTGCTGGCTTGTTTTGTTATACCATTGTATTGTGCTTTAATCACATAGTATTTTTGTAGAATAAAATCAAGTGGAGTTCAGTGGTTTAAAAGAGTGGCTTAGCTCCTGATTCAGGAATCCCACTCTCCACTGACTGTTTTTGTGTGAGCAATTGTTAATGTTAATTGTTTAGATTTCTAAAATGATTGCAAATATCCCCTAAAATGATTGCCAAGCATTAAAAATGGATAATTTCTTCATTGCTTAGCATAACTACAGTGATTACATTGATTGAGTCATAACTGCTATAACAACATTTGGCTTAAAAATGGCGCCTTGAAATAAGATGACACAACTCTCCCAATATACGGCTCTGGCGCAGGCTACTAATCAACTCAGTGACCACTCTATGCGGAATCCATTACAATATTATGTGAAAATTTGTATGCATATGCTATGCTAAAAAACAGATTCCGTTCGGCTTACTCTCAGAAAGTGCCTTGGATTACTCAGATTGACCTTCAGTAGTGCTGATGCAATTAAGAGAGTTGGTGGCTGTCACCAAGTTCAGAAATAAGGAACCATCATTGCACGCAATACCGTGACTGCAGTATTAGTAGTAACATAGGAGCAGACCTGCCATATACCCTTAAACATTTTTTTGATGGTTAGATTTCTGGATTGTTTTACAGACCTGTCAAAAGTGTACTTTTTTGTTGTTAGATGTTGTTTGCCAGTATAATATGTATATACATAGGAGAACAGATCTGCTAACATGTTACATCGTTGTTTTAATTGGTATGAATATTATTACAGACCTGTTACAGTATAATTTTTATTTAGGTATGCATGTATGTTTGGTAATGCAAATGATAGTTGAAATTTGCACATAGCTGTAAGATATTTATTAGTTTGTTATCTGTTTATGCTGGAGGTTTCCCTTCCTATATAGTTCGTGGTTGACATTGGCCCATTGTTTGTTTACTCTTGTTTTGGTAGTGGGTTAGGTACTATGTTTATTTGATTCAAATATAAAAAGCGAGTGTAATAAAGTAAATAATAATAGTGTAAAAAGACTTGGTAAAATTGAAAATATTTGTCATAGAAAGTAAATAATAGTAGCATATAATGAACAAGTATGGACTAAATATAATGTTTGTTTGATAGTAAAGAGTTCGAGTAATGTCTATTACTAATCAACACATTGTTATTTGTAGCGAACTTTTACCGAGTCTTAGATAATGATAGTGTATTTGTTTAGTTCCCCTTATCAGCTGTACATTTTTTATGTCTAAAATGAAAAAAATTACTTGATGTATAAACTATTGCGAGTAAATTGAGATGAAGTATTATTTATAATGGATAGATCATGTTATATAGAAAAGATTAATCATTCACAGTGTTGTATTGTTCATCTTGAACTCCTTGATCACAATTCTTGTCTTGTAGTTTATGTTCTTTCAAAACGGTAGAAGCAACATTTCCTGCTGAAAGCAGTAACGCCCTGTTTTCGAAAAGTTCATCCGCAGTGAAGTAGTTCAACTTTTCAGACTCATCTAGTTTGTCGGCTATTTATAACACTGCTTCCATTGCTTGCATCGGTGTGAATGCGACGATGTCATGTTGAAGGTGTCATAATCCACTAACTTCTCGATTTCATAAGAGGATAATTTCTGTTTCAATTCTCTTTGTGTTAACAGCGTGTTTTTCAGGTATGTACAGAACACCCTTCATCAATCCGTCATATTGCACACATCTGTAAGTCACTAGTAGTACGTTCGTTACCATTTCTCCATTAGGTAATGTTAAACAACAAGCTACTTGAGGAGATTCAAAACTGATTACACTACCTACAGAAAATTGAGAAAAGGTTGCGATACAGATCATGTTGAGCAACTGAGGTGTTTTGTTTCTTATTAACCTGGTTACCTGTTTAGCGTTTTCAGCGGATATAGTAGCTGGAAATCTGATTGAATGAAGGATCGGATGCTTTCCCTGATCAAAACCCTTAATGAACAGAATCCTCCTGGTAGTTGCAGTAGATGCTGTAGTAGATGTTAGTAGTAAGATATCAGCAGTTCAAGCCACCTGAGTAGTAATAAGGGAGCAGATCTCCGTGATAAGTGGATAAATTTTGTGAGGTCCATCTCCCAGATGCGCTGCAAACTTGCTTCCCTATTGACATACGACCTTTAATTACTATTTTTCTCTTTCTCTTTCTTGACACATGCTCCTCTCTATTATTTTTTAGTAATAAGGGAACAGATCTCTGTCATGGAGTCTAAGGAGAAAGTTCTCCTGGTTCTCCAGGTAAAGTATGCACCAGTTACCATGAAACCTGTGAGGTACCTGTTTTGTGTTCACCAGTTGTTTAGAATGTATGTTAATTTAATAGTGTTGAATGTTGATTAATACATTGTATGGTGTGTTGGATGTTCTGGTGATTATCCTGGAGGTTCTCCTGGAGGTTCTCCTGGTCCATTGGGTGCCTTTTTGTGTGCATCAGGTGTGTTTAGGTATTTATAGGTATTTATTGGTGTGGTATGTTGATCCTCTGCGGTGCCTTTTTGTCTGCACCAGGTGTTTTGATGAATGGTGTGATGTTGACTTAGACACGGGTTTGTACGATGTTAGATGTTTGAGTATTGTATAGAAACGAAGCGTTGTCTTATTGTGTAACTTTATTATTATATAAGCGTGAAAAATCTTTATTACAAGCTCTACTGGTTAAAAAAAGACCTAATGTATAACCCTAAAATATTTTTGGTAGATTTTTTGGTTAGTTGTACAGCTCTGTCAAAAGCTTCTTTGTGAGTTTTTACATTTTTTGATAACATAATTCGTATATAGATAAATATGAAAAATTTTTATCATAAGCTCGAAAGTATGTACAGAAGATAGCTCTTTATCTATAACCATGTATTTATAAACATAAGGTTCGATTTTGTACCAATATTGTTTTACATATATTGTACATAGAGTATAGAAGAGTTTAATATACTATTCACAATACTCTAGCTAATTTTACATTGAATTGTAAAAATAGTCTACTCACTTTCATCAGCACTGAGTCCTGCTTCAAAATCATCAAATTCCTCGTGTAGGAAGTCTTTAAGATTGGCCTCAACATTCGATTTTTATATCTACTCATTGTATTTTGCTTGGTCATGATTTTGTTCCCAATCAGTATGACTGAATGAAGAGAGAAATACGACTTCATGACTTGCATTAAAATTTTCACTCATTTTTTTCCCTTTGTAAATCATCACACCCGGAACATGTTTTGTTGCTTTTTCGACGTATCTGTTTTGTAAGAGAAGTTTCCTCACCTCTCTCTATCCATGTTTGTCTGAGATATACCGGATACAATTTACAACAGATTCTTCTCCATTGAATCGATGAGGAACGAATCTCTCAACAACGTCGATGTAAGGAAAAATCGCTCACCGTTTAAAATTACTGAGAGTTTCGATGTTCAAGCTACGTTTGAGTTCAGCTTTAGTCACCATTCTCAATTGTCGTGCTTCCTCATCAACTTCGCTCGCTGTTAGGCGCTTTGTGCTAACACGTTTGACATCATAGCAAGTGGTATTTTTAGTTTTACTGATTTTCCTTTTTGCCTAAGCACACAAGGTTAAAAGGTACTGGGTAATTATCACAATTCAAGTTTGCAGCTATTCTACAAGGACAAAGAACTTTTTTGTAGTCAAATTCTTTTAAATCTGGATTACCCAAGTAGTGGAGTTCATAATCATCAGAATCTATACTTTTCCGCATCACAGAAAACACACACATAACAGTTGGGATAGGAAGATCTGCTAACGTTTGGTAAGTTCCAACCTTTCTGTTTTACTCGTTTGAGAAGCTCTAGTCTTGCACAATTCACGTGCTTTTTGAGAGATTCAATCATTTTTTGAGCTTTCTCCATAAAAATCATTGTTTCCTTATCAGGGAGAGCTCGTTTTTTAGTATCCACTTTTTTGGAACATATTTCTTCCTCTTAGGAGTTGATTTGGTTGTTTTGTCTTTGCTTTCTGTTGGATACGGGTTTGTGCAAAGGAGAGCTTCAGAAAGCTCATCCATAATAATCTAAAAAATAAAATAATAATTTTTGCAATAATATAAACAAACAACACACTCTTTTTACTTTTTAAACACAACTAAAAACAAATAATTAAAACTTAGTTGTCAACTATCTGAGATTACAGCACTTCCAGTTGACGATTAGCAATTGCTGGTAAATAATAATAATTTAGTAAAATTTACCTTAGTATTATAAATCTTTTTATTACTTACTGAGAAACTTTTTAGTAATAGTAGTAGATGCTGTAGTAGATGTTGCTTCTTCGAATACTATTGCTGAAGTGAATGATTTCTGTGTAGAAGCACTGCTTCTTAAAAAGTAACAGTTATACTGAACATCATAAGGTTTCCGGCGAATGTTGTCTTTTATTCATGCAAATAAATATTTTTTGCAAAAAATCTGTATATGACAAAGGGTTGTCCCGTGAAGAATGCTGTTTTCGCTTGAGAAAACAACATTATTTGCATGAATAGAAAACATTTTCAGTTGGAAAAAAACACAAACTTTGCACCGGAAAAAAATCATATCCACGCGACTAAGAAGGTTTTTTTTGCGCAAATAAAAAAAATTTTCGCATAGAAAAAGGATTTGCTATTCGCGCAAAAACATTTGGTTTCATTCGCGCGAAAAAACAAAATTATTCGAGCGAATAAAAACATTTTTAGTTGCAAAAAAACACAACCTTGGGAAATCCTGGAGACGGGTTACCCCAAAATAAGCATTGATTTATCTCATACTCTTTCCTGGTGATATATCGAACGCATTCTTCATCTTCAGAGCTAGACAAGATCCTTTGTCTTTAGCAGCGCGAAAAATTGCTTTTCCAGTCTTTTCAACACCCATGTAGATCAAAATCAATGGTTTTATTTGCGAAGCTTCATCAACAAGTAATCCTGCCTCAGATGAAATAGTGCTCTTCACTCTAACTATCTTTCCATCCTTTTTATGGTTGTAGATGATGGTGCAGTTCTTTTTATCATGGAATTCGACAGTTAATACCTGCATAACTGTTGGTATTGGTAGATCTTCAATTTCGACTGTGCTTTCAATGTTTTTATCGGGAAGCTGGAGATAGATTACTTAACAGAGAGGCGCTTTTGATGATGAGAGCTGACAAGGTATTGACTCTAGCATCTTGAAAGGGAATATCAGTGCGTTGAAGAAGTATATTGTCATCAACCACCATCCTGTCTTGTGAGGGTTCGGACTCATCATTCTTTAGCTGTTTTGTATTGTTTTGACTCAACATTCTGAAAGATAAAATAAGAATTCATGTTATGATTTTTGATTCTCTTTAAAATAGTTTGAAGATGTATATATATATATTATATATATATATATATATATATATATATATATATATATATATATATATATATATATATATATATATATATATATATATATATATATATATATATATATATATATATATATATATAAATATATATATATATATATATATATATATATATATATATATATATATATATATATATATATATATATATATATATATATATATATATATATATATATATATATATATATATATATATATATGTATATTTACTCAATATCATACTGCTTTTTAGTATCTAAATCGGTAAAAAACAAAATATATACTCAATAGTACAGCAAGTTGATTTACCTTAATACAGAAAAACCTTCTAGTAGTTGTAGTAGATGACGATGTAGTAGATCTTGTTCCTGCAGTTACTAATGTTGAAGTGAATGCTTTCTGTGTGAAAACAGTGTTTCTTATATAGCGGAAATCATCCCATTTATCATAAGGTTACATTAATGAAGCATTATGTTTTTTACGGAAGAACACCAATGCTTTCGCGGGAATAAAAAATTGTTTTCACTCAAATGAAGAACAATGTTGTCGCAGAAATAAAATTTTATTGTCACCCGAATAAAAAGCAATGTTGTCGCGGGAATAAAAATTTTATTTTCACGCGAATAAAAACCAATGTTTTCGCGGGAATAAAAAAAATTTATTTTCACGCCAATAAAAACCAATGTTTTCGCGGGAATGAAAAAATTATTTTCACGTGAACAAAAACCAATGTTTTTGCGGGAATAACAACATTTATTTTCACGCGAATAAGAACCAAAGTTTTCGCGCGAATAAAAAATTTATTTTCCCACGAATAAAAACCAATGTTTTTGCGGGAATCAAAAAATTTATTTTCACCCGAATAAAAACCAATGTTTTCGCGGGAATCAAAAATTTATTTTCACACGAATAAAGACCAATTTGTCACGGGAATAAAAAATTCATTTTCACGCGAATAAAAAACAATGTAGTCACAAAAATAAAATTTATTTTCACGCCAATAAAAGCCAATGTTTTCACGGGAATAAAAAATTAATTTTCACGCAAATAAAAACCAATGTTGTCGCGGGAATAACAAATTTATTTTTACGCGAATAAAAATCAATGGTTTCGCGGGAATCAAAAATTTACTTTCACGCGAATAAAAACCAATGTTGTCGGGGGAATAAAAAAATTATTTTCACGCGAATAAAAACCAATGTTGTCGGGGGAATAAAAAAATTATTTTCACGCGAATGAGAACCAATTTTTTTGCGGGAATAAAACATTTATTTTCATGTGAATCAAAACCAATGTTTTCGCGGGAATCAAAAATTTATTTTCACTCGAATCAAAACCAATGTTTTCGCGGGAATCAAAAATTAATTTTCACTCGAATAAAAACCAATGTTTTTGCGGGAATAAAACATTTATTTTCAGTCGAATAAAAACCAATGTTTTCGTGGGAATAAAAACTTTATTTTCACGCGAATAAAAACCAATGTTTTTGTGCGTATGAAAAATTTATTTTCACGTCAATAAAAGCAAATGTTGTCGCGGGAATAAAAAAATTATTTTCACGAAAATAAACATGTTTTCGCAGGAATAAAACATTTATTTTCACACGAATAAAAACCAATGCTTTCGCGGGAATAAAAAACTTATTCTCATGCGAACAAAACATGACAAATAAGTCGAAAATTTCCCTTGGATAAAAAGTCCTTTTTCACGCGAAGAACAGTAAAAGTCTCCACGGGAATAAAAAGTTTATTCTCACGCGAATAAAACATGAAAAATAAACCAAATTTTCTCACGGATAAGAGGTCCTTTTTCACGCAAAGAACAAAACAAGTCTCCGCGGGAATGAAAAATTTATTTTTACGCAAATAAAACATGAAAAATAATCCAAATATTGCCGCGAATAACACTTTTTTATTGAACTCAATCCGTGTCAATCGGTTCAAGTTTAGCTATTTAAGAGGCAAGGGTTTCAGACAGAGAGCATCCAGTTCAACAACAGTGAGCGAAGAAGCAACATCTACTACACCTTCCATTGCAACTACTAGGACCTCTCTCTTCATAAAGTTAAGATTAAAAAACAATTATTTCTGCTAGCTGACACAACTAGCTGAAGGCTTTATGCCCTATCCATCTTTGTATTGATTAAAAAAATTAAACAAAGTTTTTTTCTTTTTTTTCAGAATGAATACTCGAGACGAAGGAAGCCAACCGTTGTGTGTAGAAGCGGAATCTCAGCTTGGTGAAAAGGTAAGAATTAATAAAAATACTGCTTAGCACTAGCTGAAAATAAATGAAAAACTTTTAATTATTTTACTTATCTAATTATCACTTGTATTTTAGAACAATATAACAACAAACCCAATCTACTTAAAGGACTTCCTCCAGGAAATGTATCACAAGTATGTGATAAATAATGATGCTGTTGAAGAAAAAGCTGTAGAGCGTTTGACGTTCCAAGTTATAATATTCTGTATAACCCAACACATGCTGAGTATGGGGATACGATACAAGGAACACGACGTATCTACATAACTTTTCGATGACATTATAAAAAGTAGTTTTGAAACCGTTTTGTTAATGGTAGAAGTTGTAAATATTATTGTTTTTTTAAAAGAAATTGAAAGAAGTGTTTGGGATCAACGAATTTTCGAAAAATTATATAACATGAAGTGGAACAAACAAACTTTCTATAAATTCAGAAAACATATTTATAATTATGTCCAAATAGATGAAGGACTATCTTCTTCTGTAGGTATTTTAAAACTAATGTTAGAAGCATTTCACATAGTTATAACATTTTTTTAGTCGTTTTTATAATATTTCATAATATTTTGTTCAACCTATTACATTTTATTTCATTGCATACACTTTATACACTAGTAGTATATACTCTATTTTCATGTTTTATTTGCATGAAATTACTTATTTTATCCCCATGAAAGCATTGGTTTTCTTCATGTGAAAACTATGATTTTTGTTCAAGTGAAAAAAATTGTTGAATTCACACGGAAATTTTTTGACTACTAGAAGGTAAATCAACTTGTTATACTAATAGGTATATATTTAATTTTTTTACCAATTGACCTGCTAAAAGCAGTATGATATTAAGTGAATACATATATATATATATATATATATATATATATATATATATATATATATATATATATATATATATATATATATATATATATATATATATATATATATATATATATATATATATATATATATATATATATACATATATATATATATATATACATATATATATATAAATATATATAATGAGATATTTATTGATAGGAGTGCGAATTGCTTTCGGCCTGATAAGAGGCTTGTACATATATTGTATCATTGCTAATGTATCATTCGATAGAAGGCGGGTTCCGAAGCCTCCTGTTCGTTAAAAAACAGTGAGACAACAGGTGTAAAATCAGCATTGAAGTTGCTTCCCCATTTTTTTCATCTCAAATCTTATTGAATGATTCCTAATTATAAGATATTTTTTCCGTTCGACATTATTTTCTCAGTCATTAAACTCATCCACAGAATCAATTTAAAACATTGAATTTTCACAAGTGCCGTTACTCTATCGAGAGACGGATTATTGATCAGAGCTGCTCTAATGAGCTTTAATTATGCAAGTATTTAGTGCAGGCTTCGCAAAGTTGTCATACAGGGATTCACATTAACTAGTAAAAATGTTTAATTGTCCAGTTTGATAAGTGCTTCAAACCATCACCCTCAACCGTATTGAAGATGTGACACAAAAACTTCATACATACAACCTTACGATTTTGTAAATATTGGTTAGTTGATTGATGAAACGTATTAGAAAATTTAATCAAATCTTGAGCAGATCACACAGCATTATTAAATCCAATATATAACATGTAGAACAACTAAAACTCACATACATATGTCAAGGATAGCAAATAGATACTGAAAAGAATAGTTTACTTAATGGTCTCATAACTTCACGTTTTTCTTCCTTTTTCATATTCGACATTAAAACATGACATGTTCAGTTTTTTTTCTTACATGAAATAAAAAAGCAAACACGAAAGCCTCCTATATTGTATGTATATATCCTTTACACCTCCTATCAGTGGTTACTTAGCTAAACCAATGAAATGTATAGACATTTGTACATTCCAACAAACAAAGCCCACACAAAAGCCCCCTATATGGTATATATATATACTTTAGACCTCCCATCAGCGGTTACTTAGCTAAACCAATGAAATGTATAGACATTTGTACATTACAACAAACAAAGCCCGCAAAAAAGCCTCCTATATGGTATATATATATATACTTTACACCTCCTATCAGCAGTTACTTAGCTAAGCCAATGACATGTATAGACTTTTGTACATTACAACAAACAAAGCCCGCACAAAAGACTCCTATATGGTATATATATATACTTTACACCTCCTATCAGCGGTTACTTAGCTAAACCAATGAAACGTATAGACATTTGTAAATTACAACCAACAAAGCCCACACAAAAGCCCCCTTATATGGTACATATATATACTTTAGACCTCCTATCAGCGGTAACTTAGCTAAACCAATGAAATGTATAGACATTTGTACATTCCAACAAACAAAGCCCACACAAAAGCCCCCTATATGGTATATATATATACTTTAGACCTCCTATCAGCAATTACTTAGCTAAGCCAAAGAAATATATAGACTTTTGTACATTACAACAAACAAAGCCCACACAAAAGCCCCCTATATGGTATATATATATATACTTTACACCTCCTATCAGCAATTACTCAGCTAAACCAATGAAATATATAGACACACACAAAAGCCCCCTATATGGTATATATATATATACTTTACACCTCCTATCAGCAATTACTCAGCTAAACCAATGAAATGCATAGACATTTGTACATTACAACCAACAAAGCCCACACAAAAGCCTCCTATACGGTATATATATATACTTTACACCTCCTATCAGCAATTACTCAGCTAAACCAATGAAATGTATAGACATTTGTACATTCCAACAAACAAAGCCCACACAAAAGCCCCCTATATGGTATATATAGATACTTTACACCTCCTATCAGCGGTAACTTAGCTAAACCAATGAAATGTATAGACATTTGTACATTACAACCAACAAAGCCCACACAAAAGCCCCCTATATGGTAGATATATATACTTTACACCTCCTATCAGTGGTTACTTAGCTAAACCAATGAAATATATAGACATTTGTACATTCCAACAAACAAAGCCCACACAAAAGCCCCCTATATGGTATATATATATACTTTACACCTCCTATCAGTGGTTACTTAGCTAAACCAATGAAATGTATAGACATTTGTACATTACAACAAACAAAGCCCACACAAAAGCCCCCTATATGGTATATATATATACTTTACACCTCCCATCAACGGTTACTTAGCTAAACCAATGAAATGTATAGACATTTGTACATTCGAACAAACAAAGCCCACACAAAAGCCTCCTATATGGTATATATATATACTTTACACCTCCTATCAGTGGTTACTTAGCTAAACTAATGAAATATATAGACATTTGTACATTCCAACAAACAAAGCCCACACAAAAGCCCCCTATATGGTATATATATATACTTTACACCTCCTATCAGTGGTTACTTAGCTAAACCATGAAATATATAGACATTTGTACATTACAACAAACAAAGCCCACACAAAAGCCCCCTTTATGGTATATATATATACTTCACACCTCCTATCAGCAATTACTCAGCTAAACCAATGAGATATATAGACACACACAAAAGCCTCCTATATGGTAGATATATATACTTTACACCTCCTATCAGCAATTACTCAGCTAAACCAATGAGATATATAGACACACACAAAAGCCTCCTATATGGTAGATATATATACTTTACACCTCCTATCAGCAATTACTTAGCTAAACCAATGAAATATATAGACATTTGTACATTACAACAAACAAAGAACACACAAAAGCCCCCTATGTGGTATATATATATACTTTACACTTCCCATCAACGGTTACTTAGCTAAACCAATGAAATGTATAAATATTTGTACGATGTAATAATCAGAGCCAACAGAAGACCCTCCTTTTTATATTACTTTATGCCTCATTTCATCTGTTATTTTGTACTTTTCATCAAAAACATAAAATTATGTGCATTCCTGTGTTACACCGTCTATCAAATGTTGTTTCATAAGTTAATCTCATATCACGCACAACTCTACATGCCTCGATGGCATGCACCCTTTATAAAAAAAGTCAACGAACGACAAGTTTCTGTTTAAACTATAAAACACATGGCACAACACCAGTTGCCTTCTTAGCGCTCTTTACGTAAAAAGTTCATTTTACTTTTCTGCAGCAGCAGCTTATTCACATTTAATCAAGTGATTTTCTGCTTCCAGTTAATCAAACACCTTCTAAAAGCTTATTCAGGTTTTAGTCGCTTTTACAAATAGCTACAGGACAACCTCCATACAAAATAGAATTTAGTGGTTCTATGCTTTTCTTATCAAAGTCACTGTACTATTGTCCTTTAGCTACTAATCTGATTACTCCATAGACCAATTTGCAACTTCAATGGCAATGGCAATAGTTGGAGGCATTAGTAACTGAAATGTTTCACTTAAGCTCCATTGTAATCTCTTCAATTTACAACAACAAAAGAATAAACTCAGCAATGTGTCAAGTCAAGAACAAAACCATGTAGCCCAGTTTGGGGATAAAGTTTCTGCACTTGAGAAGCATGCAAATAGCCCCACAGTATGAGCTTTTTAAAGTCAACTGTCAGGGGTTAAGAAAATAAGTGTAGAAGGGTAAGTAATCAATTATTTATGCCATAAAAAATTATAAAAGTGTCTTTGTTGTACAATTGTTTGATTTGCAAGTTTATAATTATATCTATGCGTTTTTCACTTTTATCATGAAGTAAAGAGTTTGCAGATTTTGTACGCTCACAACTGCTGTGAATCTCTTCCAAGATGTCACAACAATTTGGGTACTGCTGCAAATATGCAAACGGAACAGTATGTCACTTATATTAATAGTCCAAATAATTATGGTGAATTTTTTTTAAATGCTGGAGAAGAGTTCCAGTAAACCAGTAATCTTGAAGAAGCTATGGTTAGACTTACAGTAAATTTTTCTATCAAACTTTCTCTCAAGCCAATTGTTGCAGCTTCTGCAGTTCTACAATATTATGTTCCTTGAAACTGTACACTTTAATGACAAAAATATTCATTTGATAAACTAAAATGGATAATTTGAGCTTGATTCATTGTGACACCGATTATCTGCACCTCATTTTTAAATTGCTATCAAGAGTTGTGATTTCTCTTAGTTGTTGGATTCGCTCAGTATATCCACATCTTGATTAAAAAGACGTTAAAGTGAAAGCAGTACTTGCTAGCATAGTTATTGGTAAGTCATTTTGATGGGTTTCTCTTCTAAAAGGTTTTGGTAATTTTGAAAATGCTTGAATTTTGGGTTTAGATTGAGAGTTACCACATTTTTTTTATCAGCAAGTTGGCTGCTATTGCAGCACTTTTTCCGCTTTTACACTTGCTAAAAATACTTTTTTCAAAAGTTTCCATAACTTTCCTCTGTTTCATTTTAAATTGAACTTGCCCTTTTTCAGTTATTGTCATTCTTTAACATTGATGTGCATTACATAGGAGCTAAAAGTGAGAGTGAGTGCTGCTCCAGAATGGCAAGATGGAGTTTGTTACCAGGCAGCAGCCATATTTGTGTTACTTCCAACAGAAACAAAGTGAAGGCCAAGTTTGATTTAGATAATGTGGAGCACATCATTTCAGTGAGAGCGATTACAACTCAGGATATCAGCAGTGAGTATATTTGCTTGAGCAGCAGTTTTTGCAAGTCAATTTTGAGCTAAAATGCAAAAATAATACCTGAATTGATAAAAGACTGGTTTAGATAGAACACATAGTTGCGACACTTCATACATTCTATTTTGTAAAAGCGACAAACTGTTTTCTCAGACCACAGTACGATAAAAAGACTCATCGTTGCATCTGGAGTCCCAGGGATTGCAACTGCACTGTCAAGGGGAATGAGTAACCATGATTATGAGATTAAACATTGCAGAAACTATGAAAAAACAATTGTGTAACATGCATATAAAATTTGTTGAACATATATATATAACAGGCAGTTTGTATGAGGGACCCTGTGTCTAAAATAATTATTAGTTTTTTGATTAACTGGCCGAGCTCAACTGATTGATCTTGTTTAATATTTAACTTTTATTAGTGGTAGAGTTTAGGAAGCTTTGAGGTAAAACACATATATATGATATGTTTGGTCTCTACTCAAAAAATCTCCCCGCTTAATTTTGGAATTTTAATTTGTTGCTACTTATAGGACTACTTCTTAGGAAAATAATCTTAAAGTGCTAAGTATACACTTTGTAGTGTGAATGGTTAAATCCATTCACAAATTATTCTTACTCAATTAATAGCACTGAATGTTGCAATGTTCATATAGGTTCACAATCTTCACAATATTTTGGCATGGCAAGGCATCATTAACCTGCATGGCATGCGTGCATGGCAACAATTCATCCGCAAGACTCAAACCCTTAAACTAAATGATTCCACAGTTTTTCCAGTAGAGTTATTCTTTTTTCATCAAGTTATTCTTTTTTCTTCTGTTTTCATACAGAAATCAATGGTTTGACTTGAATGCCTCACTAAATCTAGTGCTATTTAAGCATAGTAGCAAAAGACCTTGTTGAAAGGTATTTAATACATTAGTAGGTGACTCCTATACTTTACAATAGATGTAAAATCGCATGCTGGAAGATATTGTCCGTTACCATTATGTGCTAAAAGACTTGTGAAGATAAATACCTAGTAATGATGTAGTTAATACTGTGCAGTACCAGCCATGAACATAAATAAATGAAAGATTTTATGATGCTTCTGTACTGAATGAAAACTGGGATGAAATGTTTCATATGATTAAATCTTACTCTGCTAGTGTCTTAAACTCCTCAGTTTAATCTACCAGCATTTATTTCTTGACTTTGAGCCAGTCACATTTGTAGGTGAGCTGATAACAATGATAACTTAATTATTAGGAAAAATTTCAAAAAATTTCAAAAAAAACAAAATCCACCAATTTAAGTCACATGGAAAATGTACAATAATTTCTTTGAGGGTGGGTTTGACGAGAGATAATCTGCCAATATTATATTTGTGTTGTTCAAATTTTCACTTGAATTTAAATTATGCAAAAGCTGTGATACATGTGCTATGGTTTGATCAGTTTTGGATGCATGTAGAAATGGACATCAAAAACTATTTGCATGAGTTTAGATGACTTTTTAACTACCCTAAAAAATGGTCACACATAAAGTTATTTGAATATGTCTTGTATGCGTAAACAAGAACTTTTCGATTAAAATGTATTATCTTTTTGTTTAAGTATTATTCTCATGCATTTCGAAACTCGTGTAAACACTTTCGAACTAAATGCTGGAGTTTTCCAAACACTAACTTTAGTTGACAAAATGAATTCATGTGCTAAAATCAGCTTTTGCTATTTCCAATCTCAGTCAGTATTAAAGCTACGAGTTGTTTATTCTAATTTATTTCGTCATTATGGCTTCAGATGAAGAGCTTATGTTTGCAGACGGACTGATTGTGTGTGAGGAGTGTGTTCATACTAGTTGGAGGGGACCAGAAGCAAAGCATAGTAAGTTACATGTCTTTGGCCACAGTCCCTGTGAAACACAGACACAGAATGGTGAGTTCTACAAAAATCTTCACACAATAAGAGTATTTGCATCGTGTTCATCAAACAAGAAAAAATAGATTAGGTGCTCGTACTTCAACATTTATAGATAACCGAACAACTCAAAAAGAAAACCCCCATTCTTTTAATTAATCAAGAAATGGTGTTAAAGGCATCATTTTCAACCAAATATATTTTCTACAGACATGCTTTTGATATAGTGTGTTTTTATGACGATAGTTATATCATGTTCATAAAAATTATGGGGATATAAAATGGGTCTGTCAAAATAAGCAAATTAGACTCACTCCTTATAACTTATTTAGTGGCCAGTTTCATTTGCGACTCACAAACAATGTAATAATTGGAACATACTTTTTGATTCATTGAGCTAATTTTGTGGATAATTGAGTTAAGTACACAGTTATTATTTATTTATCAAACATATTGCCAATCTGACTACTTCTATTGCATTTTGTTGGGCAAACGTAGGTCGGGAATACTCTTGTTCTTGCGCATACATTTTTATATTCATGATATTTTAAAAACTACTTTACCAGAATTTGTAGTAAGTTATCAACAGGGATGGATTTTTGACCATCAAGTAGAACTATCTGATAAGCAATAAATTTACTAATTAAAAATTGTAATTTCAAGTCTATGAAAAACCTTTAATGAAATCAAAAAAAAAGCTTGAAGGCCTTTAATACAAAGATACAGTTTTGATGCAGTTTTTTTGTGGTTAAAGATAATTTGGCGTTTCACATGAAATGATAAATATGCCGTATCTGCTGTAATTTTATATTTGCAAATTACTTGATTGCTGAATGAATCAGACTCTAACCCATTGACTATTTGATTTTAATCTGACACCAAGCAACAGATATGTAAAACGGAACACTAAGTTGACTGGCGCTAACAGTACTTCAAACAACTTCTCAGTACATCACAGTGGGTTTAACTGTATGGCCATTCATAAAAAGTGTGATTTTTAACTGGTAAGAGTACTACTTTTGGAACTCACCAATTTTATACTTGTGCCTGTAATGCTACAATTGTTAAAAAACACTTACATGTAACGATGTTCATTTATTCTGACATTTATAGCTCACTTTTGTTACTACAAGTTAAATTTCATGAATCATTCAAAAAGGGTCAATGAACTGCAATGGCTTTTTCTCTGCGTGATTGATAGCTTTTGGCGCTGTTCAAGGAAGTTAAAGTCTCTGTTGTCATTTTAGATAATTTACTCCTGGCATTGCTTTTCCCAATTAAACTGAGCACAAACTTGTTATTCCAAAGGTAAGTATACCACTAGGAATGTATTCTGCATAACCTGTAGCCCTCCCTGAAGTTTCATTATTAATGCATATTACTCATTTATAAGTTTCTTAGTAGTTGAAAAATTCCATTTTAATCACATTGCTTCGCAATGCGATTCGAGGTGATGTAATGTAAATTTCCACAGGAAAAACTCTCTCATATAGAAGAGTATTATAAAAGGATTCTTGAGTGCTTTACTGTAGATGACTAAAAGAAAATTGTTATTTTATCACACAAACTTGATTTTTCTCTAAATTGTTACAAGACATTTTTAGCTTGAAGACTCAAGGTTTTTGTAGCAGCTGTTCAAGTGAAATAGCCTAATGTTTAGTTAGTCCTGCTTCTCAACATTGTAACTGAATGGCTCAGAAAACTAATTGGTTTTTTGACACCCTGATAACTCAATGATACTAATGATACAAGAAAAAGCTGCCAACACCAGATAATTTGACTCAGTTCATTTCACAATGCTTAACCATTATTTTCAGTGAGTCTTTATTTATGAAACTGGTTTTTGACAATTCACTTCGGAAAGCTATGGTTGGCAACATATTTTGTAGAAGGAATCGCAATTTTAAAAGTTTCAAAACCCGCAACTTCCTTGAAAGAAGAGATATTGCCTATAAATATATAAAACTGATTAGTTTTCTTTTATTACATATAGCAGCTATTGGTTTTGCTTCATACTAACAAAACAAATAATCTTGTTAGCCATGTGCATTAAACCTTTATTCAAAAGAAGTTTATGGCGCACTCAGCCAGTTAGACTGAGTTTTTGCTTACAAACCTTAAAAATTCTATTGTCTTGGCATTATAGATAAAAATGGCACTCGGGCTATTGGTTGTGAACGGAGGTTCAACTCATAACAAAGTTCATTAAAAGCTATGGTGGACGTTGCCAAACAGCAGCACAAATACTCAAGAGAGATAGGAACATGCCGCTTAAAATGCAATAGCTTGTCCCAACATCATATTAATTTATATGCAACGTGTGGCTTAGCGTGTAAGAATTGTTTCACAGTTCTGTCTATGTTGTGACATACTGTCACTTGGTTTATTCACATTATTTAAAAATATAAATATTCGCATACTTTGATAAATAAAACCGACACGAAAGACCCCTATACTTCATATACAAACTTTACACTTATATACATCTGCATGTAGAGATCATAAACTAATATATACACATTTGTAAAGTTCAATAAAAAACCGAATACAAGATCCTCCTATACGGTATATGTACACTTGACACCTAGCATATGTTATTTACCAATCAAATAAAAACATTTGCAAATTTCAATAAACAAGCTAAACAATGAAGCTTCCCTTGTGGAATTTGTATTCCACCTACCTTATTCTGCTTGCAAAACCTAGCTCACAATACACGCAGCTCTATTTGTATACTTTGGCGGATTTTATTGTTTACCAAAATGCACCAGTTTGAAATCAAATTTTTTTTAAAAATTCAAAATGTATTACCTTAAATTTTTTAGCAGCTGATATTTAGTCGAAGCAATGGAATATATCTCCTGTTGCACCAGTGGCTTTGTTTTTGGTCACCATTTTTTTCAAAATCATGTTTGGTTCTGTGCAGCAACAGCTAATATATGTATAGTCGACTAATATTTTTCGTATCTTGATTTTGTTGATGATTTGTACAATCTGTTATTCCTTTTCTATCTTAAGTTTTAATGCTTCTTTCTACTCTCATGGACATAAATGCAAGACTTTGCATGTTTTTTCTTTCAGAAAGCGACCACCAAAATTTTGTGTTTTCAAGGACTGAATCGAAATTGAAACTTGGGTTACAGCCTAAAGAAAATTGTTCTCAGAGTTTGGTGTTTCTGTAGTTTAGTTTTCTGACTGAAGCAGATACACTATTGTCTTCTAGCTACTAATCTGTTTACACCATAGACAATTATGCAACTTTTCATTTCCAACTACAAAAGCTGTAGTAGGTGTTAGACATTGAGATGTCTCACTACACTGCACTGTAATCTCCTCAAATTACAACAACACAAGACAGAACTAAGCAGTGCCTCAATTCAAAAGCTCACAATGAAGTATCATTGTGGAAAACATTTTCAATTTGAAGAGAAAGGAGTCTGCACCTTAGTCAGACCAGGAGAACATGGCACTGTGAGCACCTAAAAATATTTTTCAATTGCGGTATAAAACGAAGTAGTCAATTCTTTGTTCCAAAACTTTTATGTAGGTTCTTAGTTTTGTATTACAATTTAGTGTGATATATTTTCGAAGTTTAGAGATCTTGAAATCATATAAATGTGGTTTTTTATCTACCATCAAGTAAAAACGTTGTTAGAGATTGTCCAAATAGCTAAGTTTGTCTAACAAGATGCGGTTACTTGTGCTGCAGAATATATTTTTCGTAAGCTTATAACTGTTGTAGATTTCTACCACTATGTCACGATACTGCAGGAAAAGTGCGAATGGAACGGTATGTTGCTTTCGTTAGCAGCCCAGATTTTTTAGGCTGAAGGCTCCATAAATGTAGAGAAAATGATGGATTACATTAGCCTCAAATGAAATTTTCAGACATGTTACTTACTTTTAATGAATCACTTTCCCTTGAGCAAGCTATTCAAGCCGCACAGTTTGTAAACATTCATTTTTTGAACTGAGCTGAATTTTTGAGCCAGGTTTTTTCTAAACATTCTGAATTCTGTTTAATTTTTTTATTTGTTATAAATAGTTTACTCAAAAGTTTCCATTTTATCAGAATATGCATTGCTTCTGAGGACTAACTGATCTCCAAAGCAGTGACTCTTTTGGAATCTGTTCAACATATTCACACTTTTCTCATTAAAAAATTTTAACTTGAAGCAGTACTTGCTAGTATTTTTGTTACTTAACCATTTTGATTGTTTTAATTTTGAAGCTTTGGTTAACTTTCAAAAAGTTTGCATTGTGCGTTTAGATTGGAAATTACAGTATTTTGAACAGAAATTTGCCTGTTTCTGTAGCACACTTTTTCCTGTTTCTTGTTATATGAGAAGATTCAGGATACAAATTTTTAGTATCCAAAAATTGTTGTTAACTTGATTCTGCCCCAATTGCATTTAAATAATCATTGTTCAAATATTGTCATTCTTCAACATTCACGTGCATCACATAGGAACTACAAGTGGGGATGAGTGTTGCTGCAAAAAGGTTAGATGGAGTTTTTTACCAAGCAACTATCACATCTATTGTTACCTCGTGGGAACAAAGTGAGAGTCAAGTATGAGTTGGACAATGTGGAACACACCCTTTCAGCAAGTGACATTACAACACGAGAGATCAACAGTGAGTGTACTTTTATGAGCGACGGCTTTTAAAAAAAATAACTGATATAAAGTGTTTTTTTTTATCTGGTCTGACACACAGCGCTCTAGATATATAAGAAATAGGTGCAACACTTTGTCGGTTCTATTCTATGTGCGAGACAAATTTTCTTCTCATATCACACAGTATTATAAAAAAGATTTTAATAATACACATCAACTTATCTTTGAGTTCGAGGCATTGTAACTGTCAAAGCTCACCTTAAACTATCATTTAATGGTGATATGTGGTTGAGACATGCAAAAATTATAAAACAATTGTTCAAGTTTGCTATAATTCGTTTTTACTAGTGAAACGATATCGAAAAAAAATGCTTTTTTTGTGAGTTTGCTCAGCTCACTTAAATGGTCCAGTTTCATTTTTAGCACTTATTAGCAGAGGTGTTCAGGGAGCTTTGCGACAAGACACGAGTGGCCTTGCAATTTTAGCGTGGAATGACGATGATGTTTTCATAGGTGAAACACACATTGATAAAGTTTTTGCCTTCAATGAACGTGAAACAAGCTGATTTTCGGCTCTCTCAAACTTTAAAACTTCAACTTTTTGGTGCATGTAACAACTGGTTATGCCATTACGTTTAATGCTCTAAGTTTTAATCTAATATTTCTTATGTGTAATTTTTTTGATTCAACTGCTCTTCAATTGCATTCAAGTTTCAATATTGAATGTGGAAAATTTCATACAGGCAAGGATTGCAAATAATTTTTGTCTGTAGTTTATGTTTGAGATACAAGGGCCTTAATTTGAGAACAAAAATTTAGAAGTTTTGTTGTATATGCTAAAATATTGTGATTGGAACATCAAAGTAAGCGCTCAAATATTTTGTTTTCTAAAGCCATACACTTATTCAGCAGAAACATTTTTCATCTGTAGTTGTGATGAGGTAATTGGTGTTTGACTCGATTGTACCATCAGAAATTTTTACAATCCTAAAGTAAAAGAGACAAAAAGTGTATTCACCAGTCAAATCGATGAACAGCTACTAGCATTTACATGTGAAGACCACATTGGTGGGCTATTATATTTTATCATTATCATAAAGCATTACATCTTTCGATGTGAATCAAGTTGTGGGGACATTAAATTTATGTGTGCATAATAGAGAGCAGAGTTATTTTCACATGTGAAAGCGTTTCATCACGGACGCTTATCATTTCGTTAATTTTTTACTGGTACTAATAGCATGATACTATGGGAAGTAGCAGGTAATGAGAACTAATCAAAAGATAACTTGATAACGTGGTAACATATATTTCAAAGTAACTCATGATTGATTAACAATAAAAATAACTATCGTCTTCGCTGTTTGAATAAAATGAGCCGCAATTTCATTGTGATGATCAAGTTATTTATACTATAGAATTATCGTATACAATAGTTAGAAATAGTGATAAAAAAACAATAAATACAAGTTATATTATTAACAAATAATGATACTGAGTATAAAGAGCTTTGAATTAAACGTCACTCACAGGGTTATGTGGACATTTTATGTGATGGGTTGTTAGTGTTCCTGAGCTATGATAATGTCCCGCCAGTCAATTTATTTTTTCCATCGGGGTGGTATTTTGCAATTGACTTAAAATATTGCAACTGACCTATCCGCATTAAATTAATTGCAAAAAAATACTCTCAATCTAATTTATTGTATGACTAAATCCTTATGGGGATTACTCCTAATGTTTTGTTGAAGTGTCTTTAATGCTGTTGCAGATGACTATATTTCTACAATAGGTGTAAGGTTATCAGCATGCGATGATATTTCAACGGTTACCATCAAGTGCTCCAGGACTTACAAAGGTAAATTCGCAGTGAAAAGAAACTCAGTTTTCTGAGATGAAATTTTATTTATGAGAATTGTTAGGCAGTACTACCATTCAATCACAAATAAATGAAAGACTATAACTATATGTTTCCATAAAAACAAATTTTGATAAAACCATTTTTATCACTAAATCATACTCTGTTGGCTTGGGACTCTTCACATTAATTTTCCGCATCTGTTTCTTGACATTGACCTGTTGAAATTTATAGGTACGTGGATGTCAATGACAACTTAGTTGTTATTTACTGTGTTTTAGAACGCAATAAGAAGCATAATCCAGTGATTCCGGTGACACAAATTACCTACACTACATGCTTTGTGGGTAAGTTGGATCAGACCTGATGCTTTAGTTATATTTTTGTGTTGTGGACTTGTTATTTGAATTTTAAATAAGCGATAACCTGATATGCCGCTGTTAGATCAAATACCAATGGATATAGAAAAAATAATAAGGAACTATTAGCATGAGTTTAGAAAGTCTCTTAATTGTACTAAAGAGATAGTAACAACTGAATTTATTTAAGTGTGTCTCAATTTCTTACACAAAAACTTGGCTATGAAAAGAAATAAATGCAGAGTACCAATTAATTAAGGTATTGGTCCCAAGTATTTTGAAAGAAAAAACACATGTAAATGCCTTCAAGCTACATGCTGTAGGTTTTGCGAAAGCTCTCAATCGTCCCATCAGAGATTTTTGCTGTTTCCAATGCTTGACAGAATTACAGCTTATGAGTCATTTATTCTAAGAAAACTTGTCATTCTGATTTCAGATGAAGAGCCTAAATTTCCAGGAGGATTGGTCAGATGTGACAAGTATGATCATACTATTTGGTCGAGACTGGAAGCAAAGCATAGTAAGTTGCATGTGTTTGGTCTCAGTCCCTTTAAAAACGTGAAAACAAGTACCGCATCATTAAAAAACATCAACACATTGCTCCATGCACCTGCCAATAATCATGCTTTTATGTAAAAGTACTATATTAGTGCTGATAGCATCTTATTAATGGTGATACATTTTCTACTATCAACTTGAAATACCGAAGTAATGGAAAAACTGAAGATTATCTTTAGGATTTAATGAACTAACCTTTATAAACATTCAGACACAAAAACTTTGAGCTCCTTCAATACATAGATATGTTTTTTAGGCATTGGCTGCAGCTGAATAGAGTCAGATAAATATCTGCCATATATGTTTCAATTATATTTTGCAAGTGGTTTGGTTGCAGTAAAGGTCAGACTGGAAACTGCTCACGACTTGGTATTGCAAGATGTGACCATGGTTTCACCCAACGCAACAGGTAAGTAACAAGTTACACTAAAATCACTATCACTAGGAAGAAGTCAGAGTGCTGCAGAAAACATCAAAATTGAGTTTGTCTGCATGATCATTGATGACAAAAAAACTTTGTAATTGATGAGAATAATATTTATGGAACTCGTATAAGTTTTATTTGTGTAGTTGGCACCTCAATTGTTAACAAGCACTATAAACAATGAGAGACCGTTTGTTTTAGAGATCAATTCCGACAGCAACTCGCATGTGCGTGTCTTAGAAAAAATGGACTTACATCAAGAAAATTATAACAGCGACTTAGACCCACCATATGAAGAGAGCGAGATGTCTTCCTCTGACAGTGAGGATGACTTTAAAAGTAAGCCGTAAGTGATCATTATACTGAAAAAAGTAAAAAAAAGAATTTATTTTGGACCCTAAGCCAAAAAAAAATTTTGCTGCTATATTTTATAAAGCAAACTTGTCTTTCTTTACTGCTTCCAGTACCAAATTATACCAAAAAATCAATACCAAAATTGTTATATACTTAGTTATACCTGCAGGCTCAATAGGTAGCATATAACGTGCCAACTTAAACCCCCAGGACTCAATGCATGACATATAATATGTCAAATTAAGTTTGCTGGTTCAATACCCAACATATCATACGCCTACATATGCTATGGCTGAACATCCAAAAGAGTAGTTTTACTGTCATTTCATTTGCTTATAGCCTTCATCGCTCACTACACTCTGTAGTTTATTGACGTATAAGAAAACTTGAGTAAAGACATGCTTCGCGCATGAGACTTTCACGTTCCAGTGGTAATGTAGTATGTGGCAAACATTAAAAAGCTGATAATCGCGCTTCATTGTATTACTTTTCTAATGCTAGTGCACAGTGTCAGACTTCTAGAGGGAGTGCTCAGTATCAGTCTTTGTATTCATCTGAAGTATCAGTGTTTTTTTGCGGCTTCCATCTGCTTATTGTACTTTTTACTCATCTTGGCTGATCAACTGTTTTTATACAGAGAGTGAGTGCAAAGAAACTTCATCTGTTGACCAGACAGGTTCAGTGCCCCTGAAGGCGTATCAACAGTCGGAGGGTCCTACTGAATGCAATACTCTGGCTGTACCAGCTGCTTTGAGATGTATGTACTTACGTTGTGAATAGGATTTACATTTATTAAGTAGAGAGTATCTGTGAGGTAGACTTGGTAACCTTGACACTCACCCTAATGATGGCTAAATACAAGTAGATTTTGTAAACAATCCGGTCTGAGCAAAAACTTTTGCACACAATCTGTGAAGTTATTTGAGTTCAAGAATTTTACAGCTATCCTCTCGCTTCTACACAAATCTGCTTAACTTAGTCTTGAAATGGGAATCTTTCACATTATTGCGCATAATCAAAATGATAACGTGAATGAACCAATAAACAACCGTTCGGTGATGACAATTTGCTTTTCAAAAAAGTACCATACAAATTAATTCTTGTTCCTAACAAAAATAATTACCTGAAATAAAATCATTGTAACTCGAACCTTTAAGTTATGGGCATTTGAAATCCATTTGTTTGAAGTTAAGCAGTTGGATGTTCAATGGCAATTTGTTATTTCCATTCTATCGGTCTCGGTTAAAATGAAAAACAAGTTGCAGTTCACTGTTATTTGTGAAGTTCCCACTAATACTACTCATTATCTCTTCTTTTGCAGACACTGAAATTAAGTCTCGCATGGCTAATGGTAAGTAGTACTACTACTGTTAATTATAATATCTGCATATAAATTGACAGACTGAGTCACTGCTAGCAAAGCACTCTTATATCAAAGTTACTGCATTAAGGCTTGTAAAAATTCATGCTTATATTGGTTCCAATTCTATGATCAAAGTTTTACGCCTTTGATGTATTATTTCCTTATTTTGCAGTGACAGTCCCTGTATACGCAAGTAATGAAGGCAAGAAAAACTACACTTGACTGGATTACTGTTACTTCTGTGAAAAATGTATCAAGTCAAGAGTAAGCAGGCACTATACTGGGATGCATGCCGATCAACAAGCAGTAAAAGAGATACTGAAGTGCTCTGGAAAAGAACGGCAAAACAAGTTGTTTTCTCTTCAGAACCTTGGCAACCTGAAACACAGTACAAAGGTATGTGATGGAACTTGTTGAAGAAAAAATTCATTTCAAACTTAAAATTTTTATTTTTATATTCATAGTTTCATATGCAACAAACAAAGTGCAGCTACTATTGCATTGTGATATAGACATTTATTTCATTTTCTGAATCCATTGATGAGCTGGACAAGTTTAAGCAGATCATCCTGCTGAACATAGTAATAACTGATGGAACTATACTTTTTAGCAAAAACTTGGTAAGCTGTTACCTGGATAATCATATTTAGTTTCATTCGAGGCTCTGAAGAAAATTGAGTATAAGATGGTTTAAAATTCTTTATGAGTGAGCGTGCTTGTATTTTTGATGTAAAACTTAACTTTTCTGAGAAAAATTGGTGCTGTAAGAATTCAAAACTCGCTGTTTTCTTTTGTCACACAAGTATTAGTCCAAGATTTTGAACTTGAAACAAATTTTAGCAGAAGTGGATGCTTACTTGCTTGATGTGAACACCGTTAATTTTTGAACCTAAATGTGCCTATAGTGTATTTCTCTCAGCAAATTATTTTACTTTAGTTCTGAGAATTATATTTGCGTAATATATTCATTTTGCATTCCATGTTATATTACAAAAAATTATAATAGAAAGTTTAATAACTTCTCCATCCTTATCACCCCATCCTTGTAACTGACTTTTCATATTTTGCTTGTTCGGGCACAACAGAACGAATCCTTTAATTCAGGTATCACTCTGATCAGCGTTTGCTGCTTTAATTTTGAGTTTTTCCACAAAATTAAGTTTGACATCTACATTTCTTCTATCTGTGTCAGTCCCATAGCAACCAGTTATGACACCTGAGTGCTGAATGAATTCCACTATGTTTTGTTGTCGACAAAATATAGTTTAAGAAGTTTGCTACCAACGCGTGGCTGGGAACAGTGAAAGTATTATGTGGTGGGTTCTGACCACATCACAATTAAAACATAAACAAAATTTTGTTGATTCTATTTATGCCCACAATAATGCCCATATATTTTTTGAGCAAAAATTGATCTTTCCTCTGATTTACATTTCATTACTGGAGCTGCTTTGAGTTGACGGATAAAAACTGAATAATTTCGCAAAAAACCTGAAAAGCATATAGTAGGCAATGTGCTGAAAACCCTTTCTAAATTGCTTCCAAAACTTTTGGCCATTTGGTGGTTTGGATCCTGGATCCTTCTAACATAGGATGAGATTCCACATCAACTACTTTATTGTAACAAAGCTTTCACAGTCAAAGTTTTCAAGAACAGTTGGCAACTTCTCACTGGCAATTGGGGAAATTTCAAAATCCAGTTGAATGTTATGTAACATTATCTTATTTAGTGACCTTCTCTTCTCATACACAATAAATAGAGTGAGACAATCTAGAGACAGCAGAAAATCATTGTCCCAGAAAATCTTCCTTATATTCTCAATAGTAACTTGCTAAGCAACTAATATCAGCCAAATGGAATTATTTTGAGTAGGTTGTTGAGCAAGTGTATGTTACACGTGCACTCACACCAGGCCATTATGATTATTAAGAAAATCTCAAATAGGCAGTAAGATTATTTCTAGTATGAGCCCAAAATATCAAAGAGCTAGCATGTTTATCAGCTCAGCTAGTTACGCTTTTTCTGTAAAAGTCTTATTTTGGTTTTACTAAGACCAGTAACTTCCTCAAGAATCTTCCCAGCATGTTGACCAGTGGTCAGATAAAAACTTTAAACGAACTTGTTAGTAACTTATTAATAAACGTTTTTTTCTGGGACCAAAGTTCTTGAAGTAATGTGTCTGTTTTAAAAGACACTGAAATACTCCAACAAAAACTATTATGTTATAGCCTGCTATGCATATCGCTTACATTTGATTAGAGTAGTTGAGTTTTTTTGCTAACCACAAGTTGCTACGGTTCTCAATTGATTGTGAAATTCCTAACTTTGATTTTGTTACATGGACACTCGATAGACTTTTTTGTCCATAAATTGTAGGTTAGAAAACTTAGATCATGTATCAAATGGCATATGTGAATTTACTTCAGTTACACTTACTCAGAATTTAAATTTCCAGCCAATAAACGCTTGGCATCATTTTTCATTTGCATTCAAAAGTCAATTTAGTTGACTTTTTGTACTGAAGTACATTTGACATTGCTTTTATCATAGAATTGAAAAAAAGGTTACTCGTTATAGGTGCTCTCAGCTGGAGAAGGTGAACTAGTGGTAGTAAAAAGGCCAGCTAAGCCTACCCTAGCAAGCAACGTACTGCATTGCACATATTGCTATGGGTTCTATGCTGTCAAATCACTGAAGACACATGTGAACAGCTGTCATGCTGGAAAAGCTGCAAATAAAGACAGTCATTCAATTGCTGCAAGTAAAGTGTATATCAAGTCACTGTTGAATGCCTCTACAGATGATGATAAATACTTTCAAGAACTGCTAGGAGGGCTAACTGAGACCAAAGCAAATCCTGGTATGTGGCTATTCTCTGTCCTTAGTTCACTTAGGAGCAAACGCTTGTAAAATCCCATTGCTCTCGGAGCTGCAGCAAAACTGGTGTAATGTGGAATCCTTAAACCCAAAATATATAGAGTGAACATCACCGGAAAAGTTTCAGACTTGTCATTTGTAGCCAGAACACGCCATTTGCTTCGGTTGATTTGGTTATCGTTAGCTTTTCAACTTTTTCAAAGTCATTGTAATTGGGAAATCAGTTAAACTTTAGTCATTCAAGATCAAAATTTTTTTACGTGTAAAATTACCTGAAAATTATTCTAGTTTCACTAATTCTCGTTTCAGGTGATAGGTAACTTAACTATTTTGTTCTCGCTTTATCTATTTGTAAATATTTAGTAAAACCGTTGTTATAAAACTCTGAATAAAAGTAGTGGAAAACTTTGAAAAATAAATTTTAAAGCTGATTTAGCGATTCTAACCGTGACCTGTTGTATGCATTATAGTACTTGCCCTAAGTATGTTTGTAATAAAAAAATAAGTTCATAATGAGAATCGTGAGAAAAAGTAAACAAAGTATGGGTTGACTAAAACAATCTCAGGGATAAAAATATCTCTATACTTTGATCAGAAGAAGCTATAAATGTAATTTACCCTGGAAATGTGAACAAGACATTTCTCTGTAATGATGATGTATTATACAATTTTTCAGGTTTAGTGAAGCTTATTAGAAATGATGAAACTATAGCTGCTTTTGCCAAAGGACTATTGCTGCGCCTAGGAGAAAGAGAGCTTAGACGACCTGGTGCCAAGGACATATCAAACATTCGAAACAAGGTACGGAGTGTTGCACGCTTGCTAGCTATCGCCAGAAACTCCAGTAGGCAGCTGCAGTATAACCAGCTGCTGTTGCCAAGGAACTTCGACTTGTTGCTGCAATCAGCAAGAAAAATCTCAAAAACATGTCCTCAAACCGGTTCAACTATTGGCGGCTTTGTTAAGAAGCTGAATCTGCACGTTATCAGCAAAGCCATAAATAATAATTACAGTGATCGACAGTACCTTGCGCAAAACTTTAGATTTCTCTTTGACAGTCACTGGAAAAATAACCTTACTAGTGTCGCTGGCAAGCGGCAACGTTTAAAAACCAACAGTACGGATCAAGATCTCCCATTGACCCAAGACATGAAACAACCACCTACATTTCTTCACACAGAAGTTGGAAACTTCCAGCAAAAAGATGCAGGCCATAGGGGCCAAGTATGCACTGGCATATTTGGGTCTTTTTATTAAGCGGCGCCCTTTGGAGGTTGCTGAACTCAAAGTCCGTCAGTTCTTGGCGGAAATGCGCAGAGACATCATTGACAACGAACAAATAACAGCCTCTCTTGATCCTACTGAAAAGGCATTAACGAAAAGGTATGACTGGTTGATCGTTTAACGTGTGCCTAATTGTTGACTCATCGGGACTTCTTTTTTGGAAATTATACAATTATTAACGCCAAAGTTCAACAGTTCCAGTATTCCATTCACAGTAAATTTTGTCCAAAATAAGAAATGGGTTTACCACAATATGACTTAAAAAGTATTTGAAAGTAGCAGCAATAATACATTGAGCAGTTTTCTTTTACAACTTTTGTGACTCTCTTAGTTACTGAAAGCACTGTACTTAAAATTCGTAAGGTTGCTCCAAAGTGGTTTATTGAGTTGCAATATATTCAGTCTAACCAAGTTGTGGTTTTTTTTGTGTAGTTTTAGTGATTTGAGTCTTTTCATTACAATGGTTGTCACATTTTTAGAATTAAAGCAGTTGAGGTAAGGGGCAAGTCGACAAAGGAGTTGAGAAAAGTCTCCGTGGTGATTCCAGATTATTTACTGACGGCTTTACATTTTCTGGCAAAGCCAAGCAAGACTTTTTTATTTCAAAGGTGGGTTTATCATAAGAAATAATATTTACACAGCCATCTTTAGTGAGATAATAGTTGAAAGCGACCTAAATTCACTATTCACCTTGATGGTAACATGTTTCTGAAAAACAAATTTTGCTCACATACAAACAAATTTCATAAAATTGAAAAACTAGAGGTTTAAAAGACAGAAAAACCACCTCTATCCCAACAGCATCAAGATTCACACTTCAAATCATATGAAATGTAATTAGAGCGAATTCTTGCAATTATTATTTTAGATCTTTTGCAGTAACAATAAAGTTTAATTTTCCGTGTAAGAAAGAAAGATTTTCCAAATTAATAAATAGTTCACAGCATGCTTTAATACTTTTAATTAGATTACAAATGATAGGTGCCAATAAGTATGAAGCTTACAGCTAGATTAATTCTTTTCACAAGTAACCCTCCTCTTTTTTTACTTGTGCAGACCTTGTTCAAACCAACCATTAAATGGAACAGCTGCAGTGAGAGAAGCTGTGAAAGCAGGTCCTAGCTTGATGAAGCCTGCGTTGTTGCATGCTCAAAGATTTCGGAAATATCTTGCTACAACTTGCCAGGTGAATGCAAATAGAAAACCTTGAAACGTGCATTCAGTAGTTTATTTATATAAATGTACTGGTGTTTCACTTTACGGGGCGTTTGCAGGTGATGGATATGGATGAAGAGCAATTGAGACTGATTGCTAGCCACATGGGACACAACCTCAGCATCCACATGAATATCTATAGAGTACAGCAGAACCTCATGGAGCGCTCCAAGATGGCCAAGGTGCTGATGGCTGCAGAGCAAGGAACGCTACACACCCAGAAAGATGAGACACTGGAATGCATCAACACTGATGACATAATTATTTATGGTATGTAACCGTCACGTGTTTGTATACTCATGGAGCCTCAGCATACAGGTATGAAATTAAAAATCTAATGAATAATGTTGTAAAACATTGGGATTGCCATTATAATTACAGATGATCCACAACAGCTTATTGACCAAAATGATCCAGATATGACGGGGATTACTTCAGTAATAAAAGAAACAGCAAATCAAAGTGAGTGTAAAAAATAGACCAGTGCGACTGTCATTTTCGTGTTGGTTATTCCCGACCAAAAAACAGTCTTTCCACACATGTGGCAGAATGATTTTCACATTCTTTTCTTAAATTACAGAAAATAAATTCTATGGTTGAAGCATGGTAGCTAATCCTGAATTATTGCAGAAGGTATCTTGTGCAGATACCTAAAATATAACAACTATTGCTATTTTAAACTTGATATCTTACAAATTCAATGGCTTCAGTCTATGTATTTGTCTAAAGGGGGGGGGGGGGGGGTGGGGATAAATAATATGCAGCAAATATTTTTTAGAAAACTTTTTTGCCCAGTTGAATTTGTTAATTTGCTTCTTAACTCTTGGAAAATTTGAAACTTGACTCGCTCAATACTTTCAAGCATAAATGTAAACTGTTCATGTTACAAACCGTTACGGAGAGTTTTATTTACTATTGCTTTTATTTTATCAGCTCAATTGAAAATATAATGCTTTGTTTTATTACAAAAAAATCACAATAGGTGTAAAGGGTACCTACAGTCAAAGCAACCAGCCATATCTTGATTTGAAGTTCAAGAAGTTTCAGCGCAGCTTGATGCAGTAAACATTAAACAGCGGACAGTCAAGGCATTGCCATGATGCTAAAAACAGTTTACACCGAGCAGTTGAACAAAGACATCATAGGGATTGCTGAGTCTAAAAAAGCTTGCTTCAAGGTCTAGCTTGAAGATTTGATGTTTTATTTTTAATTTTGTTTTCAGGCAACAGTACCGAAACTCTCATTTCTGGCCAGAAAGCAGTCCCTCCATTGACTGATGGCAAGAATGCTGAACTACCTGCAAAATGTAAGCAGTCTCTTTAATTCAATAAAAAACACTTTTTTAATTTTCCAACTTTCGAAAACCAAATAAAACCAGATTTATTACAAATAAAGCATTTCATGACGTTAGAAACTGAACATCTATTGATAAGCCAAAAATTGGCAACATTTTATTGACAAACTTTTTTATGAGACTACGGAAATCTTTGGCCATATTAGTTTATTTCTAAACTTTAGAACAACTGTTTTTTTCTTCCTAATTTGAGATCAGTTTTGTTTTTTGTATAAGTTTTGTGTCTTTTGAAGCTATTACCTGAAAACGCATAACAGCGTTATATTCGCCAGTTTGCCGGTAGCCATTTTTTTGTCCGCAACATTGTTTTATGTTACAGCTTCTAGCTGTAATGAAATGTTATTTTGCTCAACAACACAAGCGTCTCTTGACGTAAGTATATGCTCTAGGAAAACACCTCTGTTTACTCATCATGTTTCTTAGTTTCCAACACAAAACGTTAAAATAGTATCAACGTAGATTAAAGAAAAAGCAAAATTGTACGACTGCTATTCTACCATTTGTTGCTTTCAATTTTTTTCATTCTTGGTTGTTTTAAGTCAATCGCCTCACAATCATTTCAACCTTCTTATTAATGTTTATTATGGCGCAGAACTTGTGTTGTTTTGCATTTCAAAATTTCTGAAATCTATCCACGGTGTCAAAGTTTTAAAAGATTTTTAATTTTTAATGGTCTTTTCCCAATTGATTAACAAATGTACTTTTTATTATTAAAAGTCAGTTTTGAGGCTTAATCCAACAAATGACTCTCTGCTTAGATAACTGGTTATCCACTGTCTTGTATTTGTGAAAATTTTGTATAAAAGTTTGGTTTGCGAGTAATGCACCCTGCCAACATGAAACAAATTTAAAAAAACATTTATCAGTATTGCTACTGTTTAAACTAATTTAAAATAGTTTCAATATATGTAAGCAGTTCACGCTATCTTGACAGTTCTTACCATTTGCAATTTTTCAATTCACTTTAATTATTTTAAAACTCTAAGAAATTTTTGAATCACATTGAGATTTAAACAGTTTTCATGAATTTTACTAAGAAAATATATTTTTAAGCAAAATCCCATCGCTATAAATGGTTGATATTTAGCTATGAACAAACAAGCAAACATGAAGCTCATTGTGAGGTGCAGTCGTTTAGGCCATTTAGTGTATTTACTCAAATACTTTCAATGCACAAAAAAGCGCTAATAAGTGCTTGTTCTACTTGAAAACTGCTCATATGCTACTGAAGTCTGAATGAGCCACCACAAATACTAAGGATATGGCAGGTTTTCATGTAGTTGAAAGCTGTTAATTTTACGAAATGCAACCTTTACAGTTTACTTAATAAGTGATAAAGTAATGACTGTTTGCTGAAACACATTTTAACCAAATTAAATTTATCGCCTAGAATGGCCCTGTTTTATTTTGTGTTAGAACAACGCAGTGTTTTTGTTTATAGAATATTTCAAAGTAATATTACAAAAAATTGGGATTAGCGTTTTGTTGCCACAATCCATCACTCGATCTCAAAGACTTCATCTTTTGGTCTAAACAGGGAAAGGCCGAAAAAGACGTTGGGATGACGATAAAGTGGAAAAGCTTTCAGCAATTGCTAAGCCCTTGCTGCAAGAGAGGAAACCCATCGGAAAATCTATGAAGGAGTTGCAGCAACTGCTGCCAAATTGAGCAGCAGCACAGAGTCGAACCAGATATAGCAACTCGCTGCTGAAAAGCAATAGATTTTCTATGGCTGTTCTTACTGCACTGTGTTAATGTACCACTTTGTGTTATCAGACTGAACATTATAACTGTATGGGCTAACTGTTTTTGCTTGGGAAAACCTTTCTAAATTAGCGAAGCTGATTAATGGACTCATTTAAAAAATTCTGCAGCAAGATTCTCATTTATTTAACTGTTAGTAATAGAATGTTTAGAGGAGCAAGTTCATTCAGGCTGCAAGTTGGTCTTCAAGAAGGTTCTTAATAAACATGTAAAAAATTATTGCTAGGAGAGTTTTATCATTATTTCTCCAATTTTTCTGACAATAAAACAGTGGAAACTATGAGCAACAAAACGGCGGAACTTGATATAGTTTTGTGTGTGAACTTTAACAACATAAAGTTTTATAAGTGTAACAGCTACTCCTTTCTTTCTCCTTCTCAAGAAACGAAAGCTTAGAACAATAAACCGTTAAATTTTTATGTGAGTGCAATTTTGCCTTTGAAAATCCACAGAAAGAATGTGACTTAAATCGGAGTTGCTTCAACAACCAACATATGTAGGGCAACTCCAATAGAGATGTTTCAGCGTACAAACATAGTTGTTTAAACCATAATAGGAGGCTGAAAAACGTATACTAGTGAAACCTCCTACTGTTGGAAAACTAATGTTCATGAAATTGAGAGTCATCTTCCCATGAGTGAAAAAATGCATTTTTGAAAATTTAACCAGTCTCCATAACGGCTCATTTTGAGTCTGTTTGGATGAGTTTTGTGCAGGCCTCCTATTGGCAGCCTCCTATAATCCTGCCACCTCCTATTAGGGTTTTATATATAGTGTACGCCTCCTATTAGACCATAGTTGCTTCTATATATATATATATATATATATATATATGTATATATATATATGTATTCACTTAATATCATACTGCTTTTAGCAGGTCAATTATATATATATATATATGTGGCCTTTGTTGTCACCACCTCCCAACAGTCTAATAAATACACTCTTAGCCTACCGTAGCTCTATATATAAATATGTATATTTATATATAGAAAGATGTCACCTTTGTTGTCGTCACCTGCCAACACTCTAATAAATACACTCTCAGTCACCCGTAGCTCTATGATCTTAGCCACTTTTGGCGCTCGTGCACCCTTAATACCACATTAATAATAAACAACAATCTTTGTGCACTAAGAATTCTCGGTCTAAGTTTAATGTTTCCTGTTTCGTCTTCAGTTTTACAGTTGTGAGCCAAATTGATGATTGTGTCTAGAATTATTTTATTTTTTCATCTTTTTTTAGCACATGAAACAATTTATAGTCAGGCAATAGTTTTATTTTACCTTTTAGTACCTAAGTCCTCGATTTTTTTTCTTGTTGAGCACTGTTTTACTTGCTTCAGTCTTGACTAATTTTTTTCATCTCTCAGGCATTTAATATTAATTAATAATTAATTGTTTGTTTATTTGATTGTTTCTATTTAGTCTATAACCTTGTGCACTCCTTATGCTCTACCAGCCTTTCTTTTACTTATATATAGTTTGGTAAATAATTTTTTTTTTACACAAAATGAAACATCAAGTTTTTTACATGAATGCAAATAATACTCTTCTCTTTTAGAATACTATGGATGATCTTTCTGAAGAGCTCCTTTGCACAGATCCATATCCATCAGGAAGCAAAATGAGAAACAACAAATCAACTCCTAAGAGAAAAAAACTGCTCCAAAAAAGCAAGTAGTAAGGAAACGAAAACAAATAGTTAGAAAACCAGCTACTCTCGCTGATAATAAAACAATGAAGAATCCGGAAAGAGTTCGTTTAACAGTTGAGTATCTCAATGAAAGGAGAGCAATGGAATAGGAAAAGTCTCAAGATTCTCAAGCGATTAACACAGCAAAGGCTCCAGTTTGCAAAACGTTTGAAGACCTTCCTATCCCAAGCGTTATGAGGGTGTTTGATGTAATACATCCATCAAGTAAGAAGGAATGTGGATATTCTCAAGTCCACTACTATAGTCCTTCAGATATAAATGAGCTTGACCCCAAAATACTTTTTTTCCAGTTGAAATAGCTGAAAACTTCAACTGTGATACTTACCCCACGCCGTTTAACGTTGTATATTTGGGTAAAAAGATAAAACCGAGAAATAGAAGTGTTCCTTGGTATGATATCAAACGTGCTAGCACACATTTTCTAAGCAATGAGGATGTTAAAGAGGAATCACTTCAATTGCGTATGATGTCTAAAAGTCAGCTCAAACGCGTCTTGAACATCAAGACCCTCAATAGTTTCCAACCTGGTGCGATTTTCCCTTACCGGGATGTTGTTGATAGATTCGTTCCTCATCGCTTCAACGGAAAAAAATCGACTGTGACTTGTATCCATTATACCTTTGAAGAAAATGAAGAGAGACTGGTAAATACAGTTGTCATGCCTAGCAGATATATTGAAGAAGCTAAACTACATGCTCCTGGTATGATGATCTACAAAGGAAAAGAAACTAGTGGAAAATTCAATACACAACACGATCTCGTATTTATCTCTTCATGCAGACTCAATGACATTGAATGGGGACAATATTATGAACAAGCAAAATACAACAAAGAGATATTAGAATTTGATGCTGATGATAATCTTGAAGATCTTCTACGTGAAAGTTTTGATGATTTTGAGGCAGGATACGTTGTCGATAAAGAGGATAAGCTGCGAGATAAAACTTGGTGAGTGTTTTTTCTTTTCTATTTAATAAATTCTAACCAATATAAATAATACTTCAACTCAATTTAGGTGTAGTTATTTATATAGCAAATAATTTTTGTTTGTTTTAGGGATAGATACCCTCTAATCCAAAAAGAACAAGTCGAACAATACAACTTGGTGAATGATTTCTCTTTTTTATATAATGTAAAAACTAGCCAATGTAACTAATACTACAACTAAAATTAGATAATTTTATTTATATGCTAATTGTTTTGTTTTAGATGCACGAAAAGGGAACCAAACAGAGGAACTACTTTCATTAAAAATTCAGTAAAAATCCCTATAATATCATTGAGTCAATTATTCAAATCTAACACTCAAACTCTTTATTATCAAGTAGACTTAATGTTTCTATTGCAATATATTCCCAAATACTGTAAATTTTAACCATCTAGAGGATTAATTTTGTGATTTTGCTGGTTTTTTTAAAAAATGATTACGTACTACCACATACTTCAGTTCTAATTCATTTGAACAATTTCATGGGAGACAAAGAATAAAAAATTACATTGATTTAGTTTTCAGAATTGTAGTTGCCATCAAAAATGGATTGTTCTTGAATGGGTAAATCCATAGCCTGCTCATCATCATGACAGAAGTTTTCTGATGGTTGCGTTTTGATCTTAATTTAGCATATCTGTGTGATGGGTTGTTACCTAGCAATAAAAAGAATCATGAAAACTGTATATATAAACGATTATTTTAAAAAAGGTGAAACTAATAAAAAAAATTCAAAAGGGAGGTGTGAGATAAAACCCTCACTCAAAAAATTAATGAAAATTGAATGGAATAAAAGAATATTTTACCAAACCCTCCATTTTCCTTGTAAATATATACAAATAGATGAATATCTTAGCTTCATTTATTTTTTTTTCATTTGAGTGCAATTATTTCCCAAACAGTGTAAATTTTAACTATCTAGAGGACTAATTTGGTGATTTTTTTGCAAAAAACTAATGAAAATTGAATGGAATAAAAGAATATTTTACCAAATACCCCATTTTTCTTGTAGATATATGCAAATAGATGAATATCTAGCTTCATCTATTTTTTTTCATTTGAGTGCAATTATTTCCCAAATACTGTAAATTTTAATCATCTAGAGGACTAATTTGATTATTTTTTTTCCGCAAAAAGTTAATGAAAATTGAATGGAATGAAAGAATATTTTACCAAAAACCCCATTTTTCTTGTAGATATATACAAATAGATGAATATCTAACTTCATCTATTTTTTCATTTGAGATCATGTTGGAAGTTTTCCGAGATATTTTATAGTATTAGCATTCAATATACTTGTTGTATAATAAATGCATATAATCATACAACGATTTAATTTTCTTCAATGTAGACATAATTATATCCATAAATATGTACATAAAGTATTAGCCCTACTTATTATGTAATAAATGTATATAATCATAAAACGATTCATTTTTATTCAATGCAGACATAAATACACCTATAAATGTGCATATAGTTATGCATATTTACATGAATGTATAAAAATAAAACAAATTATTTACACTCAAGATGCCATAAGAGATAAAATTATGTAAAAAATTATCAAAAATTAAATGCCAGAAAATATTAACTCGGCGACTCTAATCAACGCCGTAACCCATTGCATTTACCCCGGGCATTCATCCCACAAAAAACACTTGGTAGGGAGATCTGCTCATATATTACTACTTATGTGAATAGAATAGCATTCTCTGACTGAAAAAAACAACATTTTTAGCTAAAAAAAACTTTTTTCACATGAAAACCCCTTATAACATATACAGTTTTCATCTGGAAAAAAGTTTTTATGTGAATAAAATAACATTTTATGACTGAAAAAGACGAAAATTTCCTGTTTGAAAATGAACATTTTTTTTTGCAGAAAACACACTTTTTACATGATAAAAAGCACATTTCTCATGCTGATCCTTTTATAAAATATTCAGTTTTTGCAGCTTTTCATGTGAATAAAATAACATTTTCTGTCTGGATATATTAAAAAACCACATTTTCGATCAAAAATAACAGTTTTATGCACAAAAAAGATTTTCTACGGAAGTTAAATAGGGTTTTTTGACTTGGCAAAATATTTTGCATCTGAAAACACATCTTTCATGTCAATTCCACAGAATCCCTTCATAAAAGTATAAAGTTTTCACACGAAAAAATTTTTTTTCATTAGAATAAAGTATTAGTTTTTGACCGAAAAAACAGCATTTACCAACTGAAACAAAGCACTGTGAAATGTCTGAAAGTTTTTTTCACACGGAGAATTTTTTTCGAGCAAATTAAAACATTGTGCACTGTCTGGAAATGCCTTTTATGCGTGGAAAGTCCTAATTTTGCACAAATAAGGCAAAATTTTCTGTCTGAAAAAACACATTCTCTGTGCAAAACTCCTTTTTTATATACACATGAATGACGCGAAAAAAAAATCCATTTTTGCTAGGGAAAACACTATTCCCATCTGCACAACAAAACAGTAGTTTTTGCGTGGAAAACGGCAATACTCTTTTGATTTATCTCGCGAAAAAAATTATTTATCGCGCAAAAAAACACTAGGCTCTCGTGCGAAAAACAGTTTTTCTGAGAAGGAACACTGTTTTCGGGCGGACAAAATATCTTTCTTCATGCAAAAACATTGTAAAATATGTAGCGATTTTTTGTGTAGAGAAAAAACTTCTTCGCACGAAACCACATATATATATATATAAACCACTCATTTTTTGCACGAAAAAAACCACAGGTTCTCGCGCGAAAAAACAATTTTCTGTGAGGAAAGAATTGTTTCGCGAGGACAGACATATCTTCTTTCGCGCAAAAAACACTGTATAATATGTACCCGTGTTTGCGGGGGAAAAAAATTCATTGCACGACACCAGTATATATCTATATATTATTTGATAAATAAGTTTTGCGTGAATAAAATTATTATAAATAGGTCTTCACGCGAGTATTCTCATTGGTTGTAGGGATAATAGGTAGGCGTAATTTTTAGTATTTAAGATCTACTCTCTCCACACGGAAATCATTCCCTCTACTGATAGCTTCTAAAGATTCATTTACTACACTATTCATCACGCATCTATAAGTAGGATTATTGGTGAAAAGGTAAGAATTAATAAAAATATCATTTGTTGTTAGTTGAAAAAATAAAAAAACATCTAATTGTTTTACCTCTTTACTGATAACCTTTTATTATTGTATATATTTATATTTTAGAGCAATATGACATCAAAAACAATGTACTTAAAGGACTTCTTCCCAGAAGTTTATCATAAATATGTGAGAGACATTGATATTGTTCAGGAAAAATCTGTACAACGTTTGACATTCCAAGTTATTATCTTCTGTATAACACAACACATGCTGAATATGAGTAGTAATATATGAGCAGATCTCCCTACCAAGTGTTTTTTTGTGGATCTGGTCTTGGGGGGTTATGCAATGAGTTACGACGTTGGGTGAATTCGCCGAGTTTATATTGTATTTCATTTGAGGGGTACTTGAGTGGCATTTGAGTGGCATTTAAGTGGCATTTGAGTTTTTGATTATTTTTTTACTTATTTTGAACTTATATGGCAGCTAGATTTTGCATGTATGGCATTTAAGTTTTGATACTTTTTTCACATAATTTGAACTCATATGGCATCTTGAGAGAGAGGAGAGAGAAGACAGAGAGGAGAGAGGAGAGAGAAAGGAGAGAGGAGTTTTATCTACATTGAATAACTATATTGATCAAAAATGAAACATTATATGATTATATACATTGATTACATAATAAGTAGGGAAAATCTTCCTATATAATATAGCTAGAGTCAGTAAATACTAAGTAATACAAAGCACTACAACTTGTAATGACAATCAATGTATACATACATATGGTATCTTGAGATAAAGAAAGAGAGAGAGGAGAGAGGGAGAGAGAGAGGAGAGAAGAGATATATCTACATTGAATAAATATATTGATCAAAAATGAATCGTTATATGATTATATACATTTATTACATAATAAGTATGGAAAATCTTCCTATATAATATACCTTTACAATAATGTTTTTGATGTACTGATGTTTGGTAAAAAAACTACATTAGTTAAGTTTTAAATTCATATGAAAAAAATTTGTGTCAATTTAGTATCTACTCCCAGAGCTGATACTCCCCCTAAAATAACCCATAAGGCTCAGCCTAAAAACAAGTTTTAGGGGGTGTTTTTGTGCAAGGTACACACATAGTGGATTTGCTACTTTAGGAGGTATTTTACCCAATGAACCAAGTGTTACATGTTACATACTACACTCTATTGTTGTAAAGTGTTCTCAATTCCAGAATACGCACTAAATTGGTATGCAGTTGCATATTTAAACTCACTCAGGTATATGTAGAGTATTTCTTTTGCTCATAACCCCTGCTAACATCATACAGTGGGATGCGGGTCACCAAGTGTTTAGGGGGTGTGGGCTGGACTGACAACCAAGTGGATAGGGGTATATTTTTTAAGTGTTGGCTTAGCCAGGTGGGTATATTTGAAGGAGTATCAGCCCTGGGTATCTACTCCATTATATATTTACAATATTACTTTGTAATTATTAGTGAAAGAAATTATGAAATACTGGGGAGTAATTAAGTAATTCAGTAAGGAAATTGGTTGGAATTGAAGTAATATTATTTAAATACAACATTGCTTTGCAACAACTATTAATAAAAGCAATTATGAATGTTGATGAGTTACTAAGTAATCTAGTAAAGAAAACTGATTGAAATTACGGTAATATTTGTTAAAAGATACTTGCGACATGTTTTATCAACGAAAAAATCAAACAATTTTCAAAATAATTACGAGTAACTAAGTGATTCAGTAGGAAAAATCAACTGAAGCACACAATATCCGTTTTGAAATATTTACAATAAACACAATTGGGTAATATTTGTTAAAAGATACTTGCAACATGTTTTATCAACGAAAAAATCAAACAATTTTCAAATATTTACGCGTAACTAAGTGATTCAGTAGGAAAAACCAACTGAAACGCGCAATATCCGTTTTTGAAATATTTACGATAAACACAATTGGGATATTACTGTTATCAAAGAAATCAAGCGAGTATCAAATGTTTACGAGTAACTAAGCGTTTAAGTTGAAAAAAATCGATTGAGATCGTGTGACATCCGTTACAAAATATTTTGCGTCAAGTTACCAACGAGAAAATAAATATTTCTTAGAATATCCGCTATAGCGAGTTACGATAATTTTTACGCACCTTGAAGGTTTTCAGTCCATTTTCAGTCAGATCAAAATTTATGCGAGACGTTTTAGGTATTATTTCAGTCGACGTAATGTTACCAGTTCATTTTTAAAAAGTAATTAATTATAATATAACGCAAGTGCCCCGCAAGTGTCATTTTACTAATAAACTCATTCCAGAAAAGACATTAATCATCATCTCGCTTAATCCTATATGTTTTGATCTTTTTAATATCAAGTGTGTTGCTCGAGAAAATTCATTAGTTACACCTAAGCACTATTTATTATCATGCTATTTCTATTTAAAACAAAAATAACAAACATCCATAGATGATGGAATTATAGGTCGAATTCAACCTAAAAAGGAAGAGAACTTGATTGCATCTATCTCCTGTTTTTTATTGTTTCATTACATATTAGTTAATATAGATACAGCCTTCCACCAAAACGGATTTGTGGTTTTACTTTTAATCCTAGTTATCTCCGCTATCGTCTAAAAAACATGAGCAAAGCATGACTTTATCCACTTGTTTTATTAGTTAGACTGTTACTTTTTTTAAAATATCTCATTGTTTTTTGTGTGAAATACAAATAATGTATCAACATACATAGTATATTTTCTATTTTTAGGAAGCTGTTTTGTCTAGATGATATAAAGATGGAGCTACACTACATCATTGTTTTGCTGATGATGTGTCTATATGATTGTTTGTGGTAGTGTGTGTTATAGTAGAGTATATCAATAAACTGCAATTGAACTAGTTATTAAATGCTATCAGTACCTGTAAAGTATTTTATTACATTCCGAACTCATACTTAATGGTGTAAACTATAATTGAAGCTCTCACATATTAATTTACTGTCTGATGATATAAAGATGGAACTACACCGCATCATTGTTTTGCTGTTGATGTGTCTATATGAAAATTGTTGCTATAAAAATATGTTTGAAGGATGTGAGTTGTCATTCAAATGAAATGTAAGTTTCATCCTAGCTAGTTATATTTAAAAGAGGTTGTAAAATTTGTTTATCCAACGCTCTACATTCAAAAATTTTAGCTAGATGGAAAGACAGTTTACAGGGGTGTTTGTGGTGGTTAAGCTTATTAAACTATTTAATCTCTATCTTCCTATTTTTTTAACCAACTTCCTAATCGTCTTCCACTTTTTTAAAAAACAATATCATTTATCATAGTAATAATCAGAAAATCAGTCTACAAATTAATCTTCATAAATGACTTCAATGTTTTGTATATAAGAGAAACTATTTTTTTAAACAGTATCAGTTTTCATTTATACTTCATTCTAAGTATTACTCTGCAAAACAACAATGGCTAGCAATATCCCTACAACAAATGAGTAAGTTATTTATACTATCTTTTACAATTTTGTTGCAGTTACATTTATAAATTTATACAAATGTATATATATATATATTACTTGTAGGTCTACATCCTCAAATGATGCATTAGAACTAAATATAGACGAAATAGATTTCAGTGCCATGTAAGTATATTATTGAAACTTTATTATTCAACTGTATTATATAGAGTTTTTAATTAATCACAATCTTGATTTATTGCTTTATTAAGCTCTACCGATGATGAAACAATGAGGTGGTTGGAAGAATGTTTTAAGGAAACGGAGAAGCCAAAAAAGACCAAGCCTACCACGCACATTGCTATGAGTAAGTATTTTTCTGTATTATGAAAAATGTAAATTTTTCTGTAGGTAAAATAATAACGACTCTACATTTACTACGTTATTTTTGTAGAGAAAACATCTACACGATTCATTGCAAGCGCATGCTATGTAGGGAAAGATGAATCATTTCTCTCCTATGATCGCCACACATTTGAATGTAAGTATGATAAAAATATTATTTACTACATACTCATTCAATTTTAATAAATTTTTTCAAAAACTAACATAATTACATTCATATTTTTTATTTTAGTTCAAGCAGAGAACCTGCAGCTAGAGCAGTACAGAAGGAAAAGTGTTATAGATGGAGAGATAAAAGATGATAAGGAGTGCTTCAAGTGTAAGTGATATGCGTTATCTTTATATACATATACCATACTCAAGACAGTTATCTATATATATAATGAGAATTTGTTTATTTTGCTTGTAGATATCGATAACAAAAACACAAGCTATTTTCTTTCAGTGCTTTCGTTATTATTGATATCGTATTGTACAAAGACGCTGAGCGAAGCACTGAAAGAAAAAAAAGACAGTATTTCGTGTATATTTTGTGGTAAGAAGTTTAAATTAGGGAAGATGCATGAGCCTGGCCGAGTTCTTTCAAGACATTTTTTTGCTCACTTGTTTATTTTTTATTGTTTATGCGGAAAATCACATACAACTTTGAGAGAACTCCAGCAACATACTTGTATTTTGAAAACTAAAATGTTTTTTGTTGTTGATATTGCTAGTTATGATAATTTTGTTTTATTTATTAATAAAAAATATTCTGAGTTAGTTATGAACATTACTTTTCCCAAAAATTTTATGTTAGTATATCTCTATCCAATAGAAGGTTATTTTTCTGGAAACATCGATTTAGATTTTGAGGGATTAGGGTGTAAATGGTTGGCAATAGCTAAAAAACCGGTTGCTGGAGATCGAAAGCTTTTACTTAAAACCCAGCGTAAAAAAATGAGAGCACTTATATCTTCAGATTCTGATTTTTCAGAAACTGAAGAAAGTAATAATGACTTAATTTCTGTTGCTAGTTCACAGTGCAGTCCAAAAACCAGTGTTTTAGAATCTAATACAACAGATAACCCACAAACTCAAGTAGATTTAAAACAAAGCCAAAAGATTGATATAACTTCACTTAAATTAATTTTGAATATAAAAGATGGACTGAAAAAAAAGGGTTTTAATGATTGTGTTAAATTGAAATTAGTGTCTATTAGACAGAAAATGCAAAAAAATTCAGATTTTTCTCAAGAAGAAATTCTTGTATTAACTGCACTCTTAGGTGAGTTTTAAAATTTTTATTTCACTATATTTTTTATTATTATCATGGCTCTGGAATAGGTTTTATGCAACTATCCTATTTTATAATTTCTTACCACAAAATATATAGTTAATAGGATGTTTTTTTATAAATACTCTCTATATATATTATATATACAGACAATAGTCTGTGTTTTTTATGAATACTTTATTCATATGTATACACTTCATGTAGAATTGTTCTGTCATTAGTTTACCTAATGCATTATTTTTATTTGTTTTGTGGTTGAGAACTCCATACGCTTCATTCTTACTGTATTACTTTGCATAATATTACAAAATAAATATTACATCAACTACCTTCAAACTGCATCCAAGTGATGAAACAGTAAATTTCACATCTGTATTACTGAATCTATAGCATTGTTATGAAAAAGACTATAATTACTTAATTATTATGTCATATCGTGACAAACTATCAACACCCAATTCACAAAACTGTAAAACCTAAAGTATAATGCTTGTGGTTGTAAAAAGTCTTCTACTGTTTTGGTTTCTCAAACAAATTATAAAACATTTTTCACAATTTTTTTGTGCAAAAGCGGAGTTGTCTTACCATTTTGACACAATGTGCCGACAACTTTTACATATTTTTTCAAAAACGAAGTTTACAAATTATAAATGGGAGTTGTCTTAACATTTTTGAAAAATGCGACGATAACTCGAAATATTTATTTTTGTGTCGGAACATTGAAATTTTGTAACATTTTAGAGTTGTAACCCCGAAAGTTTTACAAATTGGCTAAATTACTAATGTTAAATATGAATAAAATACTTTATTACACTAAATATATACAAATTATTGCACAATACAAATAATATATAATTTAATGTTCATGAGTTGTTGCTGATAGATTTGGCGAGCCGACGGTCATTCACTTGTACACGTATTCTATCTAAAAGCATACATAGATGTCGTTATAACAACTACGTTATACTATGGTGAAAAAATACGGCTATTAGTAGTTACTTATTACTAGTGAAAATTAACATACCTTAATTAAATTTCCGATATTGAAATCCTGCTAGCTTCGCTTGAAATGTGATTGTCATCTTCATTGCTTTTCTCACTATCATTGTTGACAACTTCATCTTTTTCCTCAAATTTTTTGTTTTCAGAGCCATCATCCGTCATATTATCATCTTCTTCATCAGTATAAGCATCAATGTTATCATCGTCATCATCATCATCATCATCAGCAGCATCATCAGCAGCAACATCATCATCATAACTTTTCATCAGCTCAGCATCATCAAATAGAGAAAGTCTGAAAGCTATTCCTTCTTTTTCACTTGAAGTAGATAGAAGCATCAAAGCTTCTTCAACACTCAGAATCGTGAGAATGTGTTTCTTTGTGCCGCTTTCAGTTGTCATCGTACTTTTATAGTGGATCATACCACATTCATGATTTTTGATCTTCAAAACGTTCTCAGGAGGGACAACAATCTTCCCAGTCATCAAAGATCCGTCATTCATCATGTATCTGTAAGTGACAGTGTGAGTGATACGTAAAGGTGATGTATCTTGTTTTCGTTTTCGCTGCTTCGACTTCAAATTTTTCCAAACTGAAAGTCTAGTGAATGTCAGAAGAGTGTTGACAGGAATATTATCGAAAGTGATAATATCAAAGTATGCTTGCAACTGTTTCAATGATTTTTTTCTCAAGATTTTGGCTATAACTCGTTGTTTTAGCCCTTGATGATGATTATCTCCTACAATACGCAGATCGGGTTGATTTTCTTCTAGCTTTCCCATGTACACTAGGATTTGTGAAGAGCCGGGATCAAGTTCCTGTAGCTCCACCGTAAGTTCTTTGTCAATCAGTGACTTGACTCGAATTCGATGATTGTTTTTTAAAACATATTCATAGTCCAATATACCAAAATCTTCAACGTAATTAACATCGAAAACCTCCAATATCGTAGGAATTGGTAAATCCAACAAACTCACAAAATTTCCGATTTCCAACATTCCTTTCTGCATAGCTCCTGTCATTATTCCAGCCATCTCGAGCAATTCAAACTCTCTAAGTTTGTTTACGCTATTATTCTTGCTGTTGCTGAATAAAAAGGAAATTGAAGCTCGAGATAATGTCACTGTCGGTTTTTTGATATCCTCCGTTCGTTTGACTTCACTGTTCTCATGCAGATATGTGTAGTCCGGTGTGGGACTCAAAGGAGAGGCAGCTGAAACTACATGATGTTTCATTGCTATATCAGCATGAGTATTGGTGTTTGAGCGAGAAGATGTATCATTAAAGGTGTTAGGATTGGATCTTTTATCATCAATGTGAATGCCATTGGTGGTGGAAATGATGGTTGTAGTGGAAATAGCGTTAGTGTTGTTGGTAGCTGTGGTTGGTTCAATATGGAGCTTAGGAAGTGCTTTGGAGTGTGATGTCATCATACCTGCAAAAAGTAAAAGAACTTAGTTTAATGATGTAAATATACTGAAATTATTGTTTTATTAAAAGATTGTTTTTAAAAACTAAGATTCAAAAACCTAGATGTTTCAATTAATTAAAAACAAATAATTATTTTAGTGCTTCTTACCTTGTTGCTCTCCTAATAGCTGTAGTAGATGTTGCTCCTCTGTTAGTCGCTGTAGAACTGGATGCTTTCTGTGTGAAAACGATGGCTCTTATATAGCTAAAGTTGTACCCTATGAACACCATCTCGTGTCAATCTCTATGAATCAACATTTGTTCACGCGAAGGAAAGTCAATGCTTTCGCGGGAATAAATGAATTATTTTCATGCGAATACAAACCAATGCTTTCGCGGGAATAAATAAGCTATTTTCACGCGAATGGAAACCGTTGCTTTCGCGGGAATAAATAATTTATTTTCACGCGAATAGAAACCAATGCTTTCGCGGGAATAAATAATTTATTTTCACGCGAATAGAAACCAATTCTTTCGCGGGAATAAATACTTTATTTTCACACGAATGCAAACTGTTGCCTTCGCGGGAATAAATGCTTTAATTTCCCGCGAATGGAAACCGTTGCTTTCGCGGGAATAAATATTTTATTTTCACGCGAATAGAAACCAATGCTTTCGCGGGAATAAATGATTTTATTTCCCGCGGATGAAAGTAAATGTTGTCGCGGGAATAAATACTTTGTTTTCACGCGAATACAAACCGTTGCTTTCGCGGGAATAAATACTTATTTTCACGCGAATAGCAACGGTTTCCATTCGCGTGAAAATAAAGTATTTATTCCCGCGACAACATTGACTTTCATCCGCGGGAAATAAAATCATTTATTCCCGCGAAAGCATTGGTTTCTATTCGCGTGAAAATAAATTATTTATTCCCGCGAAAGCATTGGTTTCTATTCGCGTGAAAATAAAGTATTTATTCCCGCGACAACATTGACTTTCATCCGCGGGAAATAAAATCATTTATTCCCGCGAAAGCATTGGTTTCTATTCGTGTGAAAATAAATTATTTATTCCCGCGAAAGAATTGGTTTCTATTCGCGTGAAAATAAATTATTTATTCCCGCGAAAGTATTGGTTTCTATTCGCGTGAAAATAAATTATTTATTCCCGCGAAAGCAACGGTTTCCATTCGCGTGAAAATAGCTTATTTATTCCCGCGAAAGCATTGGTTTGTATTCGCGTGAAAATAGTTCATTTATTCCCGCGAAAGCATTGACTTTCCTTCGCGTGAACAAATGTTGATTCATAGAGATTGACACGAGATGATGTTCATAGGGTTTAATCAGTACAACTTTAGCTATATAAGAACCATAGTTTTCACACAGAAAGCATCCAGTTCTACAGAGACTAACAGAGGAGCAACATCTACTACAGCTATTAGAAGAGTATCAAGGTAAAAACTTAATAAATTACGGTTCTTACTCATATATTATTTATTATACTAAAACAACTGAACAAAATTAATCATCTGTTTTTTTTGTTTTTTTCAGATTCAATGACAAAAAAATGGAAATAGTTAACAACACAGAATCAGAAACTCAGCCTAAATCTTTGACTCAAGAGGACTTGATACTTCTACAAAACATATGCAATAAAAAAATTGAAGAGAGAGTGCGAATTATCTCAAACAATTGTAAATTCATACAGAAAGACTTGATAGAGCAGCTAAATAGTTTTCGAACTGAATCTTTTCTAACATTAAAGCTCTTAGGGAATGATGTTACATCAGACATTCAGAGATTACGTTATGTGTTACAACAACGACAATATCAACTAGAACAGGTAAACACACCAATTTCTATCGAGTGTGCTCGTAAAGAACTTGCTCTAAAAAGAAGAAACATGCAACGACAGTCCGCTCAAAGACAAGCTAGAAGGGTAAGGACTCAACAACGTAAGACACGGCAAGCTACAGAAACATCCGATTAACAGTCAATTTTTGATGATAAGGTAATAATTAATAAAAAAGTACTATTTAGTAAGAGTTTGTAGTTGTTTTAAATTTCTGTTTAACCATTCTATACTAATACATAACTTTTTATTTTAGTTCATTATGGAATCAAAAGTACATAGAACAGAAGTCTTCCTTCCTAAGTTTGTATTATTTAATACTTACTGACTCTAGCTATATTGTATGAGATTTTCCCTACTTATTACACAATAAATGTATATATTCACATATTGTTTCATTTTTAATCACTGTATTTATTCAATGTCGATATATCTCCTCTCTCCTCTCTCCTCTTTTTATCTCTCCTCTCTCTCTCAACATACTCTCTCCTCTACCAAATACTCCTCTCTCCTCTCTTGCAGTTATTTCCCAAATACTGTAGATTTTAACCATCTAGAGATCTAATTTGGTGATTTTCCAACATATTTTATAGCATTTAATATACTTATTATGTAATAAATGTATATTATTCAATGTAAATGTAAATATATCCATAAATATGTACATAATTATCCATATATACATAAATGTATAAAAAACTAAAAAATCTCTCTCCTCTCTCTTCTCTCTCATCTCTCCTCTCCCCTCTCTCCAAAGACTATGCATTGATTGTCATTACAAGTTGTAGTGCTCTGTATGACTACATTGTAAAGAAAAATACTATATATTGATTGTCATTACAAGTTTTAGTGCTCTGTACTACTTAGTATTTACTAACTCTAGCTATATTATACAAGAATATTTTCCTACTTATTATGTAATAAATGTATATAATCATATATTGATTCAATGTAGTTATATCTCCTCATTCTTCTCTCCTCTCTCTCTCTCAAAATATCATATGAGTTTGAGTTATGTAAAATAATTATCAAAACTTGAATGCCATACATTCAAAATCTAGCTACCATATGAGTTCAAATTAAGTAAAAAAATAATCAAAACTCAAATGCCGCTTAAATGCCACTCGAATGCCACTCAAGTACCCCTCAAGTAAAATACAATATAAACTCGGCGAATTCATCCAACGCCGTAACCCATTGTCTCAACACCAAGGTCAAATCCACAAAAAAACACTTGGTAGGGAGATCTGCTCATATATTACTACTAATATGGGAACACGATATGGAGAACATGATGAAGCTACAGAGTTCTTCGATAACATGTCAAAAAACAATTTTAAAACCATTTTAACAATGGTAAAAGTCATAAACATTAATGATTCTTTAAAAAAAATTAAAAAAACTGCTTGGGATCAAAAACCTTTTGAAAAATTATATAAAATGAAGTGGAGTAAAACACTTTTTACAAATTCTGAACTCAAATTGATCATTACACACAAGTGGATGAAGGGATATTTTCTTCTGTTCGTATTTTAGAATTAATGTTAGAAGCGTTTCACACGTATTTATAATATTTTTTTCTTGCAACGACATTAAATATTTTACAAATTAAAAAGTTTTTATATTCTTTTATACTACGCTTTTCAACCTATTACACTTTATTTCATTACATTCACTTTATACACTATTATTATATACTTTATTACATTCACTATTACCAGTTTTTTTAACTCAAATAATCATAATACAATGCTTCATTTCTATACAATACTCAAACATCTAACATCGTACAAACCCGTGTCTAAATCAACATCACACCGTTCATCATAACACGTGGTGCACACAAAAAGGCACCGCGGAGGATCAACATACCACACCAATAAATACCAATAAATATCTAAACACCTGATGCACACAAAAATGCACCCAATGGACCAGGAGAACCTCCAGGAGAACCTGCAGGATAACCTCCATGACAGAGACCTGCTCCCTTATTACTACTGATGTTGTTCTTTCAGTCACTACTGTTGAAGTGGAGGCTTTCTGTGTAAAAGCGGTGCCTCTTATATAGCTAAAGTTGCACTGATTGATATGAGCTGAAACCGATGGAAACTCTCGTGCAAAAAAGTCCTTTATAACAAATAAGAAATCGAACAAGTTTGTGTATTCACACAAAAATACCTTATATATCAAAACGAGGTTTTCGCGCTAAAAGAAACTATTATTTGCGCGAAAAATCTGTATATATTCTAAATGGATTTTTTCCAGCTAAAAAACAACATTCTTCGCGCAAAAATTGCTGTATAATATATATAAAGATTTTTACGCAAAACAAAATTTTATTTGCACGAAAAAATCTGTATATATTATGAAGGGATTTTTGCTCAAAAAAAACTAAATTTTTTGCGCGAACAAAACGACATTCTTCATCTGCAAAAAAACAACACTGTTCTCGCAAAAACAACATTCTTCGTGCAAAAATCCCTTTATAATATATATACAGATTTTTGTGGGGAAAAGTTTTTTTACTCGCGTGAAAAGTTTGTATATGTTATAAAGCAATTTTCACACAAAAAAGTCCTTATAAATTATAAAGAGATTTTTGCGGTAGTATTCTCATTTGTTGTAGGGTTAATCGGTGCATCAATGGCTATTCAAAAAGCAGTGTTTTTACACCGAAATCCATCACTCCAGCAACAACTTCTGAAGGAACAACACCTACTACAGTATTCATTACATAGCTACCAGTAGGATTCTTGGCAATAAGATAACAATTAGTAAAAATATTATTTCACACTAGTTACAAAATAGAAACCTCTTTGAGTTATTATTCTGCTTCAATAATTATTACCCTTTACTAATATGTTTTTTCTTACTTTAGAACAGTATGGCACCAAAATCACTACGTGTAAAATATTTTATTCCGGAAATCTATCAAAAACGCATACGAGACACTACGATCATTCGAGAGGAAGCTGTATACCTAGTCACATTCAGGCAATAATATTTTGCGCTGCACAAAAAATGCTATATATGGACAAATTACACGGATATTTCTCTAAAAAACAGTATGACAGGAGTATGGGTCTACAAGACAATGCTGTAGAATTGTTTATAGAGATGAACAGAAACAATTTTGAATCCGTTATACAGATGATAAATACTGTGAGTAATAATAGGCATTTAAAAAAAAATAAAAAAGAGTACTTGGGATAAAACGATATTTCAAAAACTATATCAATGGAGATGGTCTAAAAGCTTTTGGTATAAAATCCAACCGCAGGTGAATAGATACCTGCAAATAAAGATGTACATGCCTCTGTACATTCTTTTCAGATAATGGTCGATATTTTCCACGCTTATCTATGTTTCTTCTTATATAACAAAGTTATACAATAATACAATGCTTCATTTTTATATAATACTCAAACCCCCCAATCTAAATCGTCCTACAAACCCTAATAAAAACAACCCCTGCACAGCATACAACTACAAAACAACAATAAGAAATGGTGCAAAAAAACAGTACCCAGGTTCTCATTCCGTGTTTATAAAATAATCAAACCCATGCATCCAAATCAACATACAAATCACAGGATAAACAAACCCTACGCAATAAATACTTCTCAAACATTAGAAATTATAACGTAACACCTGGTGCACACAAAAAGGTATCTCACAGGTTCTCATGGTAACTGGTGTGAACTGAGAGACACTTGGAACCAAGAGAACCTTATCCTTCACTCCATGACAGAGATCTACTCCTATATTACTACTGCTACTTCTGGTTTCGTGTTTCAAAAGTGTAAAAATTTAAACAATTGAATGGCAAATTTCCATTTTTTTCATATATAGAAGAAATTTATTGTGAATTGTAAATAGAGAATATTTTTGATTTTTTTTCTCAGAAATATACAAAAGAACTGGTGAAAGAAATGAAAAACTAAGTGGCTGGTTGACTGCTCATTACTGGAATATGAACAAAATTATTTTTTAATCCTGCTGTATGCTGGTGTTCTCATATTCATCAACTCAGACTAAGTTTGAAAAAGAAGCTTTGGACTAATCTATCTAGCATATTACTACTTACCCACTCAAACACTAATATTGTTGTATAACTCCATTATAAACAATAAAATTTTGTACTGTATCGAAGCTTGAGGAAATGCACCGATTTGTTATCTAAATAACATTTTAGTTATTGACAAAAGATTGCTCAGAATAATCCTTCATAAACCTCCCACTCACTCATCCGCTCCTCTGTTTAAAAGCGCACAAGTTCTACCTGTCCACCAGCTCTATACTCTACGAATCTGCATGCTCGCTCATCATAAATTCTACAACTGCACTTCATTAAACTACTCTTATCCCACTCATCAGTCCCAGCTCTCGCTTCCACTTCCTATTTCCTCAACTGCATGTGGGCAAAGACAGGTTGCCCACCAGATGACACGAGCGTGGAACTTGCTGCCTGCAAGTTTACGCCTGGAGGACAGAATTATTCCATTCAAATTTGCGTTATAGCAACGCCTGCCTGTTGTTAATTTGTCCTAGCCATGGAAGGCCATGACTCTGCTCCAGAAAACTGCTGCGTAGAGCCAGTAAGTTTTCACGTTGCCATATTTGACACCAGTTTCAAAAGCATAGCTCTAACGAAGTTCTAGCACAACATCAGCTGTTGCTGTTTCAGTAGATATCAAACACTTTTAGAGTATCAAGAGAGCATACAAAACCATAAAAAAACACCAATCATCATTAAAAATGCACAAAAAAATTGGTAACACTCACCTGAACACAGAGTCTTTCCTGAGGCATATATAGAATCAAATCCTGCTCGGTTATGTGCAAAAACTCTACAACCAACTTCAGTGTTTGGCTTGGAAATGCATATGTCTTTGCTTCTCGTTGTATTGTCAAGTGTTTGGTTTATTGAAGTGTCACACCAAATCTAAAACATGAAATGTTTTTAGCAGCCATTTACTATAAGTCAACCATCTTTTTAGCTCCATAGCCACTTAAAGTATCGTCAAACTTGTTAACCTAATGCTTCAATATTGTCAACCATACTAAAGCTAATAAACTTTCACAAAGCATGTTAGACCCATCTAATCATAAAAACTCTTACTCCTATATCTTCATAAAAAGTTTAACTTTGGAACCATCCTAGAGTGTACGGTAATCTGAAAACATCTGACATTAATTCTTAGGTTCATTAAGGCTTTTAAGTTAATGAATTGAAATATTCTGATTGGTTTTTACAAATGTTTCATCACTCAATTGGGTTAACCATTTAGATTTCACAAAAATATAGCTTTTTAAAAAAGTTTGAAAACCTTAGACCTGTTTTGAACCTGGCACACTTGTTAGTGCTCACTTTAACTGATAAAATATGACTTTTCAGATATTGTTCATATTGTAAAAAATTGCATCACCTTTCCTGGCACAACCGCCTCCTTACACCAGCTTCCAAAGATTATATTTTACTTCAAATATATAATATTTTATTTCCCGCAAGTATCTCCTTTTCTTTACAAATCAGAAAATGAAATCATTACAATTTAGTTTATAATGCAAATAGTATGTGAAATTTTCCCAAATAACAAAGGGCTGCTTGTTTCAGAAAAGTAAAAAATATATATATCGTAATATGGAATACGAAATCATCATGTACAATTTTCAGACAAACAATTATACTTAGAGGATTAACTTCAACTGTCAAACTGCTCATGACTGCGTTCAATAGACAGTCATGTGTGCATCAACCAATCAACATTTTAGGGATTGGTTTGCAGATAAGGGAATGGCTGTAGTGCTGCGTCTGTAGACCATCTGTATCTAGGTTATTGCATAGATTGATACTTTCTAGGAATACAGAGTTAGTAGTAAGGGAGGAACACATCGTCATCTGGAACCAGGAATTCTAAAAATACTGCGAAAACTTGGGTGAAAAATTTATAAAAAGCAGAAATTGAACTCGTGTATATCAGGCAGCTCATGCAGGCTGTTGATTGTTTGACACCTTTAGTTGTATTTTAGTGAACTAGAATTTTCGATGAACTTAATTTATAGTTTAGTTTTTTGCAATTTAGACCATAGTTGGCTTGTAAGTTTTGCCAAAATTTAGAATTGCTTTGACAGTTTGGCAGCTGTTTTGTTAGTACATACAGATTGTTGAACTTTTTGCCTCTAGTGCTGTTGTCGTTCCGGACAAGCATTTCGCATTAACTTATTAATAATATATATAACTTTTAAAATATATAATTGACATATCGCTTCTCACTGTACCCAGCCTCGCTGTGATTTTCCTTCCACTCTTCAGAGGTAGTTGTATGTTAGAACATTACATTAGAGCAAATTTTCACCGAAAAAAATTGTTTTCCTTTTTGCATATTATTGTGAGAGATTTACATGATACAGTCAACCCCTTAGCCCCCCCCACCCCAGACCCCCATCCACTCCTTGTCCTGTCAACCAACAAGTCAGACATAACCCCTGATCCCTTCCGCCTCGATACAAATTCCCCCAGGAAAATGGATACCGAGGACCCTGACCCTGTATAGACCCTATACATCATATAGAACCTACCCCGGGTTACCCCGGGTCAGCTACCCCGGGCCAGTATACAGAGGAGTTGGAAAAGATAACCTGGGGCCTATGGAACCAGATGCCCACCTCAGAACGTGAATGAGAAGAGTGCAATAACCAGGAGAGCAAGCTAAGTAATGGATGCCCTAATAAGGAGTGGAAAAGTACCAGGATGCCCTAATAAGTAGTGGAAAAGTTCCAAGCCAAGAGAAAGAGCGGGAAAAGTAGCCTAGTACCCTTTACCATGTGCTCGCTGTTGTGATTGGCTTGTCTTGTTTACTAAATGTATATTATCTGTTTTGATTGGTCTATTGTTCCTATCGCATTCTATGATTGATTCACCCTAATAAGAGGGTGAACTTTCCTCTGATTCTCCTATAAAATGAGCTTTTTCTGTGCATTACAATCAGAAGTCTGGTGGATCTTGCTATATACCCTTATATCTTGCTAAATGGATTATGAAATAAATATTGTTAAGAAAAACTCTGTCATTTTGTGTCTGGGTCTCGGACCCCGTGAAGGTTGTTAAAGTCAATTCGGAGTGTCTCCGAATTATTAGTGGAGAATTTTTTGGAGTGATACTGTTGTGTGTAGTAGAAGGTGGAAAACTATTGGTGGCAGTGGTGGGATAGGAACAAACAGAAAGACACAACAGAGAGAAGGAGAGATAAGAAAGAAGTTGGAGCTATACATTGCCTGTATAACTCCGTATCCATTCCCTCCCCCTACCCCAAAGTTATACAATGTCTGTATCACTCCGTATTCATTCCCTCCCCCTCCCCCAAAGTTATACAGCGTCTGTATCACTTCGTATCCATTCTTTCCCCCCTAACCCGAAGTTATACAGTATCTGTATCACTTCGTATCCATTCCCTCCCCGCTACCCCGAAGTTATACAGTGTCTGTATCACTCAGTATCAGTTCCCTCCCCCCTACCCCAAAGTTATACAGTGTTTGTATCACTCCGTTTCCATTCCCTCCCCCCCCTACCCCGAAGTTATACAGCGTCTGTATCGCTTCCTATCCATTCCCTCCCCCCTACCCCGAAGCTATGCTGAGCCGGTATAACCCCGTTTACTGCTTTTGCTTTCCTAAAGTAGTTCTGTAATGCTAATATCACCCTTTATACTACCACCTCCTTTCCCCCAGAATCTATCCCGGCCCGGGATAACCCTGTATACTGATTTCTTCCTTGCCAGATAAAAAAAATCCATACCCCACAGCTTGCCATTGACTAAACATGGCCACCCAAAGAGTTAGCAGCCCCGTTGGAGCTCGACCCACAGTAGCTTTGGAACAACTGACTGAATTTCTGCAGAATTTGGTACAACCCCTCCAAAGGCCCACACAGACGCCTTTCAAAGCCTCCAAGTATGACAGCACAGGCGATGTCGAATACTTTATCACTCGATTTATTGAAGTTGCAGATGCCAACGACTGGGGCCAAGTCACTGCTTTAATGCACCTCAGAGAAGTATTGAGAGACGATGCCCTTGAATGTGGCCGCCCCCCTCATGTAAAAGGAATCTTCTCCGCCTTATGTGCAAGCTTTGGACATACCCCTAAAAAAGCCCAAGCCAAGTTGATGGTGCTATGATGCTCACCCAAAACCTCACTCCAGCAACATGCTAACGAGGTGGAGAAGTTTGTCCCCTTTGCATATGATGACCTCCCTCCAAAAAGAGTAGATCGGATGGTTTTAGAAACTTTTGCCAGTACTTTTGGCCATGCTTACCTACAGCGACAGGTGCTAGCTGTACAACACCACTATCTTGAAGGAGCCATCAGAGCAGGGAATGGATAGTTACAGATAAAGACTGGTTTCGAGGAGAAACCTTCCAGAGTGAGATTGGTAGAAGATGACGATGCGGAGTCACTGCTCCCCAACGGTGGACCCTCACTCACTACCCCCCTTCCTAAACCAGATTCATCAGGCAGCCACCATACCTGAAGATACTCTCTCTCTCTGTTGTTAAAAAACATGCAGATGCTGACCGAGGCCGTCAAACTCCAATCAGAAAAGCTGCAAAAAATGCACCAGCAACCAAACCCCCCCTTGCTGTCACCCCCCCCCCCATACCCCCACACCCCGTCACCTCCCCTCCAGTGTTGGGGCTGGGGTACCATTGGCCACCCCCAAAGGAGCTGCCCCATTAACCCCTGGCCATCTACCTCAATTTCCTCCAACACCTTGCCAAACAACGGGCGTTGCCTGCAGTAGGGAGACCGGCCCCTAACTGCCCCCGGCACCCCGGAACTATAGAAAAAAGATAGCAGAGTTGGAACAGCACAACCCTGTGGTGCCAACCTTGCCTCCCAGGAGAGACAGACGACCAGTTGTACAGGTGTCAGAGCCCTGGCAGCTAACCACTACCAACAGATACACCTCCGTGCAAGAGTTAGAATACCTCTAGTCTTACTCAGCTGCACACAACCTCAGCAGCCAGACTTCGCCAGTTTGTTATCCTATGCCACTGCACACTGCATACTCCCCCCATCCCCGTAGACAACAGCCCGCTGTTCAAGCCAGCTATGGTCACGAGGTGTACTATCCCATGGGGCAAGAAACGAAGCGTACCCAGTCGTCACTCAACTTTGCCAACAGATAAACGGCTGTCTCGCACTTGAGAACGATGCCCTCCTGCCCCCAGGCCCTCAGCCGTTAAACCAGCCACCCTTTTATACCCCCCACCAGAGCGCCCTTAGCAGGCGAGTTATTTCCTCCCAGGCGGAATAGAAGGAAAGCCAGCATCAGTGCTCATCGACACTGGGTGCGCCACTAATTTATTGTCACAACATCCATTCAACCGGTTGTCTCCTGCCACTCAAAACTCCCTTCAGGAAGGAGACTCCGACAGTATCCTAGAAGATGGATTGCATATTCCCTTCTTTGGTACCATCCACCTGCCCATTTGCCTTTGAGACGTTAAGACAGAAGCCACCTTCGTGGTGGAACAGGAAAAAAAATGCCATATTGGGAATGCCCTTCCTCACCTCTCACCAGTGCCACATGAAGTTTGATCAATCGGTCATTGTAATTAATGGCCAGGAACTTGCATGCGCTGATCAACAAGGCAGGATGCTCACTGCAGGTGTACAAGTGATAAGAGACACCCACCATCCCCCACACACAAAGATGACAGTACTGAGCAAAGTCACACACCCTGATCACCTTCCCTTTGGTATCGTAGAAGGTACTCCGGACTCCCTGCCCTTGGCCGCCAGTCTCAACACTCCCAATGCCAAACACCACCTGTTGGTGTGCTGCCTCAACCCCACTAATCAACCACTTGACATCAAGGCTGGAAAGACTATCGGCAAGTACACTGGCCTGCTCACTAGCGATACTGAGCTACTTGCAAGAGAGAGTGAACCTACCCCCTGCCCCCTTCCCCCCTCCCCTCCCCTGTGCCAGAACACTTGCAAAAGTTATACCTGCAAGCTCTAGACAGCTTCCACACTCCACAAGAAGCATTCCAGCTAGCCCAACTCCTACACTCATACGAGTCAGTGTTTAGCAGGGGAGACCACGATATGGGACACACGGACCTCGTGGCGCACAGTATCCCTCTGAAACCTGACACTCAGCCTATCAGGCAACACCCTCAGAGGCTAGACCCCCACAAAAAGAAAGAAGTGGAAGAACAAGTAATCAAACTGTTTGAGAAATGATTGATAGAACCCAGTACTGGTGTTAGTAAAAAATAAGGATGGCACCTGGTGCTTTTGCATTGATTACCGGCGTTTGAACGCGGTGACACAACGAGACACCTATCCCCTCCCCTGGATAGATGAGAGCTTGGACGCCCTGTCAGGCAGCCGCTGCTTTAGTACTCTCGACCTGGTCAGTGGGTGTTGGCAGGTCCCCCTAGACGCTGACGCCAGCAACATTTCCGCCTTCTCCACCAGGTCTGGAATGTACAAATTGAACGTCCTTCTGTTTGGTTTGACTTCTGCCCCTGCCACTTTCCAGAGGCTCATGGAGCGGGTACTACATGGCCTCCATTGGAAGTCACTCCTCCTGTACCTGGATGATATTATTGTCATTGGTCCTGATTTCCACACCCATTTCCACTGGCTAGCCGAAGTGTTACAGCGGCTAAAGGCGGCCAACCTCAAGCTGAAACCCAGCAAGCGTGAGCTCTTGCAATCACAAGTTCGATACCTGGGCCACGTGGTTAGTGAACGTGGTGTATCTACAGACCCTGAGAATATAGCAGCAGTCCAAGATTGGCCCACCCCTACCTGCCTGAAAGAGTTACAGGCGTTCCTCCGCACCGTCGGGTATTACCAGCAGTACGTACCCAGGTTCTCCACCGTGGCCAAACCCCTAACTAAACTCACCTGCAAAGACGTCCCCAGGGAGTGGAACCCCCCTCAGAGAGAAGCTTTTGTACAGCTTAAGGCAGGGATGCTCTCCGCCCCCATCCTCGGCTACCCCGAAGCAAACAGTCCATACATCATAGATACCCATGGCAGTGACGACGGCGTCAGAGCTGTCCCCTCGCAAATACAAAACGTTGAGGAGCGAGTCATAGCCTATTATAGTGAAACCCTGAGTCCCCCTGAACGCAATTATTGCGTCACTCGCAAGGAATTACTAGCAGTGGTCAAAGCAACCAAGCACTTCCAATCCTACCTCTACGGCAAACCTTTTGGATTACGACAGACTATGCCTCTCCCATGTGTTTATGCAAAAGGAAGGAAACGTCCAGCCAAGTAGATCAATGGCTCAAGACACTGTCCAAGTTCCAGTTCACAGTTGAACACCGGAGTGGGCACCTGCATGGAAACGCAGACCGGCTCAGTAGGTGTTGTTTCCCAGACTGCAAGCAATGTGGACATATAGAAGCTAGAAATGGCGGACCTACAAAAGAGGAAATAGTCAGTACCCTTCCTCCCCCCTCCCCCTTCCCTCCTTTTTCCATCTACACAGAGCAACCCCATTGTACGCAGTCCCCAATTAGATGCTGTCGCTTGCTCCCGTCCCCTACCCCCTGACATGGACTTAGTAGAGGCCCAAAATACCGGCCGTCACCCAGTGGCAAACATATACGAAGCAGTCACGACTGACTCCCCCATTGATCTCTGACAGAGCTAGGCAGAAACGAGTTACGGCAGCTAGAGAACAGTCAACACTCCATGCAACTCCGGCCAGATGATGTCCTGGAGGTACACCAAGCCGGGCAACACAGGTCACACTGGTGTGTTGTATGTCCCCCCAGTCTCAGAGGCAAAGTAGTCTGGGAAACCCACGTCATGGCCCACCAAGGCATCCAACCCACCCTAAAAAGGCTCAACCTCACTTGGTATTGGCAGGGCATGACTGCTGACGTACGACGAGCAATAAATAGCTGTGAGACGTGTCAGCGAACCAAACATGGTGGAACGAGGCCCAACACGACTAGGCAACGAATGTATGCCGACCGGCTGTGGCAAAAGTTGGCCGTAGATTTAGTCGGCCCTCTTCCAGAAATAGACCATGGTAACAAGTGGATCCTTGTTTTAACGGACCATTTCCCACGCTGGTAAGATGCACTCCCCTCCCCGACGCTACAGCCCCAGTAGTTGCCACCTCCCTGGATGAGCACATGTTCTGTTATTTTGGACTGCCTGAACAAATGCATGCAGTTCAGGGTGCTCAGTTTGAATCTAGTCTTATGCATGAGTTGTGCACCCTCTGGCGAGTCAAAAAGACTCGGACTTCCCCCTACCATCCACAGGCCACCGAAGTCCTAGAACACAACAATCGAGTGCTGGGAGATGCACTGCGTTCTCTCCTACTAAAAAGACGGCCAGAAGAATGGGACATGGTCCTTCCCCAGCTAATGAGAGCGTTTTGTGCTACCCTCCCATTCCACTACAGGATAGACCCCTAACTTTCTTATGTTGGGTAGAGACCTGCGTCTGCCCGACTAGTTGACTTATCATCCCCCCCTCGTCAAGTGTGTACCGGTACATGAGTAAACCCAAGCACTGCAACAGAGGTTCGAGGAAGTACACGAGACCTCAGAACTGAACAAAAGCAAATAAGGGGAGATGATGGCAAGGAACCCTCCCTGTTTAAAGCAGGCGATGAAGTGTGGCTAGAGAATAAGAGTGGAGACGGAAAGGCGAAAACCCGAAACTTCAGCCAAAGTTCGTTGGACCTTACCTGGTAGAGAAGGCCAATCATACTTACTTGATGAATAGACATGGACAGCACTCAGTAAAGAACAGCAGTCGCCTCAAGCCATATAAGGTCTGCCTGGAGCCCTATAGACAAGCTCCTGCAGCCCTAGAGCAAGACCGCCACCCCAATATGCGTGGCGCTGCTCCTTGGAGGCAAAGAAGTCCCCCACCACCCCTCCAAGGTGCAACCCTCCCCCTCCTGGAGCTACCCTTCCCGCAAGACCTCCCCTTAGCATTTCCCTCCCCCCCCCCCCAATTCCAAATTGGACAAGAACTGGCCAAACTGGAGGCCGTACAACAAACACAGAAGTTGTCGCTGCCTCCCCCAGATCATGAGAGCTTTCCGCGCCACCCCTCATTCCACTACTGGCGAAACGCCAAATTCTCTCATGACAGGCAGAGAGATGCGCCTCCCAGACCAATTAACCTACCAGCCCCCCCCCCCCCTAGTGGAATGCGCACCAGTGCATGAATATGCCCAGGCCCTACAAGAGAGATTAGAGGAGGTTGGCGAAAATCTGCGGGCGGAACAGCGGCAAGTGTGAGGAGATGATGGAGAGGGGCCCACGCTATTCAAAGATGGAGACGAGGTGTGGTTGGAGAATAGAAGGAAATGAAAGTGAGAGAACCTCAATTTACAACCAAAGTTTGTAGGACCCTACATAGTCGAGGAGGCATATAGCAACCACACCTATCTCATTTGTAGGCATTGTCAGCGGTCCATACAGAACGGTAGTCGCCTCAAGCCATATAACGCCTGCCTGGAGCCCTATGGACAAGCTCCTGCAGCCGTAGAGCCAGCTCGCCACCCTAATATGCGTGGTGCTGCGGCCCGGAGGCAAAAAATTCCTCCCATCACTCCCTCAAGATGCTCCCCTCCCCCTCTTGGAGTTATCCCTACCTCCAGATTTCCCCTTGGCCTTCCCTTCTCCTCCCTTGCCAGTAGATGGAAGAGGAGCAAGCCCTAGCCTACAGCAGCCTGTAGAGGAAGCACCCCTAACACCTCCAGCAAAAACAGTCCAAATCGGACAAGGACTGGCCAAGCGAGACGCCGTACACCACCGGCAGAAGTTGTCCCCCCTCTTGTCATGCCCCCTCTAGCATAGCGCCAGCACCTACAGGTCGCCCTAGGCGAAACGTGGGACGCCCGAAACGTTATGGTGCACCCTGGTGCCACCATGTGGCTGCAAAAAATGAATCAGTGTGGAGGGAACAATACTGCGAGAAATTGAGGTTGCTTTCAGAAATGAAGGCATTTACTACTCAGCCTGAAGACTCCATGCCTCCATGCGTTGTCTTGAACGACTTGCCTGACTGTCCCCTACCCCCACACCAAGTCTCCACATCCACCCCTGATGTTCCGCTGTCTCAAGACCCGCTAAAGTCGCCCCCATTTTTCCCCACTATGATGCCAGTCCACCCCCAAGAAACCATTACAAACCAGTTTGGAGCACAATGACACAATAAATTCTTTCGTTCCTTCTTCTACCACTTGTACTGAACAGACCGCTTGTCTCCTGCAGCTATTAACTACTTATCTAACTAAAATGAAGACAGAAAGTGACAACTCGTGTCTACAACTGGAAGAGGATGACGACAAGCTGCTACTGGAAGCTAACCTAGCTGAGTACCACTCCCCTTTTAGTGCCAAGGAGGACCAGTCAGTGGATATACCCCCCACAGAGCCGACTACGTGTTTTAGTCCAAAAGTAACTAACCTGACTGATTGCAGGTGGATTCTACAGGATAACACTCTTGAAGAAACTGCAAAGCCAGCCGTTCGAGAGCCAGCCCCCTCCTTGAGTAGTTTTAGCGAATTTCTGGACCTTCCCCCGTCTAAACATCACCAACCAGAGGCAACACAGAAATCCCCCCCCTATTCCCCCCACCCTTCCGCACACTCGAGCTATAGTCACTGTCTGAGAGGACCCCCTACAGTACCCCCACCCGCCAGAAGTGACCACCAGCAGACCAGAATGGCGAGCCCTACTGTCCCCACCTGGCATAAGCTAATACCCCTGAGAAAACACCTTTCTTCTTCCTCCCCCCCTTCCCCCGGAACCACCCACACTAGTGATGAACAGAATGTGAGCAATTAAAGTCTACGTCGCCAATGAAGCGGGGTATGTGGGAGATTTTAGCGGAAAATTACCCCTTCATCTCTCCACCCCTGCAAACCCCACTATCTTGCTATACCATACATGATCATAAGCCCTTGGCTATTTGACCTGCCTAATAAGGAGTGAAAGGAAGAAACCTTATAAGGAGAGGCAGTTGGGGTGCACCCAAACCAACTACCATGTGCTCTCTACCCCTATTGTGTCATGTTGTTATTGTATGTTGTGTCTTGCTTTATGCTTTGTATATGTATTGTTATGATGTAATTTATTGGCTCACCCCTAATAAGGAGGTGAAAATTTGCTGCCCTCTCCTATAATGGGAAAAAGTGTTTCATTGGAAGGGCAGAAGTCTAGTGGATCTTGATAAGTAACCTTCTATATTGCTGAATAGATTATGGAATAAACATTTATTAAGTGAAAACTCTGCTATTTTGTGTCTGGGTCTAGGACCCCGTCAGGGCTGTAGGGTTGGTTCAAAAAGAGGTCATGCCATTGGGTGGGAGGGGAGGGGGTGCGGGGTAGGGGTGGGGTGGGGGCACTCCTCCCCCGCTTATGCCCTGCACGAGCGGAAAATTTTGCAAAATTCAGTGCTGGCATGGACTTTGCAGAGCATTTAGGACCACAAAACTTATTCCCAAATGAGCCAAATAACCAGCTTTTTATTATCTGCAAATCAAATTTTCTTTGTTGCTCCACCCTAAACACCTTGTTAAATTCTGAGTTTAAAGCAGTCTTATCCTATTATTGTTCGGGTTATTATTATTGCAATTATATTACAATTATATATTTATTGATCTTTATAATTGGGGTGAAAATTACATGCTATTGATTTACTGAGTACAAAACGTAAAGGGTAGTAGTAGTTGATGGAAGACACCATTGACAAATCGATTGATGAAAAATATACAGCAGGTTGCAGCAATCCCTGTAACCACACATATTAACACACTGTTATCCAACTACTGAGGCATTTTTTTTACTTCAAGTGTTCAATGTCTGCAAAAATATTCTAAGGTAAAATACGTATCTCTTGTCCCACCAAAAAAATCAACAAAACCTAAAAGTAAAATATTGTTTGATAAAACATTGTGTATTATAATAATAATATTGTCATATAGGCAATTAAGAATAAGAAATAACAATTAATTAAACGCTGAACAACACCATAAAAAAATAATAATTATCAATATTGACAAGTTCTCATTTATATATATCATCATAATCATCATGTACTAATAATAGTTATTATCCTTAATAAGAATAATAACAAAAATAATGGTAGTAACCTAGTAGTAGTAATAATATAATCAATAATAATTATTTATTTATTATTATTTGCTTTAGTCTTACTACTACTAAGCTTCTTCTATTATTATTTTATTAATTTTTTTTAATAATCATCAAATTTATTAGTAGTAAATAATAATAATAATAATAATAATGCTATATAAATGGGGAACGTGTCAATATTAATTGATTATTAATATTTATTTATATTTCTGATGGTGTTTTTTAGTGTTTTATTCATTCTATTAGTTTTACCCATCATGAAAACATTATTATAATGTTGTCATTGTTAAGAAGATTGATATTAATGTTATAAATAATAATAATAATAAATGATAATTATTATTATTATTATCATCATCGTCGTCGTCGTCGTCGTCGTCGTCGTCGTCGCCGTCGCCGTCGCCGTCGCCGTCGCCGTCGCCGTCGCCGTCGACGTCGCCGTCGCCGTCGCCGTCGCCGTCGCCGTCGCCGTCGCCGTCGCCGTCGCCGTCGCCGTCGTCGTCGTCGTCGTCGTCGTTATCGTTATCGTTATCATTATCATTATTATTATTATTATTATTATTATTATTATCCTATTCATTCATTATTTAATTTATTTATCTGAATTTTTTTTTTCCTGACCACCATGCTAGCTTTAGTTGATCAATTGATAAGAAGAAAACAGCTACCAATAAACACTGCTACATTGTCCTATCACTAGCTAAGCCAAAAAAGTAAACTGCATCAAGATAAACAGTAAATCTTGCTCATTAAAAAAAATATATATCATTTTTTTCTTTTTGTAAACATTGTTGAGAAGTTTCTCGTGTAAAATCACGTTATCACCCAATAAGCGCTAGCTATTCATTTGAACAGCCAATGAGCATGGGTGATACACAAATACACACAAAAATAAATAAGTTGAAACATAGAACAATATCCTGAGAGGTTGAAAGTTTGAAATTGCTCAGTTGAGCAAAGATAGAGCCGTTGTCAAAGTTCTGTTATTGCTTGGTTAAGAAAAAACTTTAACAACAACATTATCATTGATTTTTCTGTTGATTGAAAACACCATTATGACGCAAGCTTTGAATTTGGCAGCTGAATTAGCATTTTTTGCGACGCCGTACTCTTCAAAAGTGCTCCGGTTTCAGCTGGAGCAACCGTAAAGAGCAATACGGCCCTGGACCCCGTGAAGGTTGCTAAAGATAATTTGGAGTGGATTCAGAATTATTTGCAGAAGTTTTGGAGCAATACCGTTGTGTCGTAGTAGAAGGTGAAAAACTACTACAATATAGAACCTACCCCGGGTTACCCCGTATCTACTCCGGGTCAGCTACCCCAGCCCAGTATACAGAGGAGTTGGAACAGATAGTCTGAGGCCTATGAAACCAGATGCCCACCTCAGAACGTGAATGAGAAGAGTGCCGTAACCAGGAGAGCAAGCTAAGCGATGGATGCCCTAATAAGAAGTAGAAAAGTACCAGGATGCCCTAATAAGTAGTGGAAAAGTTCCAAGCCAAGAGAAAGAGCAGGAAAAGTAGCCAGCACCCTTTACCATGTGCTCGCTGTTGTGGTTGGCTTGTCTCGTTTACTAAATGTATGTTATCTGTTTTGATTGATGTATTGTTCCTATTGTATTGTATGATTGATTCACCCTAATAAGGGGTGAACTTTCCTCTGATACTCCTATAAAAGGAGCTTTTCTGCGCATTACAAACAGAAGTCTGATGCATCTTGCTAAATACCCTTATATCTTGCTAAATAGATTATGAAATAAATATTGTTAAGGAAAACTCTGTCATTTGGTGTCTGGGTCTAGGACCCAGTGAAGGTTGCTAAAGTCAATTTGGAGTGACTCCAAATTATTAGCGGAGAAGTTTTTGGATTAATACCATTGTGTTGTAGTAGAAGGTAGAAAACTACTACATTATCACATGCATAGAGCACTTCGTAACATCTCCAACATGTTTGTTGGGTATGAGAAGCATCCTCAGTTTTATCTTTTCATTTTCTTCCAAGACGTATACAATGCAAGAAGATATGACTTATTTTTCTTTACATATATTTGAGATAAATCTTTGTAAAAGTTTTGCTTGAGGGAAGACTGTATGTTTGTAGCAACTAGAGAAATAATTTATTTTGAAGCTGTTGAAGAGTTGATATGTTTAGCAGAAACCTAATTTTTTCATTCAAAGTAGCAACTCTTCTCAAGGATACTTTTTGTAGTCATCATTTGAATTTGTAGTAGCATTTATGTTTTTCATGATTTTAAAGTTCATTCAAATAAACAATAATGCAAGGTAATGGGTGTTTGCAGGGGCGTATTTTAAGGGGCGGCTCTGCTAAGGTTGCCTGTCTATGTGGTCTATATATCTTTCTATGATAAGCAACATGCTGACTTCATCTCTTTTATAGGATGTAGCCTATCAATTAGGGAGATAGTCCTAGTTTGAGATATTTCCTAATTATCACCCAGAACTTGTTCTTTTAGTGATTGCTGCCAGCTCGCAAGAACTATGCACTCCATCCTGTTTTAATTTGCTTTTTTGCACATCAACATTTGTTTTTAACTACTTGTTAAAAAAAATCTATTAAAATTTTTCGCTGTACAATTGTAGTGATGAATATCATTAAGTTAGTTAAATTATGCAATTATATCACCAAAATCTAATTATACATATTCAAAAATAAATTACTCTCAGGTGTTATCCACAAAAAAAATTTCTCCTGCAAATGTTACAATATTTTAGCATGTCTGTTTGATATAAAAATAAGTTTTTTACCTTAAAAGATAACAAACACTTTTAGCTAAAACTGTGAAAAACTTAATTTTAGGTAACAACGTTTTTAGAGATAATTGTAATTTACAAAAAAACCCTTGCTATCGCGGTATAAACTGTTAACAGTTGTTTTCATTGGACTTGATGCACACTATTGGCTTAACTATCATTGTTAGTTAAAACTCTCCCAATTTAATTACTATCACACTGGCAGTCGTTTTTGGCAGCAAAATATGTCCAGATACAAATTCAGGAATCATTTCAATTCAATGGGCAATTTGAATCTGCTGATTGCGCAGTTTTTTGTCAAAAATAAAGATTTTGCATTTTTTTGTTTCAATTCGGCAAAAGAAAAACTTTATCGATCTTTTCACTGGTTTATATTTGGATGAACTCTATCATAATTCTTCTGCTTTAATGACAACAACTTGTACAGTACCCTGTACGAAATGATGTCTCCTCCAGTGTACTTGGGTTCTTCCCATTCAACAGTTACACAGTCAGCATTTTTTCCCACAACTGTTACTTGTTCTCGAGAAAATTGTGGATCTACAAAGCAAATATTTCCGTAATGAACAAAAAAAATTAAAACTTATTTGATAAAGTAACAAACCAAAATGGATTCTATCAGCAATTATCAGAATGGCAGCCTGCCATCTCAACAATATTAGTTATAATGCCCCAACAAGTATATTTTCCTATACGCTCTAGGGTTCACAATAAAACTTAACTCGCCATTCAGCTGCATTATACAAGTGCCAAAACAGCCATAACCACCGACAGGAAATACGGTTGTATTTGTTCAGTAAAAGATACTAAAAATGAAAATAAGGTAGTCGAAAATACTAACAAATAATTGGCCACAAATAAACAAAGTTAATAATGATTAGTAAATATTAGAAAATCAAAAATGCAGCTGCTTCTTTGAATTATTTAAAGCAGCCAACCAGGCCTGAGTATCCACCGCAAATTGAGGGGAAGTCACTTCTTTTTAGGCTAGCACATTCTGCTAGCAGGCGCAGCCAATAGTTGACAAAGAGCCAACAAGAGCATTCCGTCAACTGGGGTCTTGGCCAGCAAGTGCAGTCAATTACTACTAAGGCTGTACATACAAAGTAACTGCTCAGCTGTGATGTCACCGCTGTACATGCCAGTAACCGTGTTTCCCACTGACATGTAGTGGCTAAACTATGCAAATTCAACACATAGGCCACTTTAATTAGCACCATTACCTATGCTATGAACTAAATAAAATTAGATAATCGGAGGGTAGCCACTAACCATGTGGGTGCTAAGATAAGAGACTGGAGAAAGGAAATCTCATTAGGTGTTCAGGAGGTTGCATGCAACTCGTGTGGCTGATGAAATTGCACACAAAACCATGTGAGGCCTACACAGCCCTTGCAGCTGACTGTGGGTTGTACTCAATTAGGGTGACTAACAATTGGGGTGGTGGAACTGGGAGATATTCAAGTTCTCCTGCGACCTTTGGTACGGGGGTCAGCCTGAGTCTTTCTCTTGACATGACATCCATGATGGAGGCTTAGCTGAATGATGACGTCTGTCACCTCTTGTATTTAGGAGCACTCTTTATTCTCATTACGTTTAATTTGATGGCATAACCAGTTACCATAATGTATGGGACGGCCAAAATTTTGTCGTGTCTATTTTGTTAACGATCTGGGTGACTCTTTCAGAGGCTCTTGGGTATTGTGGTATTTCAGCAGAGGGAGAGGACAACTCAGGTACATCCATCATCTTAAGCACCAACAGAGCCACTTGGTCAACTGACTTTGGGTTAACAGGGAGGAATAGGTGGAATGTTGGTAAGTTCTCTGGAGGGGAATGGAAGAAAGTAGCACAGGGGATGGGCAGTTTCGGAGGAGGGTGTTTGGAGGAATGACAGTGGCAAATGTTCAACCCTGGCATGTGTACCTCAAACTTCGGGACCCTCTCCTTATCTCAGCAACTGATTTAAGAATCAGAAGGAACATAGCCACAAGTGGAAGAGGTTCTGCCAGGGGTAAGGATACTTTTAGAGTACTCTCTGCTTTAGTGAATGGTTTGTTGGGTCCAACTGCTTCAGACCAGTGGAAAGGACTGGGTGGGGTACTAGGCTGGTACATCAATGACCAATTCATTGTCAATGTGACCTCTTGCATGGGGGGTGGGATCATGTTAGATATGGTGGCAAGGGAGGTAGTTCTAGCACACAAAGTGAAACTGGAAAGTGAGAAGCAGAGTAAAGAGCCCATCCATGATATCCTGTCAAAGGTTTTACATCTTCAACTTCCCCCAATGCCCGATCCTGGGTCCCCTATCCCGAATCGATAGCGGATCTGCATCAGTCTATCTTGGATCTGTAGTGGTTGATCCTGGATCTGCAAGAGTCATGACTGACTTTGTCTTTCTACACAGAGTCGGCACACCTTGTGGTGGCTAATTAGCAGCGAGCAGATCATGACCAGTGTGGCCGTTTGTTAGTGTAATGAATGGAGTTAAGAGTCTCTGTACTTCAGAGATGCTTTCTCTCTTAACAGTAGGCACGGTACTAGTTTTTTATGTCATTTGTATTGCAAAGTCAACCACAATGTTGTAAAGAATGTTTTCAAATGCCGACCGCTACTAGAGAATTGACCAAACCGGCGGAGTAGACAAAGTTCATCGTAGAGTGCTACTGCGAAAGTAGAGATGTCTCTTCTGGTGATGATCAGTAGAGTAAGACAGATCCGGATACTACGGTGTGTAGACAAGCTAGTAATAACAGGCAACCAGCCTCACGAATCAAACAGAGTTTCAGGTTTAATAAAACTGTATTGTTAGCACGATACAAAAACTTGGCTAAGAACCTTCTTAGTCAAGCTCACAACAAGCTCTGCCCACTGGGCTCACTACTGCTCTATTTATGAAAAATACATATCAGCTGTTGAAAAAGCTACAGGATAATTGAGCATCAAGTCATCCTACTATGACTAATCCTTAGCTTGTCATTTTGACCATCAGAGGGTGCCTGGCTCATCTGCTTTAATCTCATAGCTATCAACCAAGGAAGCCTGTGCTTTACTTTAGCTAGCGCATTCCATTGTTCACTCACACATGCGCTGCTTGTTGATCGAACGAGCAGATACACTATCTAATGGCTGGCCACACTAGGTGAATTTCATTGCAATATGTTGTAATTGTTTGTGTTCTGCAGAGGTGATATATGCTGCCGCCATCAATGCATGTTAAGCTCCCCTTATTATGTTCTAGCTGATTGTATAGTTTGTATTGATTTCTTTCAGTACCGATGTGTGATTCAAAAGTTCGGTACTGCTGATCTTGGTGTTATTGTTGCAAGACGTAGTCTGGCTGTTTTAGAGTGATTTGAAATCTAATGCAGTAGCTTAAATGCTGGTTTCTTTGCTGAATGTTGCTTCTATGGTTGCCTGATGTAGGAAGGACCTTGTCAGGCAATATAACGTTTTCGTGAAATTCGGAAGGGCTATTATAACACAAGTTGACAGCTTGAGAGAACTAGAAAATGATTAATACAATGTGCCAGCTTGCTGTCAGCCAATAGGATGGTACTTTGTCAAATGCACACTTGTAAAAAGAGGAAGAAACATTGTTATTATTCAGTAGGTTGCTAACTGTGATAAGCACAAGGCCTTTATACTGTGTTTTTGTAGCTTTCGAACATGTTAAAGCATGTTTAGTCATTACCATTGACTAGTCTGTCTAACCAATTGCCGTGGTTCCATCTGAAAATTGGTGGAACTATTGAAGGTGGGTCTGGGTCAAGCCTAGGTTCAGCTCAGGTCAATTTTTAGCTCAAGTCAAAGTTTATTCAAGGTCAAGCCTAGATCGAGTTTGGTAAGGTCTAGGTAGAGGTTTGGTCAAGTCTTGGTAGAATAGTCTGAACAGCTTTATAATTGGTGTAAAAGCATCTCCTCACTATCAATTTCAGTAGTAGAGAACCTCCACTGTACAGTGCACCTACTTCCTCATAAATACAATAGCTATAGATAGAGAACAACATGAAATTTGCTCAAGTTGGTCTCGTTTTTATGTCACTGTGAACATTTTGTCCTATATGAAAATTTTTCTGTCTATAAAATGACATTTGTTTTAATTCCCCATCGGTAAGTCAAAAAAACTTAACCCCTAACTTGTAAACCATTGTTTTTCTTCCGTCACATTCATGGAAGAATTTGTGCAAGTTGACAGGGTGAAAAAATGTTATTTTTTCCATACTGATGTATAAGAAATTTACACATTCAACACGATTTTGACTTGGATTTTCTTAGCCACAAACTCCAATCAACTTCAATTTTTTTAACTCTTTGAACCAGCAGTCATTTTATGAACTGAATGCCAAAGGATTTTCAAAGTTGCATTACACTCACATGCATTCAAAGAAAGTTTTAGTTTTAGCAAATACAGTTTTTCCTTCAAATAAAGTAATGAAAACCTTTGCATGATGTCCTTTAAAAGCTCACCTAATGCCAAAGACTTTTCTCGTTTAGTTGCGTTGCTGAAAAGTTCTCTTTCATTTATTGCTCTGATGAGTAACTCAAATGACACTTCTCCATGTACATAAAACGTGCCTTTAGTTGCTGTGTCAGGAACAGAGAGGTTTTGTGTGGCCAATCCATAGCTATACCTCAAGGAGCTACCACAATTCGCATTGACTGGTGCCTGAAATACATTTGATACCATAATTACTGTCAAAACCTGGAAACAAAATGGGAGTGATAAGGTAAGCATGCATACTCTCCATGCAGCTGTGTACTTCCACATTAGCTCTCCTTCATGCTTCTTTTTCACATGCGTTAAAGTTATTCCCCAAGGAGGCTCTGGATCTACAACATGTGTATAGACATTAAGATTAGAAATCCTGGAGGTGTTTTGTTTTTCTTGGTGTTTGAGTTTCTTAGCCAAAAAAATTGTAAACAACAGTTATTTATGTAAACTCAGTAAATGCAGTAAAAACTATACTTACGAGTATTCTAATAAAGGCAAATATCTAAAAGGTGCCTCAAGGACAACCTGGAGCTCAAGGACCAAAGCCTTTTTGTGGTATCAGGTGCCACAAGTAGAAACTAGTGGGCGCTTCTCTGTGCACCAGGTCGATTGTGTATCTGTTACAATTATGCTTAGACCAAAGTTTGAAAGTGATTCGAAGTTTGGTTCAAAATTATAATAGATGCAGATCTTAGTTTAAAAATACCTGCTAACTTACCATAGTTGAACATTGACAGACCTGCTAAGCAATGATTGTTTAATTTGATGAGTCATCATTGACTGGGGTATATACTTTGCACAAACCTGTAAGGTAATTTTACATACATGTTGTTTTACGTAAAAAGCAGTAATGCATTACAAAACTAGTAATTGGTGTGATGTCAGAAATTAAATGTGGAGATGGGGGTGATAAGAGAAAAATATACGGTTGATGGTAGCGAGAGTGAAACTGTGGAGAACTTGGTGGTATTTTTCAAACTTGAAGCGATAATAGCTATTATTATAATGGTATTACTAGTTTCGTGTTTTTACTGTTGGAGGCGTTACTGAATGTTGTTTTTTGTTAAAGGCCTGCTAAAAAAATCCAAAATATGCGCACTTTATCGATTTGCTCAAAATGGTTGAGATACATTTTTATTTAACATCGTCTTTACACCTAACAGTGATAAAACTTGTAAATGACAAATTAATACTTTTCACTGCATAAACATAACTAAAGAATGTACTTGGTTTGTTATTAGTCGAAAAAATGCACCTTTTGCATGCATGGGGAACTTCATAATCTCTGAACATTGGACAAATCAAGCATGATAGATTTTAGCCAAATTGTCATAGCTGTCAATTTTTGAACATTTTCACATTATTAGTGAATAATTTGTATAGATCTCAAATCCCAAAAGGCATTACACTTCATTTTGAGTGTATTGGTCCGAGTATTACATGATGAGAGGTTTGTTGAAATTGGGTTTTCACCAATCCAAAATGCGTTTGGAGGTACGAATGCTCCACAATACGTAAAATCGAAGGGGTAGAATCTTACACAAATGTTTCTGTTTTCATCAATATATTGTGGTGGATTTACTGGCAACATATGGTGACCACCACTGCACATAGGTTCCCCTGTTGGTGGCTACCACAGGCATGCCTCCCTTGATTATAACAGACAAAGACCAGCATCTGTTATAGCAATTATATTGCTCTTATAAGCAATTATTGTTAATAATTAAGCACTTTGGCATTGATTATTTACTACACTGACCCTGGGTAGCTATCCCGGGTCGGAAACAAGATGGCTGCCATAGCCAGAGTGATGAAACTTAGCCTAAGAGCCTCCAGATGCCATCTCCTGAAGATATCTACCCTTGGATGTAGAGGAAAGTGGACCCAAGACCAAGTAACTCTCAAGGATTATATCCACCAATCACTGGCCAAGTTAACTATGGACTCCGCCCCTTACCTATGGGCACCAGTGCTCTTTAATTCATTTAACCTTATCTTATTGGACCATACCACTTACCATATATCATATTGTTACTATATATCATATAACTTCCTGCCGTGCTTCCTGTGCATGGCCAGTATTTTTCCATAGCTTTGCCTATAAAAGGCAGAGGTTTGCCTATACTCTTTGCACTTACTGATATGGCAAGAGTGTATTCTCTTGTCTTGTATTGCCAGCATTACTTGTTATTCTGTGATGAATAAATGGTTTATTTACACACTATTAAGCTGTGTATGTTTGAGCCGAGGGCTCCTCACTGTTGGTAAAGTCAGTGATTAGCTTTACAACACTGTGTTTGTGCCGATTCGGTTCAGGCTCACCTCTATGTTGAGGTAGACTGTAGATTGTCAGGCCTGCAGAGGCTGACTGCATTGTTGTGGCTGCACAGACGCCGCGTCTGCCAGCACAACCCCCTAGCGGAAGGTAGTAGACGTGAAAATCCGCTACTTTTATTGTATACTGTTTTCAAAAAGTCCAATGTATAAGACTCAGGGGCGTTTTGAGTTAAAAATCCAACCCCCTAACAAAATAGAACCGCGCGAAGCGCGGGAAACTTTTTGTTAGGGGGTTGGAGGAATTTGTTAGGGGGTTGCTTGTTAGGGGGTTCACCATGAATGTTAGGGGGTCGAGTTTTATTAATGTCATACTATATTATTATTTATTAGCTAATCATTATTCTTTTTTTTAATTTTTGTAGTTTATTAATGATGATAATAATTACTACTATTATTTTATTATTTATATTAATATTATGTATGTGTTTTATTATTTTGATTATTTATTTATTGTTATTATTAATATACTTGTATTTATTATTTTTTTAATATTATTGTTGGGGAATCCTACGACAACAACGAGAGCGGCTACCGGAAGGACAATACTAAGTAACAGTAAATTCGGCTTCGGCCTATATTCTATTCCAGATATATGTTCTATCATACTTACTAGTTCGGCCTATGCAATCACCATTCGGCCTACTACACACTTATGTATTTTTATAGCATTTATATATATTATATAGCATTGCGTGTGGGCAGCACTGGATAGTAAACAAAAACACATGTACATATTCATTCAGTCATGACGAAGTGCTGCCCCCCCCTTTTGTTGTCTAGGCCAATCAGGCCAGGTGGGTGTAACTACCTTTTGTTCTATGTTGGCAGCACAAATATTACGTAACATACATTGTATAAATATGCGTGTTTTGTATTGAATAAACCAGAGTTAACATGGCACTCTCACTGCTTCTTTGAATCATTTCAATACGCACCTTGCGCACACAAAAGAATAGCTGACAAGCTAAGTGGACTAGCAAAGACTTCATACAAAGATTACTACAGCAGTAGTAAGCAGCACATAAAGATTATTGCAATAGCAGCATCACATGCTGACAGTGCATTCACACAGATTGAGCAAATACAAACACCAACAGCCACTTGGACAAGTCGATTAGTAGAACGAACAATAGTCAGTAGAAAGTGGTCAGTCGAATCGACTTACACTGCACACTACCCTAGGGCGTGTGATACTGGAACGATTGTTCCACCTGCTAATTCGACCCTACGCAGTCATCCTGCCGAACTAGAAATCAGTGGAAAGTAAGGTAGTTGTGACAACTCCTCACTGTGTCCAGCTCACGAGCTGACAACACTGCAAATCAAGTTCGACCAGTTTAACTTGCTGACCTTGGGCTTGTTAGAGACGAAACGCTGTACTGCCTGCACACACTCATTACTGTGGGCCGCTGTACAGGTGAACGCTACCACACCACCCTGAAATCCTGTACATTGGTGGCAGCAGTGGGATTGAGAAGACCCACACAAGACGACCCACAGGAACAGTAGACACAGGCAGGAGTCAGCACAAGACGAAATGGCGAACAGACGCCGCGCAGTCAGCTCGGATCGAGATGGCTCTCCACTACAAATCATGGGTACTCTGGCCAACATCTTGGATCGAATGTCGACCAACAACGGGCGTGACAGATTCAGAGTCCCTCAATTTAATGGTGAGGGAGACGTGAACTATTTCATTCAGCGATTTGAAGAGGTCGCTCGAGCAAATCGATGGTTACCCGAAGAGTCCACCATCCACCTGCGACAGGCGCTACTAGGGAAAGCTGAACAGTGTGGAAGGGGAGCAGACACCACAGCCATCATCCAAGCCCTGAGAGCTAGCTTTGGCTTGACCCGAACTGAAGCACAACATAGGCTGACCACATATCGGAAGGGCCATAGAGAAGGCTTAAGGGAACACGCGCTCCAGGTGGAACGGCTGGTGGAAGCCGCATAAGGAGACCTCCCTCTCCGAAACAGGACAGAGCTCACCTTACAGACATTTCAGAGCACGCTCGGTCACGTCTACTTACAACGACACTTACTGGCCATACGCCCAGCAGATTTAGAAGAAGCTGTACAGGCAGGAAACGAATTCCTCCAAGTCCAACATCAACCCCCAGCACAGTCAAATATACGCACTGTACAAGAAGACGAAATCGAAGAAGGGAACCCAGCCTCGGAAGCCACTCTCAAGTGCCAGGAGGTAGAGGATCCGCTGGCCAAGCTACTTAAGACGATAGAGAGCCTAAGCAAGGAGGTGGCCAGTTTGAAGGAAGAGAACTCTAAGCCCCCTCCCCGCCGCTGTTGGAGTTGCCAACGTACGGGCCATGTACGAAGCCAGTGCAAAACCGCTCCTTGGCAGACACGCCAGGGAAACGAGCACGGCCCGCAGCAGTAGGCACTCCCACTAGCTGCACAAGGGCCCCTCAGCCAATTTGTTCAAAGATAACTGGGTCGGCCGACCCCCAGAAAGAGTAGAAACCCTTCCCTTGAGGAATAGATACAGTCCGCTGGCTGGTGACGAAAGCAAAGAGGAGGAACCAATGGAAGAGACCCTACCCTTGGAACAACCCCCCTCCGACACAAGGCCAAAGAGACAAATGAGAAAGAAGGAAATCCCCCCCCACAGTAACAAAAGGAAAGCCACTCACAATCCACCTAAATCAGGTGGAAAGACCATACAAATCTAGTTATTATCTACCCGGGCGAGTGGAAGGACGACCAGTGACCTACCTAATCGACACCGGGTGTAATACAAACTTATTGTCGAAAAAAGTGTTCGATCTGCTGACCCCACAGAACCAACAGAACCTCCAATCTTATGACTCTCACGGGCTAATGCCCGACGGGACTAGATTGCCATTCTATGGTCTGCTGACGCTGACAGGACGCATAAGACACATAAAATATGAAGAAACATTCGTTGTTAGCCAGATCAACGAAGATGTCATCTTAGGAATGCCCTTCCTGGCGAAGCAGAACTGTCAGATGGGTTTCGACCGGCCAGTCCTCTGTGTACAAGGGAAAGAACTCACCTGCACTGACAGGCATGGGAGGGATCTAGTATCCAAGGTCCAAGTACAGCGTGACACCCACATTCCCCCACAGACGGAGGCCACCGTACCCTGCCACCTGGCGAGCCGCACCCCGTGTGCACAGGGAGTGATAGAGAGTAGAGGAGGAGGCCTGCTGTTGGCCACCAGTGTTAACACCCCTGACGAACGCGGACGCGTACTAGTCCGGTGTTTAAATCCTTCCCACAACAGCATCGTGGTGCCCGCCGGAGAAGTGATCGGCACTTTCACGGGGATAGAGCCAGAGGAAGTACGGCCGATGCACGACCACTCAGAGAAGAGCACGCCTACAGGAGAAGAGCTGCCACCCCACCTCACACAGCTGTTCGCCCAGGCCAGAAACGGATGCCAGAATACCCGGGAGGAATGCCAGCTCCGGAACCTACTCACCCAGTATCAAGAAGTGTTCAGCCAGAATGACGGAGACATCGGCCGCACCCAGCTAGCCGAACACTCCATTCCCGTAATTCCTGGTACACGACCAATTCGGCTGCCACCACACCGACTAGGGGCGGAGAAGGAAGCGGAGGCCGAGAGGCAAGTGAAAGAATTGTTAGCCAAAGACCTCATCGAACCTGCAGAGGGCGCATGGAGCTCCCCGGTGGTATTAGTCAGAAAGAAAGATGGCTCCTGGCGGTTCTGTGTGGATTACCGCAAACTGAATGATGTTACCCAACAGGATGCATACCCCATACCCCGGATCGACGACTCTCTGGACGCTCTCGCAGGGAGCCGATATTTCAGCACTCTAGACTTGACCAGCGGATACTGGCAAGTTCCACTGGACGAAGATGCCCAAGACAAAGCAGCCTTCATAACCCGCAGTGGCCTCTGGCGATGGAAGGTGTTACCATTCGGCCTAACATCGGCCCCTGCCACATTCCAACGACTCATGGAGCGAGTACTGAAAGGGCTCCACTGGAAAACGTTGCTCCTCTATCTGGACGACGTGATAGTCATTGCTCCCGACTTCATGTCCCTCCAGAGGCTAGAGGAAGTGCTACAACGTCTCCAGAGTGCCTACCTTAAGGTGAAGCCCTCGAAGTGCGAACTCCTGAGTCCTCAGGTACGTTACCTCGGACATGTGGTCAGCACGAAAGGTGTGGCCACGGACCCAGATAAGGTGGAAGCGGTGAGGAACTGGCAGGCTCCACAAGATGTGAAAGCGCTACAAGCGTTCCTGGGAACGGCTGGCTACTACCGGCAATACTTGCCAGACTACGCCACTACAGCCAAACCTCTCACCGTCCTGACCGGGAAGAAGATTCTGTGGAAGTGGGGAAACCTGGAACAGACGGCATTCGAGCAGTTGAAAAACGACCTGAGCCAAGCACCCATTCTAGGGTACCCCGACCCCAAGCTTCCCTATATCCTGGATACGGACGCAAGTGCCGTAGGAGTAGGAGGGGTACTGTCGCAAGTCCAAGAAGGACAGGAACGGGTGATCGCCTACTACAGTAAGACTCCGTCGCCCGCTGAGCGAAATTACTGTGTAACCCGGCGAGAACTCCTCGCAGTGATTAAAGCCACTAAGCACTTCCGGCCGTACCTCTACGGAAGGGAATTCAAGCTGCGCACAGACCACGCTTCCCTCCGATGGCTCTGCAGGAGAAAGGAACCCTCCTGCCAGATAGCGCGGTGGTTAGAAACACTGGCCGAGTTCAAATTCAAGCTCAAACATCGACCAGGGACCCAGCATGGTAATGCGGACGGCCTCAGCCGCCGGGACCCCTGCGTCGACTGCAAACAGTGCTGAGCTATAGAACAGAGAGATGGGGGACCCACCCATGCCGAACTGACCCTGGGCGGGCCAGCAGAGCAAAAGGGAAAGATGACTGGGGGACCCACCCATGCAGAGCAAAAGGGAAAGATGACTGGGGGACCCACCCATGCAGAGCAAAAGGGAAAGATGACTGGGGGACCCACCCATGCAGAGCAAAAGGGAAAGATGAGTGGGGGACCCACCCATGCGGAGCAAAAGGGACAGGTGAACGTAACGGTCACCAACCCCACGGAGAACACCAAAGAGTTGGTACAGGCCCAGAGAGAAGGGCGCCACTCCGTGGCCAAGATCTATTCAGCGGTCCAAACAGAGAGACAGCTCTCCGCCAGAGAATTAGAGGAGGGAGACACGGAGCTACGGACACTGCACGACAGGATCGAGATGATGAGCATCCAACCCAATGGGACACTGGTCTCGCGATCGGAACACCAGGGGCGAATCAGGATCTGCATAGTGTGCCCCCCAGCTTGGAGAAATAAGGTCGTGTGGGATACACACCGGATGGCGCATGCAGGGATCAACCGCACCCGACACCGACTACAGATAGACTGGTACTGGCCTGGGATGTCGGGACTGACACGCAGACTCATAAAGAGCTGTGAGGTGTGCCAGGTGGCTAAGCGGAGTAACAGACCCACCGCGCCCAACGGCCAGAGACTATTTGCAGGACGACCATTCCAGAAAGTGGCCGTTGACCTGGTGGGACCCCTTCCCATCACCAAACGGAAGAACAAATGGATAATGGTGCTCACTGACCATTTCACGCGTTGGCAGGACGCCATCGCGCTGCCCGATGCTACGGCCCCCACGGTGGCCACGGCACTGGACGAAAGGGTCTTCAGCTATTGGGGCCTCCCGGAGCAACTACACTCCGACCAGGGAGCCCAATTTGAGTCAACCATCCTGGAGGAGCTATGTGCATTATGGGGCGTACGAAAAACACGTACCACTCCTTACCACCCACAGTGTAATGGCATGGTGGAACGGCAAAATAGGACCCTCGGAGATGCCCTCCGGACCCTAATACTGGGGAACGGCCAGGACGAGTGGGACGGGTTGCTCCCACAAATCATGCGTGCCTGTCGGGCCACACCCAACTCAACTACAGGAGAGACCCCCAACCTACTCATGCTAGGGCGAGAAGTACGGCTCCCCGATCAACTGACCGGGTCACCCCCGTCCCTCGACCCCCACAGCATCACCGAGCATACCCTCCGCATACAGGAGGAGCTGGCAACGGCACATGAACATATACGAGACCAACAGGCCAAGATTCGGCAGGAAGAGACCGGAGAACCCCTCCGCTTTGCCAAAGACGAGTTGGTAGTGATAGAAAACAAAAGGCGGACCAAAGGGAGCAATCGGAAACTACAACCCAGTTATGTAGGCCCGTACACAATAACCGAAACTTACCCGAATCACACATATCGGCTGGAAAGAAACGGGCAGGGGTGTACACAAAACGGTCGTCGACTGAAATCCTACCGAACTTGTAGAGAACCGGTAGGGAGGGCCCCACCGAGTCGGGAGACCGCACTCCGGCCCAATATGAGGGGAGCCTACCAAAGACGGATGCACCCACCCCCAGGGGATGCTGTAACACCACTCCCTGAGGTGCCAAGAGAAAGAGTACCAGAGGAACCCCCGACTCCTGAGGCACCCCCACCTGAAACCGCTCCAACACTACTACTGCCAGCACCACCCCCAAACCAGCCAGAGTCAGTGAACGAACCCCCACCTACTCCAGTGCACACACCCGCTGATGAGGCACCCCTCAACCCCCCAGTAGGAGAAGAACACTGGCCGCCACTTAACGCAGAACCAATGGCAGAAAGGAATAGACCAATGAGAGAGCGGAGACCTCCGGTGCGGTTTACGGATTATCAGTGTTATCAGGCAAGAATAAAACAGGACAATAATGGTACACGAGTGCAGGTAAACGGACAGCCCCCCCCCCCCCCCCCCCCCCCGAGCAAGAGGGAGAGTAGAAGGAATGGTCTATATACCATGGGCAAATGCAGAAGAAACGAGAGCTAAACTAGGATTAGATCAACATCAACAAGTAAACACCCAGATCGGTAAAAACAATTGGAAAGAAATGCAGTCAGAGCGAGTGGAGGAGCAGGTGACTCCAAAAACCTCCAGAGGACAGACAACTTCCCCCGACACCACGAAGCGAGCAACGGAGCTACAGGAGTGGACAATTCCCACAGGAAAACCCGAAAGGGAAAACAAAACACCAGGATACACAACTCCTACAATGATGCGACAGAACAGCGAAACAGCGAGCAGCAAGGGGAGGAGCATAAATAACTTACGTCAGAACACGTGGTTAATAGAACAAAAGAATACCGGAACACGCGGTAATACAAAACAAACAGATACAGAGCGAGGCAACACACTCAACCAACAAGACGTAAAGTACTACTACTCACGAGAACAGATAACAACTATGGCCGACGACGGACACCTATCTCTAGAAGAAGATCCTGCCATCGTCGCCAGTATAACAGCAGCACCTAGAAGGAGGGTGCGAATTCCACACAAAGAGATGCAGGAACCTCCGATCAGAGTCGGAAAGGTAAACATAAAAGAAGAGGGAGCAGCTAGATGTCGGGCTCGAACCCCTCAGCCTCCAACACCTCCTGCACCAACACACGAATACAAACCCAAGGAAACGTGGCTGAGCGACCGTACCATCCAACTCATTAAACGAAATACTCAACCAACTGAGGAACCCGACCAATGGATGTGTGGGGTATGTGACCTTCAGCTAAACAAAAAGAGACTCAGCTACCACGTCAGGCAGCATTATGTATTTTTTTATTGTACATGCGGGCATAAAAGTACCTCCCACGACACTGTGCTAAAGCACATTAGATACCAGAACGGCGCTGCCGAACATGGAGGCATCAACCGCCCTCTATATGAGGTCGACAAGGCATCGTACGACGAATTCAGTAGAGCCATTAACTGGGAGAACCCTCCCCTGTTCGGCACCCCTACACCGATCAAGGAGAGAACAGATAGCCCTAATAAGCCACCCATCAAGCGAAGGCTAGGAAACAGAGCAGAAGAAGGAGTACAGAAGGTGCTGAAAGTTGACTTAGAGCCAATAAAGCCCGGGAAGCGATCAAGAGAGAGAAGTATCGTACACCGACCTACCAACAGGAGCGCCAGTAGAGATAGGAAGATGGACCGACAGATGGAGGAGGAGAGGCGAGAAGAGCGCTATAGAAGAATAAAGAGATGCGAGGAGGAGATTAATCACGCAACGAGAGAGGCTTTCAAGTACCTACAGAAGGTGGAAGAGCTAAAGGCCACCATCCAGAGAGAAAGGGACAACTACTAAGCAAGAAGCATCTCCCCAACATCGTGTATTGGCCCTACGAACGCCAATGGGGCGGAGAGTGTTGGGGAATCCTACGACAACAACGAGAGCGGCTACCGGAAGGACAATACTAAGTAACAGTAAATTCGGCTTCGGCCTATATTCTATTCCAGATATATGTTCTATCATACTTACTAGTTCGGCCTATGCAATCACCATTCGGCCTACTACACACTTATGTATTTTTATAGCATTTATATATATTATATAGCATTGCGTGTGGGCAGCACTGGATAGTAAACAAAAACACATGTACATATTCATTCAGTCATGACGAAGTGCTGCCCCCCCTTTTGTTGTCTAGGCCAATCAGGCCAGGTGGGTGTAACTACCTTTGTTCTATGTTGGCAGCACAAATATTACGTAACATACATTGTATAAATATGCGTGTTTTGTATTGAATAAACCAGAGTTAACATGGCACTCTCACTGCTTCTTTGAATCATTTCAATAAGCACCTTGCGCACACAAAAGAATAGCTGACAAGCTAAGTGGACTAGCAAAGACTTCATACAAAGATTACTACAGCAGTAGTAAGCAGCACATAAAGATTATTGCAATAGCAGCATCACATGCTGACAGTGCATTCACACAGATTGAGCAAATACAAACACCAACAGCCACTTGGACAAGTCGATTAGTAGAACGAACAATAGTCAGTAGAAAGTGGTCAGTCGAATCGACTTACACTGCACACTACCCTAGGGCGTGTGATACTGGAACGATTGTTCCACCTGCTAATTTGACCCTACGCAGTCATCCTGCCGAACTAGAAATCAGTGGAAAGTAAGGTAGTTGTGACAACTCCTCACTGTGTCCAGCTCACGAGCTGACAACACTGCAAATCAAGTTCGACCAGTTTAACTTGCTGACCTTGGGCTTGTTAGAGACGAAACGCTGTACTGCCTGCACACACTCATTACTGTGGGCCGCTGTACAGGTGAACGCTACCGCACCACCCTGAAATCCTGTACATTATAATAACAATAAATAATAATATAATTTGACTGCCTCAAATTATTATTAACTGTTATTTATAACAATTATTATAAATAATAATAATAATCATCATAATAATAATGTTGGGAGATGGCACCTCAGAACAGTCGACCCTAACAATTATACCTATCTTACCGAACTCTACCCATGTCTAATTGCATACCATTCCGAACTCTAATTATATCGTATTTACTCTCATTTATCTAACTATTATATTTTTACTTTGTTTACTTTGCTTATTAACAACATGTGCTGCCGTGCAGCCAAGCCTAACAAGAGACAGCCTCTTTGTTAACCTTTAACCTTTTCATACCGCCTCCCTTTGTCTATGGGCCAATTAGGCCACATGGCGGAGTTACCTATTGTACTGTTTTTACTGCTGCCTATAGCATACCGGCCTTCTGTGTACTTATACTGTTGTAATCACATAATAAAATCAGAGTTAACCTGGCACTCTCACTTCTTCATGATTCTCTCTACACAAGACATAAAGAACAAGTTACTAGATGCATGCACAAGAACAAGCACACAAGCAAGCAAACAAGCATAAGCACTTAGCAAATAATTAATTGGCAGCAACTTGAACAAGTCGATCGACAGCAAGAGACAGTAGAAAGTGGTCAGTCTACGAGACTTACACTGCACACCACCTTCGGGAGTGTGATACTGGAACGATTGTTCAACCTGTCGATTCGACCCAGTGTAGCTATTCTGCCCGAACAGGAACTCAGTGGAAAGTAAGGTAGTTAAGACAACTCCTAACTGTGTACAGTCTTCGGACTTACAACGCTGCAAATCTTGTTCAAACAGAGTAGTCTGCCGACCTTGGGGCTAGCTGAGGAGCACTTGCAATACTGCTATTACGCACGCACTGGAAGTGGGCCGCTGTACAGGTGACAGCTACCACTACCCCCCAAATTCCTGTACAATAATCATCATAAATAATAATAATTAATTTATTATTAATAACAACAATCTAATGATTATTATAAATAATATAATAGCAGTAGTGAAGTGGGGGAAAATCCAATCATTATTAATTATAATAATAATTACAGTAGTAGTAATAATAATTTTAACCACCAAGCCACATACAGACAGTTGCTAGTAGTAGTTGTTGCATAGCAGCTTTATTTGCGTGTAAAGAAATATTTCTTGATGTTAGAGCTTTCATCCAAAAGTACGAATATTCATTTATTTGATTGGTCAACCATATGTTCATGAGCCAATGATGTGCCTTGTTAGTTTTTTGATAACTTTATTGTTTTATCACAAGGGTGGGTCAATGTCAATCCACAAAAAAAGTAAAGGCATGTAGTTGGGCTAGGTCTATGTTTCATGTTGTAATGCTAAGATAACTCCAAACAATCATCAGAAGAAAAATCAATCCCCGCAAACCAAAGCAATACCCGACAAATTTGACCCCCTAACGTTAGGGGGTTGGGAGTTGTACCCCCGACTGTTCGGGGGGGGGGGGGGGGGGTCGGGGGTACTCAATACGCCTCTGATAAGACTACCTCTATTTTGGAAGTTTGCCTGCAAATGTATTCATGGCCATTGTCAGTGTAGATGAGTCCATTCGGGTAAAGAAAATGTTGTTTATAGCAATACAACTATGAGTATGATTTTGAAAGTGTTTGCATTTTTACTCATAATTTTTTAAAGGCTTTTTTTCTGATAATACCACCTTCCTTTTTACATGCATGACTCTTGGCATATTCATGTCATTTAGCTGTTTTTTGCAGATATTTGACGCTGCTGTCAAAATAATCGCAAAAATTTAATAAAGTTGTGTCAGTGCTTGATGAAAAATAACGTGAGATGATGTTCATTGAACTTTGCAAAGTCTTTTAAAAATAGAATCATTCACCAAATCATTGAGTCTAGTGTCATCTACACAATGATGCACATTCATTAACTTGATAGCTCTATTCAAAGCCACAAAAACAGTTTTGTCTTGGTAACAACAAACTTTCAGATCAAAGTTCCTACAACAGTCTATGCAGTCAGAGTGTGATGATCCTGTAATTCAATTACATAAGATTCACCTGCTTTGTATCATCTAGTGAGCCAAGTTCAATCCAAATAAAAATATCAAATATTTTTTCGGTGGCCTATTCGATGAGAATCTAAACACTTCAGTATACTGTGGACAAAGATACATTTCACAAATTTGGAAAAAAAATGGTTCACTGTGCGATTCTTTTAAAACTCGTTTTTTCCGCTGATACTTACTTAATCCTAGAATGATTGATGATATGGTTTTGCATTTCTCAGTTGCTTCATTCATCTGCAATAGCAGCTGAGTAATTGACAAGCTTTAAAGTATAGAAATGGCTATTGGTTTTACTCAACAATCTATCCTCCAATTTGTGTTTAGCCGACAGGTTTAATTGATGCGTAAATTTTTTGACGTAAACATAGTTTTCAAATCAGTCGTTGTAAGTTGCAAAAATGCTTCTCTTCATTCATCATTAATTAACAACCCCATTTTACCTTTATTCAATACTGTTCTTCCATCAACCCAGCCTATAACATTGGACAGTTCTTGTACAGTCAGCATTGCATCATTTTGCATCTTAATGTGTCTTTTGCATATCAAACATCGAATATTATCATGTGAACAGTGACAGTTGAATAATAACAACTTTTTGGTTTGTTTGTAATAACTACCACCTATTATAAAGTATACACTCTTCTGTAAAAAGAAACGGCACAGCTTCATCGAAAACTTCAACCAGAAAATTTTTTGACTCTATAGAGTCGAAAGCCTCTTCATGAGAACAAATCGTCAAATCATAACATGTTTGTACCTGTTTATTGGAGCGATAAAATATGGCAGACTAATCAGTGAATAAGAGACACTATTTAATTGCTGTTTTGTTTTCAATGTTTTTGAAGTCTTACAGAATTATTTCATATGAAAAGCTTTTTTTCTGAGTTTGGCTATCATGTTTATTACTTCGACCATGTAAAATTTCATGACACAGTTCAGTATCAGTTAACAGTTGTTTATTGGACATTTCAAAAACTGACTTGATTTTTAACAGAAGTTTGTTTTTTACACTCACCTCAGTGAAGGAAATGGCTGCATGGAAGACCTATGTGACTGATGAGTGTTTTAGTTTGCCAGTCACATTTAGACATTGAATAGTTTTGCTGTGTTATGTTTTCTGTTTGTTGCGACTGGTCATTTTTTTTACGTTTTCCTACCAACACTTTTTCTATCTGATCCGCTATTGATTTTAGTGACATATAAAACATCATTTTCATCATTGATCAAATTTTCTTGAAAAGCTTCATTCGTATCTTTTTTCTACTCCAATGACTGTAAAGCTTCAATCATATCTCGTATACAATCAAAAAGTTTCCGTTTATTGTCAAAACTCTTTCTGTGTTGCTTCCACCTGTAGTTCATTTTCACAAACATAAATTATCCCCATTTGTTTCTCATTTTACTCAGAAAAGGAAACACTGGAGGGAACAAGCATTTCATTGCCTCCTGCTGACATTCTTTGGACCCTTACATTTTATCTGTAAACCATTTCAATATTTTGTGATGTTGGGAGATTGTTGGTTGTAATGCATATAGTCAGCTAGTTGCAGCGGTAAAGCTTAGTTTCCATCCATCTCCCAAGTAATCGCAGCATCGGGAGTTGTGCGACCACGATCTCTACTGACTCACGAGGAGTTGCGATCCCCTGGTTTCCATACTTGCATTTGAAGGCTCCGTGCTACGAGTCCTTTGTGATTTTTATCACGCAAAGAGATTTCATGTCATTAATTATTTTTTATGATAATGATACGAGGTAACCACAATAATAAAATAAGTTTATTGCTACTGCAGTGTAAGTAATAAATAATAATAACAAGTTATTAAATTATTATTATCATTATTATTATTCATAATAACGATCAACTCAATAGTATTAATTACTATTTAATTAATCATAACAATTAAACCAGTGAAATTTATCCAAAATTATTTTTTATTCATTACTAGTAGCTATATATTCAATGTAATTACTCAATCCTTATTATCAACAAACTACTGTTTTTATTATTATAAGCTTGTCTGTTACTTCAGCCATGGTTGACTTTCCTAACCTTAACCCTGATCTTTTATGAAAAAGACACAAAACATAGTCCTAGTCGTGGGTAAATCGCAGAAAAGTACTTTGCAAATAACTTTCGTTGAACGTCGCTGCCACCTCGCATGGAATCGTGTCACATCGCAGAATTATGGTTTTCATGAATCGCAGATTGTGGCAGAAGCTTCTGCGCTCTACTTGCGACAGCATGCGAGTGCTTGGGACATGTATGGAAACCAGGCTTAAGGAAACTACACACTTCCTTTGCATTAGTCGTATCATAGCAGGCAGGTTTGGGCAAGTTTAGACAAAACCATGTAAGATGAATGTTAGCAGAGACTACTGCTAAATGGATGGCCAAGCTCCTCCCACAGAGGGAAGTAGAGGTACAACACAAGCTTATGATTAACTGTTGAATTGTTATTATTGGACAATGTGTTAAATGGATGAGTGCACACCAAGTAGTAACTGGGTGCACATTATATCTTACATGTTTTATACTTTATAAAAGCCATGTAATGGCTATGATTGTAAGTTTGTAATAAGTTTTGTAATCTAACTCTTGCCTTGTTTTACAAGAAGTTGCAGCTCATACTACTCGTATCCATCTTCAAAACAGTTGGTATTACTGTGCCAGCAGTTATTGGTAGAGTACAGAGCTAATTGGCCAGTACAGGGCAGCGCTAAGCCCCTGCAACAACTGCCACTGCAATTAGTGTATTCTGGGTACTGTACACTGCTGCTGTGCCGGTAAGCATCCATACGTAAGTAGCACAAATCAGTACATTCCGCATAATTATACACAGAGTCGGCAGGCATTAAGACTGACACAGCATTACTAAGCGAATCAGTAAAGGAAACATCAGTTGTGTCCAAATGGCAACACACAATTTTTCTACATTGGTGGCAGTGGCGGGATCAGATACGAATCCGAAACGGCCACAACTGGAGGAACAGATTTCCTTACTATCAGACAAGAAGAAGTTGCAGAGTCTGTCGTTAAACACAGACCCAGTCACCATCCTGTGCAGAGTCGGTCACTTTTAGCACAGACCCCGTCATCAGTTGAGCAGGGTCTTACATTGATGAGCAAGGATGAACCCAAACTCAACTTTGACATGTAATATCTCAGTAATTTCAAACAGTGTGCGGCCTTTCCTTACGTCGATGTTGTTAAAAGATTCATACCTCATCGTTTTAACGGAGAAGAATCTGTCGTAAATTGCATCCCGTATGTCTTGGAAAAACATGAAAAGAGAGAGGTAAGAACACTTCCGGGTTTGATGATTTACAAAGTAAAAAAAGTAGTGCAAATTTGAATACATACCACAATGTCGTCTTTCTCTCTTCATCCAGCAACACTGATTGGAAAAAAATTGCTCTCAATCAAAATAAAATGAGGAGATATCAAAGTCAGATGCTGCACTCGATTTCGAGAAGTTAATGCATTCGGAAATTATTGAGTTTGGAGCGGAGCTCAGCGCCGATGATGGCTTGTAGACTATTTCTACTGTTCGTTATGAAATTATCTTCACTTTTACAAATACTATATTAAACTCTTATATACTTTATTTCCTTACTAATACAAACGTCTTATGAAAACTCAAACTTTATAATAATTTTATCCCTCGTATTTTACCTATTAGACAAACTCTAACAAAACGTAATACAAACTTTCAATGTTTTGTCTTATATAATAAAACTATACAATAATAAAACGTTTTCTTGTTATACAATACTCTGTTATAAAACTATAACAATAACTATACATTGTTAATCCAACAATCAAACACAATACAAACCCATACTATAAACAAAACATGCATACCATATTTATAAACTAATCAATCCCACACATCTAAAGTATCATACAAAATTAAATTACGAGACCTGATGCACACAGAAAGGTACCTCAAAAGTCCTCATGGTAACTGGGGCCAGCTAAAAGTACACTTGGAACCAGGAGAACCTTGTCCTTAGGCTCAATCACAGAGATCTGATCCTATCTTACTATTCTCCTCCAACTCTTCCACACTATCGTATTTCCCCTTACCGTTCAGGATGAATGACTTTTCGCTTCTGGCGGAGACATTCGTCTTTTCCAGATATATTTTACCATCGGACACATATCTCCAATTATTACAGTTCAATATATTTAGTGGAGCTACTACCTATTTAGCGCCGATAATGTCCAAATATTTATACAGTGTCACTGGAAAATCGGAATTGGTGTTATTGGGAAACCCTCCAGCATTAGAGCTTGAAGGCAAAGTTATCAGCATCGACATTTTGCCTTCATATGATGGAGACAGACAGAGAGCGTTTGCTCCTTATAAGCTACTCATCCATCCACTCGGTGAAATTTTCTCCGTAACCCAACCACTTGACCAGTATCTGTCATTTGCCTCCCTTGTTCTTCTTTCCAATAAATTTTCGATTATGAAAACTGTAGATTTGTTTACTTTTTGCAACTCTTTTTCGTAAAAAGTCCCGTCAACCCTCCCTTCAGCCAGATCTTTCACCTTGTATACGATAGGTTTTTCATTGGTTAACACATTATTGACTGTGAAGATCTTGATGGTCCGATTCAGAGTGTATCCTCTCTCAAATGCCCCTTTTGCCTTGCTAATTCTCACATAATCTCCAACCTTCAACCTTGGTTCTTTAGCCAAACTGTGCTCACCTCCTTTGTACACTCGATTTGACACGAGGCCCTGGTTTTGAGAATTTACATAATTTGGTCTCATACCTTAGTGGTGCAAGTAGTGTTGTTGTACGCACTAACTATCTGGGGTAAAACATTGATGTGTCTGTCGTCATCTTTGTACGTCAGATCCTTGTAAATATTTTCTTTCAAAGCCCTGTTGAAATGCTCAACCATTGAAGCTTTTATCGTCGTGTTTTCGGTTGTAAAATGCTTGATTTTTTTTTCAGCCAGCAGATTCTTGACATGATGATGATGATTGTCAAACTATTTAATTTTATCCAATTGTTAAGCTTTGTAGCATTCACCACTCATAATCCATCTCAACCCTCTGGTTACAATGAGACTAGCTTAAAGATGAGTGGAACAGCCCAACCTTTTCTGGATAGAGAATCGACAGCTGTCAGTAAAAGTGCTGTGTCATCATGTTCTTCTTTTCGGGAAGGCGCATCCATGAAATCTACTTGAAGCAGCTCTCCTGTTCTTACTAAAATTGTGAGGCGGTGTTGAAACTTGGTTGTTACTTTTTTGTGTAGCGTGTAAGCATCTTCTCCGCTTAGCCATTCGCAAGTTTTTTTCTCATCTTTGTTTTCTACGAGCTTGCAGCAAAGCTCTAGTTCCTCGCAAAGATGTGTGCAACAGGGGATTGTAATACAATTTTTTAACCCGTCGACGTCCATTTTCCATTTTCCGGAGCAACCAAAGATCTCCCCCTACATGTTTGTCTTGGTGATCTTCTGACAGTTGTGGTCCCTTGATCCAATAGCAGACTTTTAAATTTGCTGTAGTTTGCGTTTTCCGATCTTATCATACCCGTATCGGTTAGAGCATCTTGCAACAAAGTTTTGGAAGTCTAAGGATTCTACAACATGGATCCAATTTTGAGGATATTCCTATCTGAATCGTACTTGCCGATTTACTGAAGCGTTTCAACATTCTGACACCAATCGCTCTATCGCCTTTCGTCTTTGTCATTCTAGTTCTTTTTTTTTAAACTTTTTTAAACGTTCATTCCCACCCTTGTTATCACCTTCCTCATCATCTGCATTCTCAATAGATAATTCATTGGTATGAAAGAATCCTTTTCTCATCGGTGATTTTTAAGTAGCGCCCAACACAAAGATAGAGGGAGTAGGTTGATGATTGATGAAAGGATGTCGGACTTGTCATCGATAATCGTTCTAGTAGCCAAAGGTGATTTAGATTGTGGCTTTGGTTTCTTGGTAAGAGACCAGTTATTCATCCGTCGGCAATCATTTTTAATTTTTTCCTACATAGCTCAAATAGCTACGCATTTTATGAACCTTTTCTTCTAACTTTTCACACTCAGACAAATCAGACTGATGCGACGTTTCCAACAAAGCGTTCCACCTTCTCTCTATATCTCTCATCGTTATATCTTCCATAGGATGGTAGTAAAAAGGAGGAGTGTTTTTCTTCTCTTTTGTCGCTTTATCATTGCCAATTTTTCACATTAATCTATCGCACTCACTTTAAGACGTTAAAAAACGTTGTCTAGAAAATGTCAAAGGTTGGAGGCTCACGGTTTTATTGGTTTTATTGATGAGGAAACTGGTACAATAGATAATATTATAGCGTCCAAAAGATTGCCCCTACCAGTCTGAGTCAAAATTCTACGCTTATCATCAACTGTTCCTTTGCCGATTAGTTCAGGTAGTTTCCTCCGGTAGCGCTGCAAATCAATAAACTGTTCCGATTCTAGAGGAGCATTACCTAACGTAATGTTTTAACAGTTTCTATCAATGATTGAAACAGATCCGAATTGGTGTTTCTTTGGACATGTTGGCAGGTCCAGTTTTTTTGCCTAGATCTGTTCCTATTATACTACTGACGATAATTAATCTCGTGCTCATATTTCCCGGGAAGTAATGCCCATTTGGAGAATCTGTTTTTTGCCATAGCTGGAGTTGCTTTTGTAGAAACAAGCATCAATATCAGTGGTTTATAGGTCGTTAGCAAGATGATTTATTTCTCATAGAGAACTTGATGGAGTTTCTTCAGCAAAAATACAATTGCTAATGTCTCCTGTTGAATTTGCTCGTATCCCTTCTGAGTGCTAGAAAATGCCTTTGACACCTTTGAAATTAGTAGTTCACTGCCATCTGCATCGATAGAATAGCCCATTACAAAATATTTGAGCTCGTGCAATTTTGTTTCGAAGCATCACTGTTCTGAACGGCTCAGCCATAAATAACGTTGTGGGATTTGTTTTTAATCCATAACCCCTGTTGGATGTATTCACAACCAACCTTACAACCATTTTTGAGGAGAAGTCTGAATTTGCAACTCTCATACCTGATAGAACATACCATTGCAGTTCAAAATAAATCTCAGGGGTAGCAATGAGTTTTATTTCAGTTTTTGTCTATCAATTTTTCAACTCAAGGTGGCAGTTGTCAAAAACAATGGAGGGAATACTGGTGGTACTAATAAAAAAAATAGACTCCCTCAGTTTTTCCGTGAGACTCTTCAGCTTGTCTCCTTTTGTATCAACATATTTTGACTTGGCCTCATTGGTATGGACAGAAAGTCCTGACTGCGGAAGCACTTTAGCATATTTGAGGCTGCAAAAATGGCTTGGTGTACTGTGAGCAAGACAAACTTGTAAAAAATCATAAGGTTTGGCTTCGTTCATTCTATTGCATCAAGTAATTTTGCATTTTTGCCAACCTATGGTGTTACCTATTTTGGAACGTATGTAAAGACTTCCCATCATAATTTTTCCATTTGTCACACATCCGTATTAAACTATCGAGCATTCGGCTTTGAGGTTCTGCTCTGGATCTGACTGTTTGATCATACTGGGGTTTTCGAAAGTTATGAGATTCTCCGGTGAAAAAGTGTACAAGTGAATCACGTTGAAGTATGCTTCAATCTGTCTCATACTCTTCCTTAACAAAATGTTGCATTAATTGGTATTTTTTTCCAGATTGTGATGATGTTCTACTGAATAGAGAATTGACCTTTTTTCCTCGACTCTTCTAGTTGATGGAGCTGATTGCTTTGCCTTGTTGACAAGAATTCCTGCCATAGCAGATTTCTTTTTTTCTGCTTCTCGGCATATCATTATCTCAATAGCTGCATAGATTATCCTACAAGATTCTGCTTTAGTACTATATTTCATCTTAAACACTTTTATAATTGTTTAAACAGATAAATCCTGAGCTTTCACCTCAAACTAGATGGTGAAATGCTGGTAAACACTCACTTTTTTAGCCGAGAAATGCTCTTCTGAGAGAGCATGCTAAAGTTGTTGACAGAGGCTTTGTGAGACAACGTTTTGGATGTCTGATGATTGATATCTTTACACTTATAATTTGTTAGTTTTCTCTTCTTGGAGGTGAAAGTCTTTCCTCTCCTGCCATAAAATCTTTTTCTTCATTCAACTCTCCTATGCTTTCATTGGGGTGTTTTTCTAATAGAAAGTGTGCGGTGGACTCTCAGTAAGCACCAGTTCAGTCAAAACAAAATCTTCTGTATTTTCAGGTTGTAGGGGAGTTGGAAAAAATTATACCTGGGATTCTGGCCCATCAAGCTTTGGTCAAATCTCAATAATATTTTTGGTACCCATTTTGCAAATGAATGTCTTTATAAGTGTAGCTTGAGGACAAGTGCGCAGCTGAGTATAACAATGAAAAATAACATATAAAATTTTGTTGAAGCTCTGATAAAATTGTGTTTAATAACGCAAATGTGCTGCAATCTTGAAAGCAAACTTTGTAGAGTCTAGGAGATACTCAATCTCAAGCACAACAAGCTTAACTACATTTAATAATAAATTGTATCTGATTGACTCTCTGATAAAACTATGTTTAGAAATGTAGAAGTTAAACATTACAGCTTGAGGAGCAACAAACCACCTTGATTCTATGAGAATCTCAATCTCCAGTTCCATCAGTTGATTTCTTAACTAATGTGAAATTGTAATTTATTGAGACTCAACTTTTAGCTAAAACTTTTATCATTTCAGTAGATCTTGTTCCTTTAGTTTTTGATCTTGGAGAAGATGCTCTGTGCCTCAAATGCCAATTCATATATTAGTATTAACACAATATTTTAGCCAGCAAGATTCGTCAGGCGAAACAACTTGCTTTTCTACATGATGTAACTCATATTTCTACAAGTGACGGAATTTATTTTGTAACGTTGACAAAACACAATTCTTTTTAATTTGTAACTTTTATAAAAAGCATTATTCTTTAAGCAAAAATCCTTATTTTTTTCCAATTTTCGTCTGATGAATCTTATTTGCTGAGGGGTTGTGTTTATAAATAAAAAAATTTTGATTATAATAGAGGTAGCGTTTTCAGACACACATCATCATCAACTGGAAAAGCAACATCCAGCAACACTGCTAGAACTACTGGAATATCTAACACAAAGGTGAATCTTGATAATTACCTATTAGATTAGTTGAAGAGATCAATTTGTTTTACTGGCAATTCAAGTTCTCCAAGAATCCATGAGCATTGTTGCAGTCAAGGCAACAAAACTTTTGCATGGATAAATACAAACTTATCAAGGAGTCATCTAGATTCCATTTATTCTTTATAAATGAATGTAGCTATTTACTATTTCTGTTTTTCTCACCTAGTACAAAATTATTGTTTACTTGTGTATTGTCTTTATTTTAGCTCAATATGTTCCCAGAGAATGGTAGTAGCAACCTAAAAAGTTCTTACCAACTGCCCAGTAATATTTTATTGAGGACAATATTATTTCTCTAAGCAGTTTTTCATAACTGGCCACGTAAAAGGTGATGATGCTCCTAGTTACACAGCATATGACGGAAATGTTCAATTCTATTTGGTATGGAAATTCTGAAAAGACGAGAAAATCATATTGAGTTGAGACCTATGCAGGCCATAGCCAGGATTTATTATCAAAGTAGGTGATCACCCACACAAAGCCGGGGGTCCACGAGGCCGCAAAGGCCCCTTGCAGGGGCTTTGGCAGTACCCCGGCTGCGAAAGCAATTTTACAGGTTTTACAATAAAAAGACAAAAAATCAAAGCATCTGCAAAAGGTTATATTATGAACAAATTCTGAGTGATTTGAAACATATATGAGCCAAGTTCATGTGAATACATGGCATGTATGTACATAAGAAATAATTGGATGCCCACGCATATGAGAGAACTTTCAGGCATTGTTGTTTCACGACATATCAATAAATGAAGTTAAACTGCGAGAAGAACAAGCTGTGGAAATTAATATTACATGGGTAATTCAAGTTCAGATGCTCTATTTTGCAGTCATGAACCGGTTGCAATTAATTTGTTCCATCTTTCACGGCAATAAAAAGAACTTGCAGGGATGCTCATGTTAGACAAAGTTGAATACGCTTCGATAGTCAATACCATTGGCAATAAGTACTTGTTAGTGAGCAATGTGATTTGTGAGAACTTGTGAGCAATGTCTGCTAATATAATTATCTATCCCTTCCTCGTTGATAGCTACTTATCACAGGTGCCAGTACCCCATAGAGAGTGCCAGGATGTATGTAAGTTTATTACTTAGCATCTTTACGTGTCTCTTTAAAAATAAAGTTTCCCACTGAATTTTGTGTTGATGGTAGTGGTAGTTGCAGTAATAATAATAGCTATAGTTATCATTTAGTTAACAGTAGTAATAAATTTATTGCTATTATTAATAAAAATAACGAAATGGTAGGAAAATAATAAATAATAAAAAGGCCAAATAACTCAAGCAAAGAAGGTTAGTAGCATTTAACATGATTGTTAGATGTAGGTGTATGTAAATAGTACAACAATTCTGCTACCACCACTACTCAAGTATAAATGAATCAATAGAGTAGGTTATCAAGTTGTGTGTTGCTGTAAACTAATTTTTATCATAATGATGATAATCATCGTTGTTTTTCATGATTACTATAATATAATTATTATTATTGTTAGCTGCAAAAGATAATAATAGCAGCAATGAAAAATTATTTATACTAATATTAATTATAGCAATATATATACGGAATGGATCTGCTCACTGAATTAAATAGGTTAATAACTTTATATCATAGTCATGATAATAACATTTAGATAAGTAGTATCATTAAATTTTGTAACTTTATGTTAATGTCATACTATTATTACACATTAAATAATATATTACTTTATATAATAAATAAATCATATAACTAATAACAATAGTAGTTCGTGATAATGTTATTTATCATTATCACGATAATAATAACATTAATAATAATAGTTATTATTATTATTTTTTACCATTTAATAAAGTTTATTTTTACCAGTTTTTATTTACAAAAAAAACAACACCTTTGCACTGTACCCTGAACTCTCTGCAGTGAGAAGTGGAAACCATAACTAAAAATATAATACAGCAGACAACAGCAATCATCAAGAAAAATACCATGACAAACAATTCAGCAAAAATATAATTGCAGTAATAAGCACTCAGGAAAAGACACACTGTAGTTTGAGATTCTAATGTTCGGTTGGGTTTGGATGATAAGCAACACGCGTACAGTAATAGAACTACTGCTACGTCCATGCACTAATTGTAATACATGTTGAAAAACCAAGTACTTCAAACAACAAGAATTCTTGTTGAAAAATCGTTTGCTGAGTTGGAAATTTTGGTTTCTACCTGTTTTGCCTAAACTTTCAGACAGGGCATGAGCCTTGTCTTGCCTCAGTGTGGAAACCGCCCTAGCATGACTTGGTCCATGTGATAAAAATATCAGATGAGGTGGCAGAGTTAAAAAATTTAAAAAAATGAGTGAGGTGTAAAGACCCATTACATAAATTGACCAATAAAAACCTTACAGTGCAGTATTTTCTTTTAGATTACCAAATCAAAAGAATTTTATAAGTAGACAAGAAATCAATCGAACATCCAAGTTTTTGTGCTAAGCATAGAGTAGAAACATTTATGACGAAGTATTGCTTATAGAAAGTTTAGAATGATTTTATTTTTTCATATTATATTCTATATTATAATAATAACAATTTCAGTTATAATCTAAAAATCATGACCATAACTAAAATTATGTTATCATCCACTTCAGTTACTACCCCCAGCTCAGCTAGTGTTAACATCTTGAAATAATTAATCACCACATAGCAGGACTGTCAATTTCTATTCCACTATAAATTAGGTTTCTTTTTATACAGATTTTTGCTTCTGTTATATTTTTAAAGTAAAATTCAAACCAATTCAAAATTGAGTGTGAACGCAGTTTCAACAAATACAAAAAATACTTGCTACACAATTAAAGCCGCCACCAGGTTTAACTGGTACCACTTGATGCCACAAAAAGCACTTCAGTTCATGAGCTCCTGGTTATCCTCGGGCACCCTCTCAAGATCTGCTCCTATTAGACTACTTTCATACACATTAGATAAAAAATGATAGCTTAAATATACATATAACTTGATAACAGACTCTCACATAAACTACTTTCCAGGCTGTAACTGTTACCTGTACATAGTGCAGTAGAAGTAAAGGAATATGGTAAACCCGCACAAGCTGTTCCTTGTATAGTGCATGATACACTGAATGTATAGATGTCTCCTGCATCTAATCCATCAAATGTGATGTTCAGCATTTGTTGATTAGCATCATGTAGAACTGTTTTATTGTTTTCAGATCCATTGACATCTATGACGTACCTATTGTTAAATTAGTAAATAACCAAGTATATATAACAAATCAGAATCAACACGAGCATTATTCCAAGGTCTTGTTTTTACAATAGCGCCTTCAATCTAATGCATACATAGGCTTGTATATGGAGCACGCTAAGCAGTCAAACCATATGAGTAGTAAGATAAGAGCAATTCAAGCCACTGGGGTTTTGATGGGGGGTGCGATCCGAGATGTACACTCTACATCAGTATTTATTGTATGACTTATTAGTGTAAATGAATGAAGACAGCTGCGCTATTGTTGCTCTTGTCATTTTTTATCTCTTTTTCTACCTTTGGCAAATGATCTTTTTGCTCTCCTGAAATTTTTAGTCTAAGATGAGTAGATCAGGTCACATATGTTATTTGGCGATTCAATTTAAAATTACCCTCTGGTGCTAACCTCCAATTTACAGCCCCTGTTAACACGTTGTTTTTATGCATCTGTATTGCTCAATTGCAAGTTTTGTTAAATTTATTTGTAGTATAATATAATAGTTGAAATGTTTATAGTAATTGCCACTAAATCCAAGTTTTAACCACATATTGACAATTGATATAAAAAGTTTATGTGCAGGTACATGACCATGTCCATGTTCATATCCATGTCCATGACTATGTCTATCCATCTATGCTCATAATCATGTACACACCCATTTACGTACATGTACATGTTCATGTGCTTGTCCATAAGCATATTCATGACCATTTATAATCATATCCATGTCCATTTATGTACATGTACATATCCACGTTCATGATCATAACCACATCCATATCCATTTATGCACATATCCACATTTATGTACATTTACATATCCATCTCCATTCATGTAGATGTACATAGCCATATATGTCTATAACCATGTCGATGATTATTTATGCATATATTTATTAATATCCATTTTGATTCTATAAAAATTACTTTGACTAATGATTATAATAATGAGCTAAAATATTTATACAGTAAATAATGTAAAAAGAAACTGTTTAAGATATAGAGTTGGTTCCTATTTTACTACGCGCTAGTAGGTTCTGTTGACACTCCTTCAGAACATATTCGTATTTAGAGTAAAAATATGTGAGTTTTCGTTTGATTTGTCTGTAAGTTAACATTTTTCAATCTTTTATTATGAAACCACGATTGGTTCCTTTGAAAGACTTTCTTGTCCTCAATACATTCAGATAACTGTGTTTGTTTAAGTCATTACTTCGCTTGTTTAAACCTTTGGAACTAAACTTGTTTCCTTTTTCTCCCCAAACAGTAGTAGGATTTAGAGTTGAGCGCAACAATTCTGTCTCCGGTAAACTCCTATTTGAACAACCCAGGTGTTCTTTTTTCATGGTTTAGCACTTTTTCACAGAAATCACGTTCAATCCATTCTGCACCCGTTGTTTTAAATTTCAAAAACTCATCCCTATGTATATCGCAGTATGGATACGGAAACCATCACCTTTCACCAATGTTTCTAACGATCCGCTCAAAGCCATGTACGCGCTATCTGTATCCATTTCTACACACTGGAAATCATGTGTATCGATGTATCTATAATTAAAAAATTGGTGATTGTCTTATTTACGGTTATGACTACTGTTTAAGTTAACTATTAGGTTAATAGAGGAAAACCATGAGTGGCTAACTTATCCATAAAGTCGTGTAAAACTGCATAATTCTCAACTTGGCGTACTGTAGTACCGAAAAACCCAAGTGTACAAGAACATTCATACTCAGCTGAAATGAATATAATAATTATTAATAAGATGAACTTTAAGAACGCAACAGATTTTTGTATTGACTTTAATTAAATTTTAAAACGTACCATTTTTTTAGCACTTATCATTTCGTAAAAATCCTCTGATATCTCCTCCATAGAAACAAATTTGTTTTTGTTTCCTTCGATGTGGAATGAAGCTTTTCTGGTGCCATCAATGTACTTGACCTTTGTATGTTTTTCCTTGTCCGTGATTGTTTTTCCATAGGCAGCGTTTCCTAACAATTTACTGGCAGTGGCAAGCAACTCTGGACTAGGGCCCCTATCTCCCATTCTCCTAGCATCCAAAACCGATGTTCAAAAAGCCTCAAAAGCGTTTTTAGGGACGTGTTCTATGAGCTGATAGACTTTGGTGATTTTTAATCCCTGTTTGAAGTACCACTTCAACAATGGACTCATTAACAACATCTTTTCTGCAAACATGCTTCCGACTAGCGAGCGTTGTGGGGTATTTAGGAATCCTTCGGTTTTGGCAAAGTCTCTCATCTCATCACTCAAGTGCTCTCTGCTCAACATCGTGTTTTTAAAAATTGGAGGCATTTCGGTAAAATTTATCATTTAGACCCTCGGGGACTTTGATATCACACTCAACAAATCCAAAAAAATCTTCTGATTGAACACTCCCCACCGCTTCTACTTGATTTAGTTCTTTTTCAAATTGTTTGGGATATAAAGAGTCGTAAAAAGTGTTGACAAAGTTTTGTACATTTGTGTGAGTTTTTACGCCAGTCAACCATTCACACTGGCAAATCGAGATGACTGTATAACCAAAAGTTTGGAGATACTCTTCATTTTCCAACGTGTCTCTATGCAACTGAGCCATTGACTTTTTCCTAGTAGGATGAAGCTCCTGATGTCTAGCGTTGTTGAAAGTGCAGTTGTGTCCGTGCCAAAAACATCCTTGAAATTGAAAGACGACTCAAGTTTCAACGCAAAATCCATCGACGCGGAGACCTCGTTGTCGGAGAGCAACTTCTCCTCCGTTGAGCTGTTGTCTGATGTTGGCTTTTTTTGCAAACATTTGGTACTGGAGCCAGCTGTGCGCTGAATCGCTAATTTTTACTGGATCGGCGACGAAGGAATTCTCAATTTTTCTTCTACGAGGATATCCTGTAGGCATTGACTGCATCATACACCATAGGTAGAGAGCATGTGCATCGACTCCATAGGTCCTGTCACAATTTTTTTTTTTCTGAGCCAATGTTCTCTATTTCTCGTCAGTTCCTTTTCGTGATATCTGTGCATCACCAGACTGGGACCTCCAACGATGTTTTTCTTTATCAAGTAATACAGATCCGCATTGCATTTGTCAATCAGGCAGATTGGGAGAGTCTGTCAAAAGGACTTACCGAGTTCTTGAAAATTTAAATGGGAAGAAAGTTGCAAAGGAGATGGTTGGGGAGCTTTGTTAAACATCTACCAACTTGCCAATCCGGGTAAAGATATACCATCTTCAAACATGTCAATCCCGTGCTCTCTGTAGATAGCTCTTTGTCTTTTCAAAGCTTGAACAAATGGGGTTACGTCCAAATTGTTGTACCACTTTAAAAGATCTCTCATGGTGCTCATGTTGTTAACTTTCCATGCTTTCTGACAAATGGCATGCTCTTCTTTGCTGATGCTTTTCTGCCTTCAACGAGCTGTAGAAAGCTTCTCTCGGTGATAGATCTTTTTGTTGCAGTTGACTCAAGTCTTTCATCCATTCGTAAGGAAAAAATCCTTTTGCGACTTCACATTTGTATGCTTTGATATACATTTCGTAACCGTATCCAGGAGCGATAAAGTTTGTGCAATTCAAAAACAGAAACAATCCTATGCTGATCACAGGCATCTTGGTTCCTTTTTTGACAACAAAAATCAAAATCTTTAACTGAGATGTCTTTCAATTGTTTTAGCAAAATTCCTTTCATCACGTTGATGTCATAACTCTGCGAATTGAATCCTAGAATAGGAAGCTCTTCCGTGTACTTTTCCAGTTCAATCAGAACTCTGGAGGCTCCTAGTTTTTGTCTAAATGGTTTTTGTTCAAATGGTGATTGACCGAGGAATTTTTGCTCGGCTTTTTCCACTCGATGTATCTCATCGTCTACTCGTTCTATGATTTGTGAAAAGCTTTTTCTCACTCGGATGTACGCTTCTTTTGCGATGTTTTCCAAATGTAGGATAAATTTTTCAACAAACTTTCTACTATCACCATGGCTGATAATACATCGAGGCATTTCAAAACCTGGTACGTTTGAACAAATGGAAATGCTCAAGAGCTCATGTTTGCTGGTGTAGAAAGTGGTGTCTGTATTTTTATTGTCATTGCATTCAGGAAGCAAACACTCAATATCGTACGTGACAAACTACGGCTAATATCTCAAAGGGTCATCCATGCTGATATTTATTCCAAATTGTTCTCTGAACTTGTCAAAAATTGTGGTGGTTGGTTTGTATTCTCCTCCAGGAATATCTATGGTCGTTGCGTCCGAGGTTGAGCATCTGTGTCTTTTCAGATTACCAAATCTGTCAAAACAAGTGGAACATGTTGGACACTTGTATGCTTTGGTATATCCTTCCAAGTTTGTGATGAGACTAAAATGTTTGCCTTACAGATTGAGGTACAATTTATTTTCGTGTTTTGAATACGAGCACCAAATCACCATAGATGTTTTGTTTTCGTGTAGTGTGAACACCGTTATCTTTACATCAAATTCTTCTTTCAAATCCAACTAATCCATTTCATCAACTCCTTCATCCAAAAATTTTCTCTCTCACTCCTCCATTAGATATCTATCGCTTGCTTTGTTCTGTGGATTTACTGTAAATAGCGCTTGAAAAGTTTCTGTACAACTTTTGCACCTGGTCGAGTTGATCGAGTATTATTATCCTTTTCAAGCATCATTAGCATTGTTAAGCATCTGAAGAAACACAAATTATCATTGTATGCTACACCATGACTATTGCGTACCATGGTACGAATATATCGATTGAGGTAAATATGAGGAGGAACTGTGTTCGAAGTATCAATCTTTTTACGTCCTCCAACTTTTCCCATTCCAATAAATTTGTAAAAATAAAATGTGATGTTTGTAATCTACATCACTCTCCAAGCTGTATTTGGTCTTTGTCTCAAACTATTAGCGCGGTGATCGGTCTCAGTGACGTCGATGAAGAATTCATTGAGCTGTCCTTCGGATTCTATCAAACGAGCTCTCAAATAGATGGTGGCGCTGTTGGATGATGAGTGAAAATACTGTAGCAGAGTTCGCCGCCATTTTTTTTCCAGGATACACCCTATGCTGCAGTTGACTTTTGCCCTCGAACTCAAGTCTCTCAAAACTTTTTTTAAAAACTTTAATGCTCCCGATCTGCGATAGTCACTTTGGTAGATGTCGGCTTGGTCTCTTGAAATTCCATCCCAAAGTCTTACGTTTAAACTGTCTATGACATTACCCAGTCTGTGTTTGGTTTTCATGGCACCCCAATATCTGCCTATCAGCTCATCTCATTTTTCATCATGAAAAGCTGAAGGTTGGCTATCATCCGCCATACCTAGAGAGGACACTTTACTAGGTATTTCGAGTCTTGACTCATCCATTTCTTGTCCTTCATTCTCTTCTTCGTCATCATCATCATCTTGATGATGATCATCATCCCCTTCTTTAATCCTCAATCCTTCACCATCATCATTTTCCCCAAATGGATCCTCATCATTTTTTTCAACAGCATCTTCCACAATCAGATCCATATCTTCGGCTATTTCACTAACATCCAGTCCTGTGCCTTCCACACCCATTCCTATCTAATTAACTGGTTTATCAGGGATTCGAAAACAAATAAAATGGTCTTTGAACCTTTTTCAATTGATTTGTCTTCTGTCTCCCTCTTCCACATTCATCCGCAGATAATCTGAGTCTTGTCTACAAAACAAAAACAAAAATGACTACTTGTAATAAGTTTGCTTTGAGGCGTACTCAGTGTACAGAGTACCACAAAAACCGCACTCCAAAACAATTATTTATTATTTAAAAACTCACCGATCACTAAGAGTTTTAGTATTTTCAGTGGATGGTGAAACTTGAGGACCAAATAATTTTTTTTCACAACCATTTACAAGTTCAAACTCCATTTCAATGTCATATTCGTCATCTGGATTTCTGTGTCTACAAAAACAAAAATGATAACTTGTAATAAATTCCTTTTGAGTCGTACATAATGTACAAAGTGTAACAAAAACTGTACTCCAAAACAATTATTTGTTATTTAAAAACTCAACGATCACTAAGAGTTTTAGTATTTTCAGTGGATGGTGAAACTTGAGAACCAACTGTTTTCTCTTCAAAACTATTTACAAGTTCAAACTCTATTTCAATGTTATATTTATCATCTGGAATTCTGATTCCCATGTCATTTCTCACAAGCAAATCCCAATCCGCCTTTATTTATTTTTTATAACCCTCTTCCATTTTTATTCTCTCTCCTAAAATTAAAAAATAGTATTAAAATTCGAAGTTCCCAAAAAAATATTATATTACATTGAAATCGATTTATAATAACTCACTTATTTATGTTCTTTTGATAACAGGTAAATATCATCTGTCTAGCAATTGGTTTTATAAGTATTAGTTTTTGTGTGAATGTGCAAATAAAGAAAATAATAGTCAAAAACCGAATAATAAACAATTAGAATCTAGTTATATCCACTCGGATAAAATCACAATTTCATCATCGTACCAACATCAAAGTCTGTTCAGACTACCTGAGAGAGCAAATCATCAACAACTAGGATTTAAAAGATAGTTCCATAGTAGTAGTAGTGCTACTACCTACTATATAGTTAATAATAGTAAATAATTAGAAGCTAATTTTTACCACTCAGATTGCAGTTGTGAAAAAAACAAAACTATGGAAATAGTCTCGGAGTATATCTTCTCTATAACACTTATACTCCCTGAGTACAATTAATTATTAATAAATAATTAAAACTCAGATGTTAGCTTTCTGACAGATAAAGACAACTCAATTTTGTCAATGTCAGAGACTGTGATCTTGAGAGCAAACAGGCTAGACTCTAAGAGCATAAAACTATCTAGGTGAGATAATTCTATGACTAGGAGTACGCATCCACATACATCGTAATAGGAGCTCGACTTTTCCACAGTGTGTCAATTTTGTCAACAACCAAAAACTTCGCATTTTTGAAAGCAAGTCAATCAAGTTGAGTTTTTTCAACTGGTGTTAAATAATTATTTATTATTTCTTACCTTATTGCTGAAGGTCCTCCATGTAGTTGTAGGAGTATATGCTAAAGTAGATGTTGTTCCTTCTGAAAATGTTGCTGGAGTGGATGATTTCTGTGTAAAAACGGTGGTTCTTATATAGTCAAAGTTGTACTGATTGACCCCAGCACAAATCTTACTTAACTGAAAAAAATGCTGTTTACATCGCACGAAATCCCTTTATAATATATGAGGATTTCTCGTGCGAAGAAGTTTTTTTTTGAAAAAGTTTTTTTCTCGCAAGGAAACTTAAAACAATGTTTTATTCGCACGAAAAAAAACATTTTCCGTCTGAAAAAACACATTTTTCACGCGAATAAAACATTTTTTCTTGCGAATAAAACATTATTTTTTGTTAAAAAAATGATTTTTTGCGCAAGGAATTTTTAAAAAATTCCCATAAGAAATCGTTAAAAAAATAATGTTTTATTCGAGCGAAAAAATGATGTTTCGTTCGCACGAAAAATTTGCTTTTTAAGACAGAAAATGTATTTTTTTCAAGCAAATAAAACATTAATTTTGAGAGACAACAATTGGGTTATTATAACTAGTGTACGTAGTTGATTAGTTTTTGTTGCTTCATTCATGTGTTTAGTTTAATTTATTTTCTCCAGACTGTAATAGTATTTTATTTACTTACAGATTCATATGAACCACTGTCTGTTTTCACACACAAATCATCCACTCCAGCACTAGTGTCTAAAGGAACAACATCTACTACATGTACTAGATCTCTCAGCAATAAGGTAGAAATTAATCTATAATAGAAGTAATTACTTCACCCTAATATTAGTTGGTAAAAATCAACTATTTACTTCGTGAAGTAACACGGAGTTAACACCTGAGTTTTGATCATTTATTATCAATTTTACTTAATTAGTTTACACTCTAATGAAGGTGTACTTGTAGAACCTCTTGTTTTATCTTTGACATTGACAAAATTAATTTAGAGACAACAACTAGGGTTTAATTATTTATTACTAGGGATATTCTTGTAAATTATGATGTTCCTCCTAAAAATTTAAACATATTGCTTTATTATTTATATTATTGCACACTATGTCATTTAATTTTTTGATTGTCATGGATGAAATTTCTGAATCACTCATTAGTATAACTCCAGAAGAGAGAAAAGTCACAAAAACGATAACAATTACTAACATGATGATGCGCAAGAAACACCAACAAAAAAGCGAGCTCTTCCCAAATTGATTATGTCTACAGACAAAACCGTAAAGATCAAGAGTTTAAAGAAGTGAGTCCTGATGCGGACAAAGCTCCGAAGCTTGCAAAGATTCTCGAAGGATAGAAACCAAGCGAATTGCAAAAGATTGAAACTTACCATTTGCTGAAAGCTCTCGATGTTCCAACCATTATGGAGGTTTTTTCTGTCAATAGCAATACTGGTGTCTTTGGCGATTCCTTTTTTCTCTCGAATACTATGACAAAAACAAGTGTGCGACAACTTCAGAGAGTCGTTTGCCCAAGTAAAATGGTGGAAAACTTCAATCTTTCCAACTACCCATTACCTTGCATCGTTGTCTACTTGGGCGAGCTTCAGAAGCTTAAAAAGGAAAAAAGTACTTGCCTTAATCTCAAACGCATTAGCACGAAAAACTTGTACTTGAGGGAAGTTACTGCTGAAGCTGAATGATTGAGAAAGATGACCAAGGATATGCTCTATCGCAGATACAACATAGATTATCTCGCTAATTTTAATCAGTCCTCAATTTTTCCTTACATTGGTGTCGTTGAAAGATTCATGCAACAACGTTTCAATAGAGAAGATTCTATCAAATCTTGTATCAGATACATCTTGGAAAAAAATGGAAAGAGAGAGTTGAGAACCCTTCTCATACCAAGCAGATATATCGAAGATGCTAAAAATTGTGCTTCAGGTGTAATGATTTACAAAGGAAGAAAAAAGGGGAGCAATGGAAATATGTATCACAATGTAGTCTTCCTGTTCACAATGAGTAGTACTGAATGGGAGCAAAATTTATGTCAAGGAAAATACGCTGAAGCGTCGACCAAATTGGTTACAAATTGGGAAATTCCAGATTTCTTGCATGATGGATATGAGGAGATTGAAGGAAATATCAGCGTTGACAATACCTACTAGACTATTTCTAGTGTTTTTTGTTCAGCTATTATTTTTAATCACTATTATAAACATTTCATTGAGTTATTTTAAACTTTTTCAGATCTATCGCTAATATGTTACCAAAAATGGTTTTTGTAGCAATTATTATAAACATTTCAACTATTATATTACACTACCAAGAAATTTAACAAAAGTTGCAGCTGAGCAATACAGATGCATAAAAATGTCATGTTAACAGGGGCTGTAAATCGGAGGTTAGCTCCAGAGGGTAACTCTAAATTGAATCGCCAAATAACATATGTGACCTGATCTGCTCATCTCATACTAAAAAATTCAGGAGAGGAAAAAGTTCATGTGCCAAAGGTAGAAAAAGACTAAAAAATGACAAGAGCAACAATAGCGCAGCTGTCTTTATTCATTTACACTAATAAGTCATACAATAAATACTGATGTAGAGTGAACATCTCGGATTGCACCCCGATCAAAAACCCCGGTGGCTTGAACTGCTCATATCTTACCACTCATATGTATCTACATTGAGCACAACATTGGCTAAAATAAATATTGCTGAAAATTCTCAGTCATATTTCCAGATTTTTCGTGTCAAGTAAAATTTGCTAATCCTATTGTGGCAGATTTTTACTGTCAAGTCTCCTTATGTATTTTTTCTAAACTTACAGTATCACATTGCTACTATTCAAAGTTTGGTGGAGAAGAGTGTGACCATTATGGTGCAAGTCTAATTAATCAACTCATGGCCGGCTGGCACGGTGACAACTACCATAAGTTCCAATAAAGTATGAGCATAAAGTTCATAATTGGAAACAGAGAAGATAAAAGCTGCAAGCGCATAGCAAAATGCAGATCATTTAAGGGAATCCCTCCCTGTGCTATCTGAGCATGGGCAAGACTTCAGGATATGCCAGGCATTATTGGACAACAAACTGTGAATTTTTGTGCAATGTTTTACATATACATATACCATAGACCTTGTTCCATCCAATATTCTAAGAGCTGCAGTCAGAATGTTTAAAAATACAAAACATTCGGGAAAGTTGCGTAATTTGTTTTTAACGAATTTTACAGGTGATGAACAAACATATATGGTATAAAGGCAGAAAAACCTGGAAAAAGAACTAAGCTGATATTCATGAATATTCTTGTCTCATCCCTCTACCCCAGCCCCCCCCCCCCCCCCCACCATTGGAGACCTTCAAACTTCACCATATCCTCTTTTTTGATCACCGACTTCACTTGCACCATCTCCCTGTCTCCAAAATGTCTTCATATTCCAGTATGCCGCATCTCTCGGCAAAAAACCTGCTCAAAACCTCCAGCACTGTGGGAGTTGCTGAATCTCTCAGAGAGAAAAAGTTTTTCAATCTTCAGCAATCCTGCACGTAGAGCACCCGTCATTAAGCCAAGTGGTTTAGGTGGATCTCATCGGTCTCGTCATTGGTTACAACGTGAGTAATTGAGTCGTGAATCAATGACAGAGACTTGAAGTTGTCATGGTAGTGGGTAAAGTCCACTGTATGGCTAAAAAACAAGGTGGTGGTGGTGGTGGCGGCAGCGGCGGCTGCGGCAGCGGCAGTGGCGGTGGTGGTGGCGGTGGCTTTGACGGGAGCGACTGTCGTAATCTTTAGTTTTGGAAATGTTCTGGAATGCAGGGTCAACATGTCAACAAAACAAAGATTAAACAGGTTTATTTTAAAGCGTGATGTTTACTATACACAAATAGATTTAACTAATAGATAAGTAAAACCTACTTTGCTCTTGATTAAAACAGTATTTCTTGACGTCAAAGACTTTGCAGTCTTGAGAGCAATCAGTTAGGCTCTAGGAGCACACCTTCACAGCGCAAGCTACCTAAGTAGAATCAATAATAAATAATTAAAACCCGACTAATGCCTCTCTGACAAAAAAGACAATTTGGTCAGCGCCAAAGACTTTGCAGTCTTGAGAGCAAACCGGCTAGACTATAGGAGAACAACTTATACATAGTGCGACCTAGTACCTTAGTACAACTAATAACAAACTATTAGAAACCAGCCATGGCCTCTCTGACCAAAAATGTCAGTTTTGTCAGCGCATTATCCTTTGTAGTCTTGAGAGCAAGCCAGCTAGGCTCTAGGAGCACACCTTCTCCACAGCACAACTAGTTGAGTTCTTCAACGGAAGAAAAATAACTATTTATTATACCAAACCCCATTGCTGAGAGTCCTAGTAGTAGTAGTAGACATTGTTCCTTCAGTCACTGATGCTAGAGTGGATGCTTTCCATGTAAAAACAGTGCCTCCTAAATAGCTAAGGTTGCACTGACTCACCTGTTGCTACAGCCAATGAAGAGTTTGGCATGAAAATCTTCATATATTATCTCCAAAATTATTTTCAGTCGAGAGAAGTTTTTTATATTTTATAAAGCTCTTCTTGCCCTAACAAACATTTTTAGGTGGGGCGAATTTTTTTTTTGTACATTATAACATGTTTTTCATGCAAAAATCTTTTTCTCAGTAGCTCGAAATTTCTTATATATTTAATGTGTTTTTCAGGTGAAAAAAAGCTGTAGTCGCACAAAATTTCCAATAAATTATAACGTTTTTTTTAGCGATAAAGCATTTTTCTTACAGCAAAATTTCCTATGTATTATAATGTGTTTTTCACATGAGGCTTCTCATTGACTGTATGGAAAAGTCAGTCAGTGCAACTTCAACTATTTAGGAATCACTGTTTTTACACGAAAAGCATCCACTCTAGCATCGGTAACTGAAGGAACAACTTCTACTAGAACTACTAGGACTATCAGCAAACAATTGAGAATTAATAAATAATTGTTCAACCCTAGTTGAAGAACTCCACTAGTTGTGCTGTGGAGAAGGTGTGCTCCTAGAGCCTAGCTGGCTTGCTCTCAAGACTACAAAGGATTTGGCGTTGAAAAAATTGACATTCTTTGTCGGAGAGGCCATAGCTGAGTTCTAATTATTTGTTATTAGTTGTACTAAGGTAGGTCGCACTGTGGATAAGTTGTTCTCCTATAGTCTAGCCGGTTTGCCATCAAGACTGCAAATTATTTGGCCTTGAAAAATTGTCTTTTTTTGTCAAAGACTTCATAGCTGGGTTTTACTTAGTTATGATTAATAGTACTTAAGTAACATTTGTTGTCAAAAGATTATTAAAGTCACATGCGAAGTATATACAATGTTTATTATTAGTCGTTTACACAAGTTTTTTTTAGTTTTCTTTAGAACTACTTATAAAGATGTCAACAGATTACAAAATGGTAGCAGAAAACAATCTTAAGCCTCTGTGTCAACATGACTTGTCAGTCCTGCAGAAGTCGTTTGATGAGAAATTTGAAGACGCATTAACAATTCTCGCAAGCAGTGTTCAATATCATCTACAAAATGGGCACAACAACTGAAGGGTTTTCGATAGGAAACTCATCTAGCGCTAAAGCGCTTAAAGAGTGAAACCACAACAAAGATTTGAAGAATGAGTGCTGAATTACTACAACAGCAGCAATAAATTCTGCTAAATATTCTTATCCCTATCATCCAAACTGCTGTAAAAAGACAAATTAAAAATCATTAAACCCTCAAAAGATGTGGAATTCCACAAAAAAACACGTAGGCTGTAACACACTTTCTACATTAAGTATTAGTCTGCCATATTTTGACCGACTTGATTCATTTTTTTATAATGAGTACTACTTGCTAAAAAGCAATATCTAGACGTATTTTAGTCATTAAATTTGTTGTCAAAATTGTATACTTTCTGTAATAAAGTTTTAGTAACCTTATGCTCAAACCAATATTCAAAGAAAATGTATCCACATTCGCATTTCAATACCTAATTATTATCTTTTGAGGGCTGTCAATAACATTATAATAATACAACACTTCATTGTTATACACTAGTAAAACCAACAATCAAAACTGTTATACCTACAAACATCAATATAAAAAAACCCAGCTCAATAAGTACTTAGATAATAATCACAATCATATGCAATATTACAAGCACTAACAACTGTGATAATCGACACCTGATGTATTGCTCAAAAGAGCACTCTGGAACCAGGAGAAATTAATTGTCCTTAGACACCAAGCCACAGATTTGCTCCTATTTTACAAAAAGGTGGCTTGTTAGCAGGGGATGTAAATTGGAGGTTTGATCTGGAGGGTAACTTTAAATTGAACTGCAAAAAACTCATTGATAGAAAATGTCAAAAACATTATGCTAAGGAATGATCCTCTAGACCTGGAACAATTCATCAAATTGCAGCGCAACAAGAAAGAGTCACAGTAAGAAGATTTAAGTTACACTAGCATCGCCAATCACTAATGGCAAAATTAATGATCAAAATTTTTCGCTCTCATCACCAGCTCCTACTACTCCTACATTTAATCTGAAAATAACATAGCCACTAAAAGGGAAGCTATTTGACAACAAAACCTGGAGAGTAGGCGAGAGTGTCGTGATGTATGGTGATGGTGACGATGTTCATGGAGTTGAACAGGAACTGACACAGCAACTCGACTGTTTTGAAAAAAAAAATCTTCAGTGTGACACCAAGCAATGGCAATTGAGCAATCGATGTCAAAATGCCCAAACTACATAAGTTGATTTTTTAAAAAATAAGACCCGAAAACAAATAAGATTAAAATAGCAAAAGGTTTGTTGAATCACAGGCTTTCCAAAGTTTATTGTAAACAGTCTTAACTGAGAAAGGTGCAATAAAATCAGAGACTGGAACTACAGCAGATTTAAAAGTCTACTAGCTAATCAAGGAACTACAAGGTTTAGAAGATCTTTGCAACAAATACGATCTAAAAAACAGGTTTAGTGAAGAACTTAAGCTGAATATTGGAGATTATGTGAGAATCAGTTTGGTGAGAGCGGCTTTTGAGAGAGGATATGCATTAAACTAGACCATCGGAGTTTTTACAATCACCGATGTATTGAATAATTAAAGACCTACAGCATAAAAAGTGAAAGAACTTGTGAGAGAAAGCATTGAGGAAGTTTTATATGAAAAAAACGGCAAAAAATTAAAACAACCAACAACATGCAGAATTGAAAAGATGTTGGGAAGAAAAAGATGAGCAGAAAAAAGACATATATTAATCAAATGGTTGGGATATAGAGATAAGTTTAAGGAATGAAAATACGAATAGTTTAAAAACCAAGATGGCTCGGCACTAATATCATAATCATTTAGACTGTCAATGTTGCGACCTTACCCTTGAACATTAACAACATTGACTTTCCACGAAATATAACTCTATTTTTATTTTTATACCTCTGGATATCATTGGCACTAGATGGGAGGTAGCTCTACTGGACTTACTTAATTTTAACAATTGGAAAAATTTCCCTAGGGTAAAATATTTCTGGACAGAATAACAAATTCCATAAAGTCAACAAACCTCTCATCCTAATTGGTAATGGAAGAAATTCTAGCATAGAAGAGTTTGATAGTGTCATTCAAAGAGTTTATGTAATGTGCTTAAATATTCAATTTGCCATCTCGTATGACAAGTGACCAACACCAGTGTATTCACAAGCAGTGTTCCTAATACCACAGCCAGTTTGTCCGAAAACAACACCCACATCTTTGGATTCAAACAAAGTGGAAAAGCTACATATACTCAACATAGATAAAGTTTCGTCACACCACAGGATATAATTTATGGCTTAAGATATTTACTTGGCTATTCTCACATTGTTGACAGCAAATTGGTAGAAGGTACAAATCTAGCTTTGCTAAGAAAAATTCCGCTACAATGAAAAAATACAGTCCTCTATCAACAAGTTAAACATCATCATTATGTCGATGTGGCATCATTCAATAACAATCTCATCCAAATAATTATAACCAGCGATGATGGCCAACAGATACCTTTTGATGGTGGGAAGGTCATCCTGACAGCACGCCATAGAGAAGATGACGTAATGAGTGTGGTTTAATTTGCACAGAAAGACTCTAAAGAGTTTTTTGAACAGTATACACAATGCAAGCTCAAAACTGTCTCAGAGTGTACAGCAGATCACAAATTATGCCAGATATGAGTGGCAACAGATCCGGTAGCATGTTTTCTTCAATAACCAAATCAGCAAAACTTTTTTCTAAAAAATAGCTCCCTGACTCAGAAAAAAGAGCTCTGACAATCAGTAGCAATGTGGCAAGTGGCATTACCAAACGACCCTTCGCTTCCTCAACAAAGAAGAAGGGATTAGAACAACTTAATGGCGTTGGTAGAGGCCTTTTAAATGCGGTGAGACCCAATTATGCCGAAAGCAGGAAAAGATCAACTGCTTAGAGAGGACTTAGCAGATTGAGAAGATTTATATGTTAGCTTTTATCATATCTACAATGACCCTAATAAAAGAAATCCTGGCTTCAGAGTATAACTTTTCAACAGGGGATTAGATGGCGGGATCTATCTATAATATATATCACCCATTGGAAGTGCTTGCAATGCAACCTACAAATGTTTCAGTAGAAAGATCAGAGTATGCAGTTATCAGACCTGACAAGTAATGGTCAGATTGAGATAGGTGTAAGGGGTGGCCACAAATATTATCTCAATCTTCACAACTCCTTTCAAAAGTCAAAGCTGTGGTGGCCCAAAGGTGTTGGGACTGATATTATTGGCTCAGTTGACAATGAACCTGAGTGGATTGGCGACTCCTTCCACACAATGTTTATGCAATTAACACTCTTTACGGAAGAAAAACTTAATGAGTATGCCAAAATTTATGGATTGTCATCTTACTTTTCACTACTGCTAGAGACTAATGCTATAAACAATAAATACATAGTAAAGGTAGACTGTTGGATGTACAATGACTCAATGAGTAAACATGTTGCTGATCACGGCACCACTGACAAAAACGAGGAGGCACTTTTAAGGGGTGGAAACATCATAGAGTTTACCAGAAAGCCTCATCTCATGCTTTTTCAACCAAACAAATTGATCGTTCCTTGACCTACACTCAAAGTGGAGTTCAAACACGTGTCCAGCAAATAAACTCTGTTTGTTGCCAACAATGCGCCAACTGGAGGGGTGAAAAATATAATTGACAAGTTTGAGTTGGATTTGTACAAAGTTAAAGTCAATCCTTTGATGCAAACTGCTCAACTCGGCTTGGCGTTGGACCATCACAACTACACTTACTCGGTTGATCGAAAGAGAGTAAAGTTGTACAGAATTCCAAGTGGAATGGCGCAGTTGGATGTACATGTAGCTTTGGAAGAAAAAAAGACAAAAAACCCAAAAATTTTATCTAGGGCTGGATCACCACAACTCTTCATTTGGAGACTTTTTCAAAAGCTCTTTAGAATGCAACACGATAGTGTGAAAAGCGTCGGAGTGAAAGTCGACGATTGCCACATTGGAAAAAAATTTACAAGCCAAACTTTGGTCTAGAAGTTTATGGATGATAATCCATCAGTTTCTACCCAGAAGTAATCATTTGTATGATGTCAGACTAATTTGCATTACAACACATATATCTAAACAGAAATACGATACAAAGATTCGACTTGAGAGGTAATTTTTTCAAGGAAGGATTTCACTCTATGAAATATGTTTTGACTAATGTCAAAATTCCATTTACCACCAACACCACTGAGGGATTGTCGCTCGTTGCCTACTTTGTGAAAGATGGTGTATTGGAAATGGGAAAGATTTTTCAATTGGCTGTAGCCAGTGAAATAGTGCTTTAAACGGAATGATGAATACAGTTCTGATTTTGTGAATAATAACTTCAGACGATATCTGTCACTCTCGTCCAATCAACTTAGGATGTGAAGAAGCTTTCCTTGGAAATACTTCCGACATTTCCAAAATGCTTTTATGTGTTCAACTCGAATTATTCCAATCAACCCGGAAAACATGTGTATGGAGATGGAAAAATATTGGATTTCAGCACTAATAAAATCAGTCAGCTATGTCCTGTAATAGTGTGCAGATTTGCTAGAGTATTGTTGGCTGTGTCACCAGAGACGGTGAGTTCTTTATCATAGGTGACTCTACCAGCTTGAGTGAAAGCAATTTGTTGGGCCTATAAGTGGAAAGCGGAAATCCACTGCACAACATAGAGAAATATGTTATTTTGCATCCAGCAGTGACAGAAAACTTTACCTTCCATAACAATCTTAATGGAGGCTTAGAAAATGGTGTTCTGCTATATACTTGCATAAATATGTCTATCTGTTTATAAAATTGCGCCAACATACCCAGTAGGTGGTAGTGCTCCAGTCATTTCTTGGGTCCATTGAGAGAATTGTATGGTCAAAGAACTGTTGGTGATTTTTTTTGCAGTAACTCTCATACTCCCAGTTAACCCTGGTAGCTCTGTAAATAAATTTTTTCAATTATATAACATAACTACTGTATGACTTACTACGCAATGTATTATATATGGTATTCAAACTTGACTCTGCCAGGCATAGCATAAACTATTATAGTAACTATATTATAGGAGCTATGATTTGTAACAGCTAGCAACCAGAAACATAATGAAAATCTGCTACTTTGTGACAAATTTTATGGATAGCATCACAGAAGACAATAGATTGATGATATATATTACTATTACTATTAGTTTCACGCGGTATGGTCACACTGCAATCATCATTTTATCTGATGGTTGCAGTGTGACAACACTGCATGAAACTAATAGTAATAGTAATATATATCTTCAATCTATTGTTATCAAAATACTTTCTTCTGTGATATTATCTATAAAATTTGTCATGAAATAGCTGATTGTCATTGGTTCTCATTGCTAGCATTACAAACCATGTATCTGAAAGCAAAAAACGCTGATAAAGGGGGCTTAAATTGGCATCAAAAAGCTGTATTGGTTTAATGTAGTAGTGTATACGCAATTCCAAAGTACTCACCATATCCAAACACTTGTACTTCTTCCAACTCCACACCTGTACCTCCATTAGTTCGTATGCCAAAGAGTCTAGTTGCAGGATTTTGATATCCTCTGTCACACCTTATTGCGAAGATGTATCCTAAAGCGTGGATCATACGGTAACATATGGACCAATCATCAACTCCATCTACATTTGGAGCAACCTCTGTAGCTCTGTGGTTGGTCAAGAAGTCGATGTTGTTTCGTGTAATTGCTAGAAAATAGTTTAACTGCATTTGGGCTGATGGACAAGCGTTTTAAGCCATTCAAACACAAAAACTTCAATTACGTTTTAAAAATGCTTAACAATAGTATATAAGAAGCAGATCTGCATCATGGTGTTTACGGAAAACCAGTTTCACCTGGTTTCAAAGTTTGTGTGCACCAAGGTTTGATTATGTCAGTTGTTAGTGTTTGTAAAATTGCATGATTAATTATTATCTAAGTATTAATTGTGCAGGGATTGTTTATATTGGGGTTTGTATCACGGCTTTGATTGTTGGTTTTGTCTACTGTATAAAAATGAAGTGTTGTACTATTTTCAGTCTTCGAAAGTAATAATTAGGTATTAAAAAGAGAATTTTGATACAATTTGTTTGAGTATTAATTTGAGTGTGAGGTTAATAAAACTTTATTAGAGTAAATATACAGTTTTGACAAAGAATTAAAAACTTTAATTGGCCAAATAAGTATAGATAATGCTATTCGACAAGTAGTGTTGATTATAAAAACGTAACTCAAATCGATCACAATATGACAGACTATTAGGTAATGTAAAAAGTGTTTTACAGTTTGCCTCTTTTTTGTGGAATTCCGCATCTTTTGATGCTTTATTAATTCATTATTTATCTTTTTACGTTATTTTTGTTGATCGGGAGAATGATATTAAGCAGACTTGGTTGCTGCTGTTGTAGCAATCAAGGATGCATTCTTTAAATTCTTGTAGTGTTTCCACTCTTTAAGCACTTTAGAGTTAATCGAGTTTTTTGTCGAAAACTCTTCAGTTGTTGTACCCAGCTTTCGTTGATGATACGAACACTACTCATGAGAAGTTGTAATGCATCTTCAAGTTTTTCATCCACGAACTCTGCAAGACTGTCAAGACTTCTTCAGATGGAGGCTTAAGACGGTGTTCTGTGGTATTTTCATCGTCTGGAGACATTTTTTACAAATAGTTCTAAAAAACAAAAATCTTTTTTGTGAATGACTAATAATGAACAACATAAATATTTAGTATGTCACATGAATAATTTTTTGACATCAAACTTTACCTAACTACAACTAACAATAAATAATTGGAACCCAGTCATTGCCTCTCTGACAACAAAAACACAGCTGTCAACTCAAAAGACTTTGGTTCTTGAGAGTAAACCAACTAAGCTCGAGGAGTCCACCTTCACCACAGGGCGAGCTACCTAACTACAATTAACAATAAAAAATTAGAACCCAATCGTTGCCACTCCGACAATAAAGACAATTTTTGTCAACGCCAAAGACTCTGCAGTCTTGAGAGCAATCCGACTAGGCTCCTGGAGCACACCTTCCCCACAGCGTGAGCTACCCAAGTACAATTAATAAGAAATAATTAGAGCTCAGTTGTTAGCTCTCAAGCAAAAAATACAATTTTGTCAACGCCAAAGACTCCGCAGTCTTGAGAGCAAATCAGCTAGGCTCGAGGAGTACACCTTCTCTACAGAACGAGATACTTAACGACAATCAATAATAACTAGTTAGAACCAAGTAATTGTTTCTCTGACAAAAACAGACAATTTTTGTCATTGCCAAAGGCTTTGCAGTCTTGAGAGCAGACCAGCTAGGCTCTAGGAGTACACATTCTCCACAGCACAACTACTTGAGCTCTTCAACTAGTGTTGAACAATTATTTAGTCATTCTCAACTGTTTGCTGAGAGTCCTAGTAGTTGTAGTAGATGTTGTTCCTTCAGTCACTGTTGCTGGAGTAGATGCGTTTTGTGAATACACAAAATTCTTAAGTAGATAAGTTTGCATATCTTCAGCCAATGAGAATGCTCGAGTAAAAACTCTTAATGATATATAAGAACTTTCTAGAAAAAAGATTATTCTGGCAAAAAGCTCTATGTAATATATAGGAAACATTGCCCTATTAGAAAAATGTTCTTCGCTCAAAAAACGCTTTATGCTATATAAGAAATTTCACGCAAATAAAAGGCTTCTTTGTGCGAAAAATGTTTTACGTTATGCAAGACATTTTTCGCTAATGAAAAAAAAAATTTGAGTGAAAAACACACAACGTCATATCGGGATTATTGCTCGAATATTCTCATTGACTGTAAGGCTGGGTCAATTGGTGCATCTTTGATTATGTCAGAATCACTATTTTTACACAAAGAACATCCACTCCAGCAACAGTGACTAAAGGAACAACACCTACTGCAACTACTAGAACTTTCAGCAATGAGGTAAGAATCAAAGAATAATTGTTTAGCGCTAGTTGATGAACTCGATTAGTTGTGCTGTGGAAAAGATGTACTCCTGGAGCCTAGCTTGGTTTTCTCTCAAGACTGCAGAGTCTTTGGCAAAATTGTCTTCTTTGTCAGAGGCAACAAGTGGATTTTAATTACTTATTGTTTATTGCAATTGGGTTTCTCCCGCTGTGGAGGTGTACTCCTAGAGCCTATTTGATTTAATCTCAAGACTGTAAAGTCTTTGGCATTGACAAAATTCATTTTTTGTCAGAGAGGCAACAACCGGATAGAGCAAGTCAGAAAGCAAATGAACGGTTCTACTTCTAGCATTTTCCTTCATAATAAACCTATCTCTTATTTGTTTTGAAGGCAGGATGGCTCTGAACCCAAAGACACTTTAAAAACTAAAGATTACACCAATTACTTCAGTCTCAGATACCACTGTCACTGCCATCTCCATTACAGACATCGCCGCCACCACCGCTGCCACCATCACCCCAACATCTTCTGGTATGGTGTCAGGTCTAGTCACCATTTTTACCTACTCGCCTTTGAGCCCTACAGCAGATTTTACCCACTCCTACAACAACGTCAAGCCTCTGTCATTGATTCAAGAGTTGATTGCCCTCCTTGTAACCGATGAAAAACCAGTTGAGATCAATCTGAATCACTTGGCGGGAATAATGACGGTTGCTCTGCAAAAATGATTGTTGGAAATTGGAAGTTTTGTTGTTCTGAAAGATTTACCAACTCTCACAGTGCTAGAGGTTTTTGGCGCATCCTATGCCAACCGTTGCTCTATACTCAAATACGAAAAACTTTTGGAAAATGTGACGAGGGTGCGAGTAAAATTGATGATAAATGAAGAGAATATGGTGAAGTTTAAAGCTTTCCAATCAACCATCATGCATACGGTAGTATATATGGTAGTGCAGGATCAAGATTGTCTGAAACTTCACATCGTCAACAACTCTCAATCAAATCTGAGTCTAAAACTACAGGGGCTTTGGCCAACACTCTCAGAAACAAAACCTGGGAACAAATTAATGCCTACTTTGAAATCATCACTTTTGATCATCTCCAGGACAACATAATCATGACATTCAGCAGACTATCCGCATGGAAAAACTCAAAAATAAGACAACGGACAACAACCTTGCGCATTGCTCACACAGTAACCTATAGATTCATTTTTTGGGGATGGATGTTTGATGAGTGAAAAACATGTCATCTCCCCCAGAATTTTTCAGCAATCAAACCTTATGGTAGCGGCGTCATCCACTAGAAAAATGTGAGAACAATCAACAATGGAATGAAAATATACAACCCATCGATCCAGTCAGATGAAGAAGCATCTTTGTTGTTGAGTGACTTGGCTCTAAAAGAAGGAAAAGATTGGAAATGCTCTTTATTCAATGTTAAGGGTGACAACGAAAAAAAATTGACGAAAACAATGACATTGTTAATTATGATGACGATGAGAGCATTGACAGTGATGACAGCGATGACAGTGATGTTGGTGACATTAAACGCAACACAATGAGTAAAACACTGATATCAAAGAACTGAAAAAGGTGTGTGAGTCTTGATTTGCTCCTATTATACTATTAACCACTATGAACATTTTACTAGGTTACAACTAAATAGTTATCATCTAATATCAACGTGATTCTTTTATGGTAGCAGACTGCAGCTACTTTAGGGATGTCTATGTTTTCTTTTAAATGGATGTCATATACATTTAGAGAAATGACGAGTAATTACAGATGCAAGGAGATGAGGAATGCTAAAATACTGAAATACTCTCATTTAACATTGGACTCTGTTATTTGCATTATAGTTTAAAATATGCATACAAGTAATTTCTGAGTGCTTTATTTAATTGCAATAAAACATACTATTATCTTTATTATTATTATTAATATCATTATTATTATCATCATCATCATCATCATCATCATCATCATCATCATCATCATCAGCATCATCATCATCATCATCATCAATATTAATATCAATATTAATATCAATATTATTGTTATTGTTGTCGTTATCGTTATCGCTATCGGTATCGCAATCGCAATCGCTATCGCTATGCAATCGCAACCGCAATCGCAATCGCAATCTCTATCATTACTATTATCATTACTATTATCATTACTACTATCACTACTACTATCACTACTACTATCACTACTACTATCACTACTACTATCACAACTACTATCACTACTACCATCACTACTACCATCACTACTACCATCACTACTACCATCACTACTACCATCACAACGACCATCACTACCACCATCACTACCACCATCACTACCACCATCCCTACCACCATCACTACCACCATCACTACCACCATCACTACCACCATCACTACCACCATCACTACCACCATCACTACCACCATCACTACCACCATCACTACCACCATCACTACCACCATCACTACCACCATCACTACCACCATCACTACCACCATCACTACCAACATCACTACCACCATCACTACCACCATCACTACCACCATCACTACCACCATCACTACCACCATCACTACCACCATCACTACCACCATCACTACAACCATCACTACCACTACCACTACCACTACCATTACCACTACCACTACCACTACCACTACCACTACTACTACATTACTACTGTCACTGTCACTGTCACTGCCACTGCCACTGCCACTGTCAATGTCACTGTCAATGTCACTGTCACTGTCACTTTCACTGTCATTGTCATTGTCATTATCATTATTATTCATCATTATTATTTATCATTTATCGTTTATCGTTTATCGTTTATCGTTTATCGTTTATCGTTTATCGTTTCTCGTTTATCGTTTATCGTTTATCGTTTATCGTTTATCGTTTATCGTTTATCGTTTATCGTTTATCGTTTATCGTTTATCGTTTATCGTTTATCGTTTATCGTTTATCGTTTATCGTTTATCGTTTATCGTTTATCGTTTATCGTTTATCGTTTAGCGTTTAGCGTTTAGCGTTTATCGTTTAGCGTTTAACGTTTAGCGTTTAGCGTTTATCATTTAGCATTTAGCATTTAGCATTTAGCATTTAGCATTTAGCATTTAGCATTTAGCATTTAGCATTTAGCATTTATCATTATTAATTATTAATTAATAATTATCTTTTATCAATCATTAATTATTAATTATAAATTATTAATTATTAATTGTTAATTGTCAATTATTAATTATTGTTATTGTCATTTTTATTGTCGTCGCCGTCGCCGCCGTCGTCGTCGTCGTTATCGTTATCATTATCATCATTATCATCGTCATCATCGTCATCATCGTCGTCATCGTCATCATCGTCGTCATCGTCATCATCGTCGTCATCGTCATCATCGTCGTCATCGTCGTCATCGTCGTCATCGTCGTCATCGTCGTCATCGTCGTCATCGTCGTCATCGTCGTCATCGTCGTCATCGTCGTCATCGTCGTCATCGTCGTCATCGTCGTCATCGTCGTCATCGTCGTCATCGTCGTCATCGTCGTCATCGTCGTCATCGTCGTCATCGTCGTCATCGTCGTCATCGTCGTCATCGTCGTCATCGTCATCATCGTCGTCATCGTCATCATCGTCATCATCGTCATCATCGTCATCATCGTCATCATCGTCATCATCGTCATCATCGTCATCATCGTCATCATCGTCATCATCGTCATCATCGTCATCATCGTCATCATCGTCATCATCGTCATCATCGTCATCATCGTCATCATCGTCATCATCGTCATCATCGTCATCATCGTCATCATCGTCATCATCGTCATCATCGTCATCATCGTCATCATCGTCATCATCGTCATCATCGTCATCATCGTCATCATCGTCATCATCGTCATCATCGTCATCATCGTCATCATCGTCATCATCGTTATTATCGTTATTATCATTATTATCATTATTATCATTATTGTAAGGGACGCTGGCACTCTTCGGTAAAGAGACGCCATATTGTTTACTTAGTTACACAGCCATTACGAACATTTACATTTCTATTCACCTTTATTCTCACTGTGCGTTCTATGCTTGCCAAACTGTATAGTTCTATTGCCATTATCCAGGATACAATTAAATAATTATTTCTATTATATTTTGTTAACTTTTCCACGTAATTATTATTTACTTGCATGTTGGTGCTTCATGGAAGGCAAGGCGTGGCTCGCCAATATTTTTACCCAAAGGTGTGACTTGTGCTAATCACACCCGCCTACTTTGTTTATATGTGAGTGTTCATGAAATAAATATTAGAGTTAGCCTGACTCTCAGAAGATTCTTACTCTCAAGAAGCAGCACTGAGCACAGCTAGAAGCAGCATAACTACAAGCGCTGGTCAACTATTAGCAAGCACGAGGCTTGGCGGAAAGTAAGACAGTTCGCTCTCTTACTGCGTATTCCCTCGACCCGAGGTGTACGACGCAAAGCACCTGGTGCCCTACTAGTTCGACCCACATTGCAATCCGAACTGTGGAGTTCGAAACAAAACTAACACAACAATAATTTCAGCGTAATTATTGTCGGTCTCGACTGAGTCGAAATAGACAAATAGTAATTACCGCACCATTATTGTCGGTGGCCAAAAGTTTGCAACAAACTATAAACTAAACAGTAATTCCTGCGGAATTATTGTATGCAGCAAAGTTCGAAACAAACTTTAAAATAGACAATAATCATGGCACTGATTATTGTCGAGCCTAGAGAGGTTCAGACGCAGCCAATAATTATTGAATAATTATTGCAACTGCCAGCACTTGTTCCACACCAGATTCGGTCGTTCTCTTGCATAACCAAAGTCAGTAGTAGCCTGTTAACAATAATTACAGAATTATTGTGCACTGCATTAGCTAGGGTTGGCAAAGCATTCGGGAGGTGTACAGGTGGCTACCACCCAGACAGTAAATTCCTGTACATTGGTGGCAGCAGTGGGATTGAAGCACCCACAGCGATCTCCCGAATCCCAGAGCTAAAGCGGACATGTCTTACAGGCGGAGAGCCATTAGCACTGACCGCGAGGGGTCATCCATGCAGATCATGGGGACATTGACCAATATCTTGGAGCGGGTGACGGTGACAAACTCAAGAGACAAGTTCAGACTACCCACCTTCGATGGGGAAGGAGACGTTCACTACTTCGTCCAACGGGTTCGAGGAAGTAGCAGGGATGAACAGATGGACACAAGAGGAAGCCATAGTCCAGCTACGCCAGGCGCTAGTCGGAAAGGCGGAACAATGTGGGCGAGGACCTACACAACAAGCCATAGTGGAGGCACTAAGGGCCAGCTTCGGGCTCACCCGAACAGGAGGCCCAAAACAAACTCATGGGGTACAGTAAACATCCTCGAGACACTCTCAGAGAACACGCCCTCCAGGTCGAAAGACTGGTAGAGGCAGCATACGAGGAGCTACCACAGAGAAACCGAGCGGAGTTGACCCTCCAAACCTTTCAAGGTACGTTGGGTCACGCATACCTCCAGAGGCATCTCTTAGCCATTCGGCCCACCAATCTAGAGGAGGCCATCAGAGTAGGAAATGACTACATGCAGATACAGCACCAACCCCTTGCACACTCAAACGTCCATACAATCCATGAAGGATCTGCAGGTAATCACCAGGACTAACCCACGGCAGAAACCCTCTGTCGAGAAGTGGAAGACCCCTTTGCAAAACTACTGAGGACCATAGAAGCTCTCAGCAAAGAGGTAGCAGAGCTGAAGAAAAAACCCCAAGAGGAACCATCAAAACGCTGTTGGGGCTGTCAGAGAACAGGGCACCTCCGCAGTCAGTGTAAAACTGCACCATGGACCACCCGTCCGGGAAACGGGCTCGGCCCGCAGCAGTAGGGCCACCTACTGGCTGCAATAGGGCCACTCCATGCCATGGGACACCTTACGCTGAACCCAACCGACGTAGGGCTCCACAACCCCCCAGACCAACTCCGGTCACCCTGGCCAACCGGTTCGACCCGCTGGCCACAGAAGAAGATGACACTCCACCCTCAGAAGAAGAGGAAGAAGAAGCAGAGACATGGCTCCGAACTGAGAGAGGCCAACGCACCCCTACGGGAGAAATCCCAAGGCCGAGTCCAAATGAGACCCGTCAGCCTAGAACGGTGGACCTCAATCAGGTCGAAAGGCCATACAAATCAAGCTATTACTTACCGGGGAAAGTCGAAGGGCAGACAGTTACGTATCTCATCGATACTGGCTGTAACACGAACTTGTTAGCCAAACGAGTCTTCGACCAGCTACCCCCCAGAGTCCAACAGCACTTACAACAATACGACTCACATGGCCTGATGGCAGATGGCACACGCTTGCCATTCTATGGGTTGCTCACCCTCTCAGGGGGCATCCGACATATTCGTTATGAGGAGACGTTTGTTGTTTGTCAAACTAACAAGGACGTAATCCTCAGTATGCCTTTCCTCTCGAACCAAAGTTGTCACATGGGGTTCGACCAGCCAACCCTCCGGATCCAGGACAAAGAACTCATCTGTACAGACAGACACGGAAGAGATTTAGTCCCTAAAGTACAAGTACAAAGGGATACCTACCTGCTGCCACAAGCGGAGACAATCGCCCCATGCCACCTCACCAGCAAAGAACCCTGCCTACAAGGGGTCATAGAAAGTGTAGAAGGTGGCCTACTCCTCGCAACTAGCGCCAATACACCCGACCCACAGGGGAGAGTATTGGTCAGGTGCATGAACCCCTCACAGGAGAATATCCACGTCCCCGCCGGAGAGGTAGTAGGAACGTATACGGGAATAGGAGCCGAGGACGTTCACACCACTTCAGCTCCACCCATACCAGAAACTAGTGCAAACATTGAGAGGCCAAGGAGAGAACCTAGAAAGCCAGTAAAATTTATTGACTATCAATGTTATAACACACAAAAAGAAGAGAGAAAGGGAACACAGAAAGAAGAAATAAGTCCAAATCAAGAAACAATTGACCTGCCATGGCAAAACAAAGAGAAAACCATACGAATATTGGGACTACACCGAAGAGATAACTCCGAAAACACACCAATGTCGGAGAAACACTCAACCACCCAGGAGCACACAACTCCTGGCACCCCTCGAATATTCCAAACAACGAGAACAGATAAACTTAGGGGGATAGGCTCCCTGAAGCCTGTCTGTAACAGGCGGCAGTGGGGCCGTGAGGCTCTGGAGGCACATTAAATCTCGGTATAGCGCTGTGGGAGGAGCTGAAGGCCCACTGTGTCTCGAATCCTGAATTAACAGGATACTGTGGTACCGTCTAGTCGGCTCGACTGTAGGTCGGAAAATACTACAGCAAGTGGTACGTGGATGATAGTCCACACCTAGCCAGCGTGGAATGGCAGAGTTAAGTCCATATCCTGGAACGCTGGTGAACAGGCAAGACTGGTGAAAACGGTCAAAGTTCATATACCCATAGCGAAATGGGGTATGGATCAGAATGTCGGTTACCTCTGGGGGCCTAATCCACTCTAACAGATCAAGGTGATCATTATCGACTGGGTCACCGGCCGGTTGGTTTGCATATGCAGTAAATCCCTTAGGGTTGCGCAACCAGCTCAATGTACAGTCAGGCCCTAGTAAGCCAAAAGCGAATGCGTTAGTAGGCGAGCTAGGAGGAAAGGTACTCAGCCTAGGCTGCACCCACGACTCCAAGGTGAGGTGGGAGGCCGAAGAGTATAAGCGAACTCTAACAGAACAACAACGCCGGAAGGAAAATGCTATTCACGAGGGTACACAACTTCACAACCAAAACCCAACAATAACATAGTAGCGACAGCCCACGCCCAGCGAAACAGGTGTTCAACAAAAACAATAGGACGGGCAGCACTAATTGAAAACGAGGGTAGAGCAAACCGAGGCCAATGCACAAATAAAAATATCCTGGCTTTCGAGTTTGCAACAGAGTACAGAAGGTAGTGTTTGCAAAGCATCACTAACATTTTATCTACTATGGACAACGACGGAGCACTATCAGTTGAAGAAGATCCGACATTCACTGAAGAAATATTAGCAGGAACAGAGCGAAGAAGTCGGGCCAAGCAGAGGAGCAGCCTTTCTCCTACTAAGGTAAACACTGTCACAACTCCAGAAGAAGGCGCAGCTAGATGTCGCTACAGAAAACATCAAGCGCCAGCACCCCCTCCGCCGACACACCACATAAAAGAAACTTGGAAGGCAGAGGAGACAACTCGAGCCATCAACGGTGCAGTTTACCAAGTAGACGGTGAAACATGGGGCTGTAAGATTTGTACGCTACAGCTGAACAAGAAGCATATCATGTACCATGTACATCAGCATTTTACCTTCTTCTTCTGCGCTTGCGGAAAGAAGAGTAGCAGTAGAGACACCATTCTGAAACATATTAGAGGCAAAGGGGGAGATCAAGTACATGGAGGAGAGACGAAACCACTGTACGAGGTAGATAATTAATCCTACCCCAAATTTTGCAGAACACTACAGTGGGAACAACCAGCTCCATTTCGTACTCCCACACCGATCAAAGAGCAAAGCAACCATACACAGGACAAGATCCCAGTCAAGAAACGACTGGAAGAGAAATTGTACGAAACACCAATGAAGGTGATGAAAGTGGAACTGGTCGACCACAAAGAAAAACAACCAGCACCGCCAGAGCGACGACGAGAGCCACGAGGAACTACGACACCGGCTACCATTACAGAAGATAAAGAGGAAAGAAGGCAACGAGAACGTATTAATGAAGAGCGTCGGGAGGACAGATAAAGACGTATCAAGAGGTACGAAGGGGAGCTCTACCGCCTAACCCACGATGCATTTAGATGCCTACAACGGATCGAGGAACTAAAGGCCAACATCCAGAAAGAACGTGACCTCCTGTAACACATCATGGACTCTGTACATTAACATCTTGCTCCCAGCGCCCTGTTTATTTTATTGGGCCTACGGCTACCAATGGCGGGGAGTGTGTAAGGGACGCTGGCACTCTTCGGTAAAGAGACGCCATATTGTTTACTTAGTTACACAGCCATTACGAACATTTACATTTCCATTCACCTTTATTCTCACTGTGCGTTCTATGCTTGCCAAACTGTATAGTTCTATTGCCATTATCCAGGATACAATTAAATAATTATTTCTATTATATTTTGTTAACTTTTCCACGTAATTATTATTTACTTGCATGTTGGTGCTTCATGGAAGGCAAGGCGTGGCTCGCCAATATTTTTACCCAAAGGTGTGACTTGTGCTAATCACACCCGCCTACTTTGTTTATATGTGAGTGTTCATGAAATAAATATTACAGTTAGCCTGACTCTCAGAAGATTCTTACTCTCAAGAAGCAGCACTGAGCACAGCTAGAAGCAGCATAACTACAAGCGCTGGTCAACTATTAGTAAGCACGAGGCTTGGCGGAAAGTAAGACAGTTCGCTCTCTTACTGCGTATTCCCTCGACCCGAGGTGTACGACGCAAAGCACCTGGTGCCCTACTAGTTCGACCCACATTGCAATCCGAACTGTGGAGTTCGAAACAAAACTAACACAACCATAATTTCAGCGTAATTATTGTCGGTCTCGACTGAGTCGAAATAGACAAATAGTAATTACCGCACCATTATTGTCGGTGGCCAAAAGTTTGCAACAAACTATAAACTAAACAGTAATTCCTGCGGAAATATTGTACGCAGAAAAGTTTGAAACAAACTTTAAACTAGACAATAATCACGGCACTGATTATTGTCGAGCCTAGAGAGGTTCAGACGCAGCCAATAATTATTGAATAATTACTGCAACTGCCAGCACTTGTTCCACACCAGATTCGGTTGTTCTCTTGCATGACCAAAGTCAGTAGTAGCCTGTTAACAATAATTACAGAATTATTGTGCACTGCATTAGCTAGGGTTGGCAAAGCATTCTGGAGGTGTACAGGTGGCTACCACCCAGACAGTAAATTCCTGTACATTATTATCATTATTATCATTATTATCATTATTATCAATATTATCATTATTATCATTATTATCATTATTATCATTATTATCATTATTATCATTATTATCATTATTATCATTATTATCATTATTATCATTATTATCATTGTAATCATTGTTATCATTGTTATCATTGTTATCACCATTATTATCACCATTATTATCACCATTATTATCACCATTATTATCACCATTATTATCACCATTATTATCACCATTATTATCACCATTATTATCACCATTATTATCACCATTATTATCACCATTATTATCACCATTATTGTCACCATTATTGTCACCATTATTATCACCATTATTATCACCATTATTATCACCATTATTATCACCATTATTATCACCATTATTATCACCATTATTATCACCATTATTATCACCATTATTATCACCATTATTATCACCATTATTATCACCATTATTATCACCATTATTATCACCATTATTATCACCATTATTATCACCATTATTGTCACCATTATTATCACCATTATTATCACCATTATTATCACCATTATTATCACCATTATTATCACCATTATTATCACCATTATTATCACCATTATTATCACCATTATTATCACCATTATTATCACCATTATTATCACCATTATTATCACCATTATTATCACCATTATTATCACCATTATTATCACCATTATTATCACCATTATTATCACCATTATTATCACCATTATTATCACCATTAATATCACCATTATTATCACCATTATTATCACCATTATTATCACCATTATTATCACCATTATTATCACCATTATTATCACCATTATTATTACCATTATTATTACCATTATTATTACCATTATTATTACCATTATTATTACCATTATTATTACCATTATTATTACCGTTGTTACCGTCGTTACCGTCGTTACCGTCGTTACCGTCGTTACCGTCGTTACCGTCGTTACCGTCGTTACCGTCGTTACCGTCGTTACCGTCGTTATCGTCGTTATCGTCGTCGTCGTCGTTGTCGTCGTTGTCGTCGTTGTCGTCGTTGTCGTCGCTGTCGTCGCTGTCGTCGTTGTCGTCGTTGTTGTCGTTGTCGTCATCGTCATCGTTGTCATCGTTGTCGTCGTTGTTGTCGTTGTCGTCGTTGTCGTCGTTGTCGTCTTTGTCGACGTTGTCGTCGTTGTCGTCGTTGTCGTCGTTGTCGTCATTGTCGTCATTGTCGTCGTTGTCATCGTTGTCGTCGTCATCGTCGTCGTCGTCGTTGTCGTCGTCGTCGTTATCGTTATCGTCATCGCCATCGTCATCGTCATCGTCATCGTCATCGTCATCGTCATCGTTATCGTCATCGTCATCGTCATCGTTATCGTTATCATGATTATTATTATTATTATTATTATTATTATTATTATTATTATTATTATTATTATTATTATTATTATTATTATTATTATTATTATTATTATTATTATTATTATTGTTATCGTTATCGTTATCGTTATCGTTATCGTTATCGTTATCGTTATCGTCATCGTCATCGTCATCGTCATCGTCATCGTCATCGTCATCGTCATCGTCATCGTCATCGTCATCGTCATCGTCATCGTCATCGCCATCGCCATCGCCATCGCCATCGCCATCGTCATCGTCATCGTCATCGTCATCGTCATCGTCATCGTCATCGTCATCGTCATCGTCATCGTCATCGTCATCGTCATCGTCATCGTCATCGTCATCGTCATCGTCATCGTCATCGTCATCGTCATCGTCATCGTCATCGTCATCGTCATCGTCATTATCATTATCATTATTATTATTATTATTATTATTAATATTAACATTATTATTAATATTATTATTAATATTATTCCTGGATAGCGTATATTTCGTTTTCAAACAAGCCACTTCCTCAATTTTTATTTTGAATAGTGAAAATACGACTGCAAAACTTTTAGAAGTTCTGTCCTCACTGTTGTAAACAGACAACTCAAACTTTCGCTTTCTGTGCTATCATTGTTTTGGATTAGTTAGAGTTAGATATTGCTTTTTGCTTTTTAGTTGCCAATTATAACAAACGGATTTAATTCGTGCATCTCGAATTCATAGCTAATGCAATGTAGATGCAAAACTTGTTTTGTAGCTCGCACGTACTATAAAATTATATGTCAGTTTATTTAACAATGTAATTTAAACAATGAAAATTGATAGCTAAAAGCAATAGTAAGTACTAACTAGTATCTAGCTGTTACGTACCACAAAAACACTAGCTAGTATATATATGTATGTATACATATATATGTGTGTGTATCTACATGTATCAGTGTTGGTTGCACATCTGCCATAAGGTGCTCAAACCTAGGTGAGCTAACCTGTATAAGAATGGAAATAATACCAAGTGTTAGTAAGTTGGTATTATATAACTAATAGTTTCTTGCATATAAGGTATACACTCAAATCAATAGTAATCAAACAAATTGTATCAACATTCGCATTCCAATACCTAATTATTACTTTCTTAAGACTGACAATGGCATTATTATAATACAACACTTCATTTTTTCACACTAGTCAACCCAACAATCAAAACCGTGATACAAAACCCAATATAAACAACCCCTGCAAAATCATTACTTAATAAATAATCATACAATATTGCAAACGCCAACAACTGACATAATCAACACCTGGTGCACACAAAAAGGTGTCCAAACAGTTTGCATGGACACGTGGTGCTTAAAAAAGGCAATTTGTAGCCAGTTGAACCTTATTGTCCTTAAACACCATGACTTAGACCTGCTCCTTATATACTACTCTTAACCGTAAAAAACTGCTTATTTCACAAAGCAAATACATTTAGTGACAATTTTATAATAAACTAACAAGTTTCTGCAGCAGGCACAGCATTTAAAAAAAGTATTGTTTAATTAATAGATGGAAAATTAAGTGTTGAAAAGCAATGCTAACAGCTCAATCTGAATAATGTAGAGCAAGAAAAAGTCTTTCAAATAACAATGAAAGAAAATAACTGTTCTGTGAGCCATTGGCCTTTTTTGTGTCATCCTGCTCCTTCCATCTCTATTCCACACAACTTGGATATCAAAATTTAGAGTTAAAAATAGAGAATGCCAATTCATTTAGTAAGCCTGAGAAATGAATGTGACCGAACCCAAAAAACTGTGTTTTTTACATAAAATGTATCTGTGGAGTTATCCTCTTTTTTATAAACATTTTAGTGGTAGGAAATCTTTTTTCAAGTGCTTCCATTGGCTCATTTTTGTCGCTAAGCAACCAAACTCTGAAGGTTGCGGTAACAAGCGGAGCATGGCTGCCGTGTTTGACGAATTTCAAGCAACCTGGTATTTATTTTGCTAACTGCAACTACAATGGCGTGTTATCGCCATTGTGAGATTGCTAATAGTAGTAATATATGAGCAGATCTCCCTACCAAGTGTTTTTTTGTGGATCTGATCTTGGAGTGGGGCAATGGGTTATGGCGTTGAATGAATTCGCCGAGTTTATATTGTATTTTATTTGAGGGGCATTTGAATGGCATTTGAGTGGCATTTAAGTGGCATTTGAGTTTTGATTATTTTTTTACTTGATTTGAACTTATATGACATATAGATTTTGAATGTATGGCATTCAAGTTTTGATAATTTTTTTACATAACTATATACATACTTGAGAGAAAGAAAGAGATAGAGGAGAGAGAGGGAGAGAGAGAGGAGAGAGAGATTTTTTAGTTTTCTATACATTCATGTATATATGGTTAATTATGTACGTATTTATGGGTATATTTATATCTACATAGAGAGAGGAAATATATCTACATTGAATAAATATTTTGATCAAAAATGAAACATTATATGATTATATACCTGATTACATAATAAGTAGGGAAAATCTTCCTATATAATATAGCTAGAGTCAGTAAATACTAAGTTATACAAAGCAATACAACTTGTAATGACAATCAATGCATTCATACATACATACATACATATGGTATCTTGAGAGAGAAAGAGAGAGAGGAGAGAGAAATCTTTTAGTTTTCTAGCAATTAATGTATATATGGTCAATTATGTGCATATTTATGGGTATATTTATATCTACATAGAGAGAGAGAAGAGAGGAGATATATCTAAATTGAATTAATACATTGATTAAAAATGAATCATTATATGATTATATACATTTATTACATAATAAGTAAGGAAAATCTCCCCATATAATATAGCTAGAGTCAGTAAATACTAAGTAATACAAAGCACTACAACTTGTAATAAATACAAAGTAGTAACAGTTAATGCATAGTTTGTTCCTTTACAATGATGTCTTTGATGTAGTGATGTTATATCTTAGGAAGGAAGACTTCTGTTCTATGTGCTTTTAATTTCGTAATGAACTAAAATAAAAAAGTTATGCATTAGTATAGAATGATTAAGCGAAAATGTAAAATAATTACATGAATTTGAATTATAGTTCTAGTTACATTGGATAGTTTACATTATTAGAAAAGGGAAATAACTCACCAAGTTACATTGTTCAACTTGTTCTTTCTTGAGCATTATTTTCACCAAGTGTTTTTGATTCTCTTTCATCTATCTAAAACAATTACCATGAAAATGTATATATTCAGAATTTTGTTGTAAAAAATACACTAATTACATCAAAAAAGTCCTTTTTTCACCTAGAAAAAATGTATATGTTCAGCATTTTTGTTGTAAAAAAATACACTATTTACACCAAAAAAGTCCTTTATTTCCCTGAAAAATGTATATATTCAGCATTTTGTTGTAAAAAATACACCAATTTCACCTAAAAAGTCCTTTTTTTCACTTGTAAAATGTATATATTCAGCATTTTGTTTAATTTATGGTAAAAATTAGTAAAACTCACCTATAGTGATATGATAGCCTTGAGTTATAGATTAGCTTCTTGAGCTCTTGTTCTGGACAGTTTTCTTTTTCAGCATCATCGAAGTAGAATCCATGTAGTTTGAGTCTTCATTGGTTTGGTATCATCTAAGCAGGAGAGAAAGTAATGTTGTGTAACATTGAGTCTTCATTGGTTTGCTATCATCTTATCTTCAAAATCCATGTTATTTGAGTCTTCATTGGTTTGCCATCATCTAAGTAGGTGGTAGATCTTGAAAGGAATTTTTGCTGTGTTGGAGAAGTATGCTGTCTTCAAAACTCATGTAGTTTGAGTCTTCATTGGTTTGGTATCATCTAAGTAGGTGGTAGATCTTGAAAGGAATTCTTGCTGTGTTGGAGAAGTATGCTGTCTTCAAAATTCATGTAGTTTGAGTCTTCATTGGTTTGATATGATCTAAGTAGGTGGTAGATCTTGAAAGGAATTCTTGCTGTGTTGGAGAAGTATGCTGTCTTCAAAATTCATGTAGTTTGAGTCTTCATTGGTTTTCAAAACTCATGTAGTTTGAGTCTTCATTGGTTTGGCATCATCTAAGTAGGTGGTAGATCTTGAAAGGAATTCTTGCTGTGTTGGAGAAGTATGCTGTCTTCAAAACTCATGTAGTTTGAGTCTTCATTGGTTTGGTATCATCTAAGTAGGTGGTAGATCTTGAAAGGAATTCTTGCTGTGTTGGAGAAGTATGCTGTCTTCAAAATTCATGTAGTTTGAGTCTTCATTGGTTTTCAAAACTCATGTAGTTTGAGTCTTCATTGGTTTGGTATCATCTAAGTAGGTGGTAGATCTTGAAAGGAATTCTTGCTGTGTTGGAGAAGTATGCTGTCTTCAAAATTCATGTAGTTTGAGTCTTCATTGGTTTGATATGATCTAAGTAGGTGGTAGATCTTGAAAGGAATTCTTGCTGTGTTGGAGAAGTGTGCTGTCTGCAAAATTGATGTAGTTTGAGTCTTCATTGGTTTGGCATCATCTAAGTAGGTGGTAGATCTTGAAAGGAATTTTTGTTGTGTTGGAGAAGTATGCTGTCTTCAAAACTCATGTAGTTTGAGTCTTCATTGGTTTGGTATCATCTAAGTAGGGGGTAGATCTTGAAAGGAATTCTTGCTGTGTTGGAGAAGTATGCTGTCTTCAAAATTCATGTAGTTTGAGTCTTCATTGGTTTTCAAAACTCATGTAGTTTGAGTCTTCATTGGTTTGGTATCATCTAAGTAGGTGGTAGATCTTGAAAGGAATTCTTGCTGTGTTGGAGAAGTATGCTGTCTTCAAAATTCATGTAGTTTGAGTCTTCATTGGTTTGATATCATCTAAGTAGGTGGTAGATCTTGAAAGGAATTCTTGCTGTGTTGGAGAAGTGTGCTGTCTTCAAAATTGATGTAGTTTGAGTCTTCATTGGTTTGGCATCATCTAAATAGGTGGTAGATCTTAAAAGGAATTCTTGCTGTGTTGGAGAAGTATGCTGTCTTCAAAACTCATGTAGTTTGAGTCTTCATTGGTTTGGTATCATCTAAATAGGTGGTAGATCTTGAAAGGAATTCTTGCTGTGTTGGAGAAGTATGCTGTCTTCAAAATTCATGTAGTTTGAGTCTTCATTGGTTTTCAAAACTCATGTAGTTTGAGTCTTCATTGGTTTGGTATCATCTAAGTAGGTGGTAGATCTTGAAAGAAATTCTTGCTGTGTTGGAGAAGTATGCTGTCTTCAAAATTCATGTAGTTTGAGTCTTCATTGGTTTTCAAAACTCATGTAGTTTGAGTCTTCATTGGTTTGGTATCATCTAAGTAGGTGGTAGATCTTGAAAGAAATTCTTGCTGTGTTGGAGAAGTGTGCTGTTGGTAGATCTTAACCAGATGTTTTATAGTCTTTGCTACTGATGCATTTCGTCTCAAACAAGAGTCCAAAGTACACATTGTGTCTACAAAATACAAAAAATTGATTGTTACAATTGATTCATTTATTTTCATTGGCTTTATATACAGCGTTTTGTCTCAAACTAGCATAAAATTTAAAAATAAATAATTAGAGCTTTCTACTAGTGTTAAATAATTATTGATATTGATTAGTTTTTACCTTATCACCGCTTAGAGCCAGATGATTTAATTAACTAAAGACAAATAATTATTTTAGCATCTCTTACCTTGATGGTCTCCTAGTAGCTGTAGTAGATGATGCTTCTCCGCTTGCTGTTGAAGAACTGGATGCTTTCTGTGTGAAAACAGTGGCTCTTAAATAGCTAAGGTTGCACTGATAAAACCCTATGAATCAGCATTTTTTCCAATGCTTTCGCGGGAATATAAACTGTTTTTTCGCGTGAATAAAAAACAGTGTTTTCGCGGGAATAAATAATTTATTTTCACGCGAATGGAAACCGTTGCTTTCGCGGGAATACAAATTTTATTTTCACACAAATACAAACCAATGTTTTCGCGGGAATAAATAATTTATTTTCAGGCGAATACAAACCGTTGCTTTCGCGGGAATAAATATTTTATTTTCACACGAATGGAAACTGTTGCTTTCGCGGGAATAAATACTTTATTTTCACGCGAATGGAAACCGTTGCTTTCGCGGGAATAAACATTTTATTTTCAGGCGAATACAAACCATTGCTTTCGCGGGAATAAATAATTTATTTTCAGGCGAATACAAACCGTTGCTTTCGCGGGAATAAACATTTTATGTTCAGACGAATACAAACCGTTGCTTTCGCGGGAATAAACATTTTATTTTCAGGCAAATACAAACCGTTGCTTTCGCGGGAATAAATAATTTATTTTCAGGCGAATACAAACCGTTGCTTTCGCGGGAATAAATATTTTATTTTCACACGAATGGAAACTGTTGCTTTCGCGGGAATAAATACTTTATTTTCACGCGAATGGAAACCGTTGCTTTCGCGGGAATAAACATTTTATTTTCAGGCGAATACAAACCATTGCTTTCGCGGGAATAAATAATTTATTTTCAGGCGAATACAAACCGTTGCTTTCGCGGGAATAAACATTTTATGTTCAGACGAATACAAACCGTTGCTTTCGCGGGAATAAACATTTTATTTTCAGGCAAATACAAACCGTTGCTTTCGCGGGAATAAATAATTTATTTTCAGGCGAGTACAAACCGTTGCTTTCGCGGGAATAAATAATTTATTTTCACACGAATGGAAACCGTTGCTTTCGCGGGAATAAACATTTTATTTTCAGGCGAATACAAACCGTTGCTTTCGCGGGAATAAATAATTTATTTTCAGGCGAATACAAACCGTTGCTTTCGCGGGAATAAATAATTTATTTTCACACGAATGGAAACCGTTGCTTTCGCGGGAATAAATAATTTATTTTCACACGAATGGAAACCGTTGCTTTCGCGGGAATAAACATTTTATTTTCAGGCGAATACAAACCGTTGCTTTCGCGGGAATAAATAATTTATTTTCAGGCGAATACAAACCGTTGCTTTCGCGGGAATAAACATTTTATTTTCAGGCAAATACAAACCGTTGCTTTCGCGGGAATAAATAATTTATTTTCAGGCGAATACAAACCGTTGCTTTCGCGGGAATAAATAATTTATTTTCACACGAATGGAAACCGTTGCTTTCGCGGGAATAAACATTTTATTTTCAGGCGAATACAAACCGTTGCTTTCGCGGGAATAAATAATTTATTTTCAGGCGAATACAAACCGTTGCTTTCGCGGGAATAAACATTTTATGTTCAGGCGATTACAAACCGTTGCTTTCGCGGGAATAAACATTTTATTTTCAGGCGAATACAAACCGTTGCTTTCGCGGGAATAAATAATTTATTTTCAGGCGAATACAAACCGTTGCTTTCGCGGGAATAAATAATTTATTTTCACACGAATGGAAACCGTTGCTTTCGCGGGAATAAACATTTTATTTTCAGGCGAATACAAACCGTTGCTTTTGCGGGAATAAATAATTTATTTTCAGGCGAATACAAACCGTTGCTTTCGCGGGAATAAATAATTTATTTTCACACGAATGGAAACCGTTGCTTTCGCGGGAATAAACATTTTATTTTCAAGCGAATACAAACCGTTGCTTTCGCGGGAATAAATAATTTATTTTCACACGAATAGAAACCGTTGCTTTCGCGGGAATAAATAATTTATTTTCACGCGAATGGAAACCGTTGCTTTCGCGGGAATAAACAGTTTTTATTCCCGCGAAAGCATTGGAAAAAATGCTGATTCATAGGGTTTAATCAGTGCAACTTTAGCTATTTAAGAGCCACTGTTTTCACATAGAAAGCATCCAGTTCTTCAACAGCAAGCGGAGAAGCATCATCTACTACAGCTACTAGGAGAGCATCAAGGTAAGAAACGCTAAAATAATTATTTGTCTTTAGTTAATTAAATCATCTGGCTCTAAGTGGTGATAAGGTAAAAAACAATCAATAATAATTTAACACCAGTAGAAAGCTCTAATTATTTATTTTTAAAATAAATAATAAAAACTTGTGAAAATGAACTGGTAACATTACGTTGACTGAAATAATGCCTAAAACGTCTCGCATAAATTTTGGTCTGACCAAAAATGGACTGAAAACCTTTACCTTCAGAGCGAGTACAAAATTATCGTAACTTGCTATAGCGAATATTCTAAGAAATATTTTGTTTTTTCCGTTGCTAACTTGACGTAAATATTTGTAACGGATGTCACATGATCTCAATCGGTTTTTGCCAACTGAATCACTTAGTTACTCGTAAACATTTGATACTCGCTTGATCTTTTGGTTGATAACAGCAATGTCCCAATTTGGTTTATCGTAAATATTTCAAAAACGTTTCTGTTAGTTTTTTCTACTGAATCGCTTAGTTACTCGTAAACATTTGAAAATCGCTTGACTTTTTCGTTGATAAAACCTGTCGCAAGTATCTATTAACAAATATTACCGTGATTTCGATCAGTTTTCCTTACTAGATTACTTAGTTACTCATCAACATTTCATAATCGCTTTCATTAATAGTCGTTGCAAAGCAATGTTGTATTTGAAAAATATTACTACGATTCCAATCAATTTCCTTACTGAATTACTTAATTACTCGCAGGTATTTCATAATTTCTTTCACTAATATGTACAAAGTAATATTGTAAATATATAATGCAGTAGATGCTAAATTGACACAAATTTCATTTATATGATTCTAAAACTTAACTAATGTAGTTTTTTACCAGAAATAATAATAGTTTTTAAACAAAAATCAAAAATTAACGCTGATTACATGTATGGTAAACATAATAAGTGTAAATATATATAACTAAAAGAAATATTTATGCTCTAGATAGTTTCATACTCACACAAACTGTTTCTTCGCTACTTTATGTATATGTAGATAAAGTCAATGAAAATAAATGAATCAATTGTAACAATCAATTTTTTTGTATTTTGTAGACACAATGCCTACTTTGGACTTCTGTTTGAGACAAAACACAGCAGCAGCAAAGACTATAAAACATCTGGATAAGATCCAATTGAAGTAACTGCAGATAACTAGAGGAAAAACATGTGTTACAGCATACAGAGTGAACAAGGTGTGTGTAGATTATTACTCAGTCTCATTACACTACTATTACTAAGAATTATTGTAGGTGTTGGATAAAGGATTGAGCAGTAATGTTAATAAATTCTAACCATTGTAAATAATACTTCAACTCAAATAAAATTAATGAAAATTGAATGGAATAAAAGAATATTTCACCAAATACCCCTGTTTTCTTTTGGATATATACAAATAGATGAATATCTAGCTTCATCTATTTTTTTCATTTGAGTGCAATTATTTCCCCTCCTCTCTCCTCTTTTCCTCTCTCCTTTCTCTCAAGATACCATATGAGTTTGAATTATGTAAAAAACTATCAATACTTAAATGCCATACATTCATATTGTTTTCTATTGTAGTTATTTCCCAAATACTGTAAATTTTAACCATCTAGAGGTCTAATTTGACGATTTTCCAAGATATTTTATAGTATTCAATATACTTATTATGTAAATAACTAAAAGAAATATTTACGCTCAAGCCTCCTCTCTCTCCTCTCTCCTCTCTCCTCTACCAAATACTCCTCTCTCCTCTCTTGCAGTTATTTCCCAAATACTGTAAATTTTAACCATCTAGAGGGCTAATTTGGTGATTTTCCAACATATTTTATAGCATTCAATATAGTTATTATGTCATAAATGTATATTATTCAATCTAGATATAAATATATCCATAAATATGTACATAATTATCCATATATACATGGTTGTACAAAAAACTAAAAAATACACTACTATTACTAAGAATTGTTGTAGGTGTTGGATAAAGGATTGAGCAGCAATTTTAATAAATTCTAACCATTGTAAATAATACTTCAATTCAAATAAAATTAATGAAAATTGAATGGAATAAAAGAATACTTCACCAAATACCCTAGTTTTCTTGTGGATATATACAAATAGATGAATATCTAGCTTCATCTATTTTTTTCATTTGAGTGCAATTATTTCCCTCCTCTCTCCTCTTTCCCTGTCTCCTTTTTCTCAAGATACCATATCGGTTCAAATTATGTAAAAAACTAGTAATACTTAAATGCCATACATTCATAATGTTTTCTATTGTAGTTATTTCCCAAATACTGTAAATTTTAACCATCTAGAGGTCTAATTTGACAATTTTCCAAGATATTTATGCTCAAGCCCCCTCTCTCTCCTCTCTCCTCCCTCCTCTACCAAATACTCCTCTCTCCTCTCTTGCAGTTATTTCCCAAATACTGTAACTGTAGATTTTAACCATCTAGAGGTCTAATTTGCTGATTTTCCAACATATTTTATAGCATTTAATATACTTATTATGTAATAAATGTATATTATGCAATGTAAATGTAAATATATCCATAAATATGTACATAATTATCCATATATACATGAATGTATAGAAAACTAAAAAGTCTCTCTCCTCTCTCTCCTCTCTCTTCTCTCCTCTCTCTTCTCTCCTCTCTCATCTCTCCTCTCCCCTCTCCCCTCTCTCCTCTCTCTCTCTCAAGTAACCATATGAATTCGAATTATGTAAAAAAATTATCAAACTGTAAATTTTAACCATCTAGAGGTCTAATTTGACAATTTTCCAAGATATTTTATAGTATTCAATATACTTATTATGTAAATAACTAAAATTCAATGTAGATATATCTCCTCTCTCCTCTCTCCTCTCTCTATGTAGATATAAATATAGCCATAAATATGTACATAATTAACCATATATACATGAATGTATAGAAAACTAAAAAAATCTCTCTCCTCTCTCTCTCCTCTCTCTCTTTCTCTCAAGATACCATATGTATGTATGTATGCATTGATTGTCATTACAAGTTGTAGTGCTTTGTATTACTTAGTATTTACTGACTCTAGCTATATTATATAGGAAGATTTTCCCTACTTATTATGTAATCAATGTATATAATCATATTATTTCCCAAATACTGTAGATTTTAACCATCTAGAGGTCTAATTTGGTGATTTTCCAACATATTTTATAGCATTTAATATACTTATTATGTAATAAATGTATATTATGCAGTGTAAATGTAAATATAACCATAAATATGTACATAATTATCCATATATACATGAATGTATAGAAAACTAAAAAGTCTCTCTCCTCTTTCTCCTCTCTCCTCTCTCTTCTCTCCTCTCTCATCTCTCCTCTCCCCTCTCCCCTCTCTCCTTTCTCTCTCTCAAGTAACCATATGAATTTGAATTATGTAAAAAATTATCAAAACTTGAATGCTATATGAGTTAGAATTATGTATAGAATTATCAAAACTTAAATGCCATACATTCAAAATCCATATGCCATATAAGTTTAAGTTAAGTAAAAAAATAATCAAAACTCAAATGCCACTTAAATGCCACTTAAATGCCACTCAAATGCCCCTCAAATAAAATACAATATAAACTCGGCGAATTCATCCAACGCCGTAACCCATTGCATAACCCCAGATAATGACCCCACAAAAAAACACTTGGTAGGGAGATCTGCTCATATATTACTACTGCTAATAAATCAACAACGCTGGTCAAGCTAACAAAGTCAACTTAGCAGTAGATTGAGCAAGCATTCTGAGAAGCCACTGTCAACTAGATAATGTCATTATTCTTATAATAATAATTATGTAAAAACAGTAATCATTAATTATTATTATTATTAACGACAATTGCAATATGTTTAAATAAAAAAAATTCTCCAGGATTTTCAAAGATTCACATAACATGCTACATGTGTGTTCAAATTACTGGCAGCAGCTAGCTGGCTTAAGCGAAGAGAGAAATTGCTTGAAAAAGTAATGTGGCATTTACTAGTTATTATTACAGTACTGATAAATTAAAATAAATAAAATAACACTAAGCAGTAAATGATGAATAATTATCAAAAAGTATCATCAATAACAATTAATAGTTATGGCCAGAGCTTATTTTATTATTTATTATCTAGTATCTTGAGTGAGAGATAATAGTAAATGTGACTATCATTTGTTAAAAACTTGTTTTTTATGTTACTTTTCTTATTCATTTAAAATGCTGCTTCTTGTTAGTAACTTAGCACATCACTTCATAATAATTTAATGATTTTCTACCGTAACTGTGTATCACCTAAGTTCTATTAGCTATTTTTTTGTATAGTATTATTTGTATGTTGGTCATCATTGTTAAATGCTTTTACTTTTATGCTTTGTATTTAATAGTATTTTGTTCATTTGCAGGTACACAGGCCTATTTATAGAATCAATAGCTAGACAGATGTTATTTACCTAAGATCAAAAGAACAAGTGTTCTACAAGAAATATTGAGTCATTATGAATTATTGTTTAAACGTAGTATGAAATTGTTATTTATTATTAAATTTTTAAATGTAGGTTTTATTAACCCCATTTCTGTTTATTTTCAAGAGGGAGAATGGAGACAGAAGAAGAAAGTGATGCAAGAATACAACCGGATTGGGATTGGCTGGTGAGAAATTACATCGGAATCCAAATTTCAGATGTTGAATACACTAATGAAATGAAGATTAATCTTGAAAATGGTTGTGAAGAGAAATTGGTCACTCCTCATGTTTCACCGTCCTCTGAAAATACTGAAACTCTTAGTAATCGGTGATTCTTTATTTTGAAATAATAAATAATCATATAAGACTACAATTTTTTTGGGTTCTGTACAGAAAGTACGGCTAAGAGCAAACTAATTACATGTTGTTTTTTTTTAAAGCCAAAAATCCGATCATCACGCAATGGATGCCGGAAAGAGATACAGACCTCAAGCTGATTGGAAATCCATAGCTAGTATTAAAAACAAATATTTTAAAATAAACATGTGAGTTATTGTAAGTTATTGTTTAAGAGCAATATAAAAGTGTTATTGGTTGGTGATATTTTAAATGTTTGATCTTGTTAACGCCATCTTCTGTTTTTAATTGCAGAAAAGAGAATGGAGACGGAAGAGGAAAATGACGCAGAAATACAACTGGATTGGGATCGACTCGTCAAAAATTGCTTTGAGGTCCGACTTCCAGATGTTAAAAACATTGATGAAATGGAGTTTGATCATGAAACGGTTGTGCAGAGAACTTACTTGCTCCCCAAGTTTCACCGCTCGCTGAAAATACTAAAGCTCTTAGTAATTGGTGAGATCTTATTTTAAGTAATAAGTAATCTTATCGGATTACAAAGTTTTTGGACTCTGTACAGAGTGTGCTGCTCAGGGCAAATTCATTACGCCTTATTCTTTTTTTTGTAAGCAAAACTCAAACCATCACACAGTGGATGTTGAAGATGGAGACAGACCTCAAGCAGTTTGGAAATGGTTGGAAGAAACTTGTATTTGTTTCCGAATACCGGAGGAACCAGTTAATCAAAATGGGATGGGTGCGGAAGACGTAGGAGAGGTTTTCCGTAGAATGGTTGACAACATCGATTCGATGGTAGAAGTAGCGGTTAAAGAAAATGAGGAAACTCCATCAATGGACAATAAAGATGCAGAACAAGTGAGGATTGAAAAAGAAAGAGAAGACGATGAAGGAGGCAAAAGACAAGAATTGGATGAGGCAAAACACGAAATACCTAGTCGAATATCAACCCTAGCTACGGTTGATGATAGCAAACCTCCAACTTTTGAAGATGAAGAGTAGGATGAACTGATAGCCAGATATTGGGGAGCCATGAAAAGCAAACACAGACCTGCTATAGTGATAGAAGTGTTAAACGTGAGACTTTAGGGCAGAAATCCGAGATATAAAACCAATACCTGTAAAAATGACTATCACGCGATGGGAACATTGGAATTGTTGAGAAAAAATTGAAGACAACTGAGCTCGAGAGCGAAAATAAATTGCAGCATCGGTTGTATCCTGGAGAACAGACATGATGGTGAACTCCGCTATCTTCATTCATCGTCAATCAATGCCATCGTCTATCTGAGAGCTCAATTGAGTAGTACCGAAGAGCAGCTTGATGTTCTTTTCACCAATGTCACTAAGACCAATCATCCTGCTAATAGTTTGCAATGAAAACCGACTACGACTTAGTGATTAGTGTTTATCACAAATTTTGGTTTTATTTCTACAATTTGATCAAAATTGGAAAAGTTGGAGGGAGAAAAATACTGATGCTCTGAACACAGCTCCTTGTCATGTATACAGACATATATGGTGTACCATACAACATACAACACTTTGTGTTTTTTAGATGCTTGACAATGGAAATGATGCTTGAAAAAGATAGAAGTATTTGCTCAAATAGTGACCAGATGCAAAAATAGTACCGAGTCTTTTCGAATGGTATCTAAATAAATCTACAGAACGAACACAGTGATAAAGATCTAATGAAAGTCTCAAAGAGAAAAGTTTTGGATGAAGGGGTAAATAACGACTTACCAGTTTTGGAAGATGAATTCGATATAAAAATAATAGTGTTCAGGCTGCACGAAAACAAAACCTCTAAAGTGATTTGGTGTTTAAATTCAAAACGAGAAAACACTTTGTATCTTGGTCTGCAAGGCAAGCATAGTACAACTTAAAAAAATCTCTCATCGTGCTCATGTTTTCGTCTTTCCATGCTTTTGACAAATTGCATACTGTTAACAAGCTGTAAAAAGCTTATCTTGGCTGCAGTTGTTTTTGTTGCAGTTGCTTCAAGTCTTCTCTTCTCTGTAGATAGATCTTTTGTCTTCTCAAAGCTTGAAAGAATGGGGTTATGTACAAGTGGTACAAAAACTTGCACATAACTTCGTTCTTTCAAGCTTTGGAAAGACAAAAGAGCTATCTGGAAGGAATACAGGATCGGCATGTTAAAAGACGGAATATCTTTTCTCAGTTTGGCAATTTGCTAGATGCTTAACAAAGCTCATCAACCGTCTCCTCCCCGTTTTCGTTTCTATTTGGATTTTCAAGAATTGCCGAATCTTTTCGACAGACTTTCCCAATCTGCCTAATTGACAAATGCAATGATGATATGTATTCCTTGACAAAAGAAAACATCGCCAGAGATCCTAGCTTGTTGATGCATGTAAATCACGAAAAAGGATCGACAAGAATTAGAGAACATCTGCTCGGAAAGAAGCGAATGTTTGCGATAGACTCTACGAAGTTGACACAAACACGCTCTTCCTGTGGTACATGTATATGATGCAGTAGATGCCTACCAAATATCCCCGATGAAGTAAGTTGGAGATATCCTCCGGAAAATTTAGCAAGTTGATGCACAGCTGGTTCCAACATCAAATTTTCACACAAAGAATAGCCATCAGACATCATTTTAATAGAGGAGGTGTTTGTTGGACAGCGAAATGTTCCCATCAATAAATTTTGCATTGAAAAGCAAATCGCCTTTCAATGTCACAGAAGTTTCTGGCATGGACACGACTGCTCTTTCAACAATGCTAGATATCAGGAGTTTCAATCTACTAGACAAAAATCACTGACATGACTGTATGAAAAAGCGTTGAAAATTGAAGAGTACCTCCGAACACTGGGCTACACAATCATCTTCATTTTGGAGTGCGATTGGTTGACTCACTTGAAAACTCACACAAATTTATGAAAATTTGTTTACACACCTTAAAAATTTTTCTAGCCTAAACATCTTCAGAAAAAACTGAATCAGGAAGAATTGGTGGAGAGAGTTAATCAGAACATTTCTTTAGATTAGTCAAATGTGACTTCAAAGTGCCCAAGCAACTGCAAAAAAAATTTTCTGAAGCGCCTCCAATTTTTAAAAATACGATGTTGAGCAGACAGCATTTGAGTGATGAAATGAGAGATTTTGCCGAGTACGAAGAATTCCTAAAAACCCCCCGATGCTCGCTAGTTTAAAGTATGTCCGAAAATAAGATATTGCTGATGAGCCTGTTGCTCAAGTGGTACTTGAAACCGGGATTGAAACTGACCAAAGCTTATCAGCTGATAGAAAACGTGTCTAGAAAAGGTTTGGGGCTTTTGGAATATCGGTGTCCCACACTAGGCAAATGGGAGGTAGGAATCCTAGTCAAGAGTTGCTCTCCACTACTAGTAATTTGGTAGGAAATGAGGCCTATGGAAAAGCAATTACCTACAGGGAAAAGCATACCATTGTCAAGTACGTCAAAGATGCTAAAAAAGCTTCATCAGAGGGAACAAATTTGTGTCTATGGAAGAGATATCTTGGAGGCTTTCTACGAAACAATAAACGCTAAGGAAACGGTAAGATTGAAATTTATTTTGTATCAATCTAGCATCTTGATTCTTTCAGAAGTACTGGTTTTAATAAATCTACTTTCAGTTTAGTTGAATATGAACTTTCCAGTGCATTTGAGCTTTTCTGTATTACAAAATGCTAAGCCGAGAATGTTGAAATTTTACTGTTACTCCATGGACAAGTAAGTACTTTACAGTTTTTTCTTCTTTTAATTTAATAGTTAACATATCATGTATGAATAATTGCAGTACATTCTCACTTACTAAAAATTATAGATATACCCATGGAAGTGATTTCCGGTATTTGGAAACAGATACAACTAGCGCATACATGGCTTTGAGCGGATGGCTGGAGACATTGGCAAAACTAGATAAAAAAAGTTTTACGTCGATTACTCTAATTGTTTCCCACGTTTTTACTGCGATAGACAGGGATGAGTTTTTGAGGGGTGAAACGATGGGCATGGAATGAAAAGCTCAAGATTGCTGTGACCAAATGCTGAAACACGGTGAAAGATTACACGGATTTTTCAAAGAGGAACTTGCCGGCGATGAAATCATCGCACTCAATTCTAAATCCTACTGCTGCGGGGGTGAAAAAAGAAATAAGTTTTGTTCAAAGGGTTTTGACAAAAGAAGTAACAGTTTAAGCGAAGAAAGTTATTTAAGTGTTTTGAGGGCGAGAAAATTGTCCAGAGGAATCAATCGTGGATTTATAATGAAAGATGGAAAGATGCTCACTTACAGGCAAATAAAATGGGGTCTTACATATTTGTTTACTAAATGGAGAGTATGCTCTGACGGAGTGTCAACAGAACTCGATAAAGCATAACGAATTTGTATTGGATGTAACAGTTGATAGCAGTAACACCACTTACTATTTTTTATCAACCTTTAGCCATATTATATGCATATTGTAGTGGATTTAACTGGACACCAACAGTAACCACTACTGCGCAGAAGTCCCCCTAATAGTGGTTACCACAGGTATGCCTCCCCTTGATACGATAGACAAGATCGAGTTCTATTTTAATGAACATATTGCTCTGTTTAGCAATAAAACATTAATCATTAATCATACCGGCACAGGGTATTTACTACCCCGGCCCTGGGTTGCTATCCCGGGCCAGCATCACAATGGCTGTCTTAGCCTGAGGGAGCAAACATAGCTCAAGAACCTCCAGAGACTATATCCAGGAACTGGCTAACCTTAGATGTTGGAAAAGTGGAACCAAAGGCTTACAAAGACTGAAGACCATACCTAGAGAAGATATCCGCTGATTACTGGACAGCTAGCAATAGACTCCGTCCCTCACTTCTGGGTGCCAGTTTACTTTAATCTGTTTATCCACATTTATTGGTCAATTTCATTCTGTATATTTTGTATTGGTTGACTATCATGCTTCCTGAGCATGATGGAAAAGTTCCAAAGTACTTCCTGTGACTTCCTGTAATTTGGCCTATAAATGGCAGAGTATTTTCATGTCTCATTTCATTACCTCCCATCCTTGCATTGGATTGCCACCTTGTACTCTGACATGAATGAATGTTACTATATGTCACTTGAAAGCACTGAGTGTATATGTCTGAGCCGAGGGCTCATTACAGTTGCTAAAGTCAATTGTTTGCTTTACAACACCTTGTTTGTGCCATCCCGGCATGGAGTCACCTCTGGGGAGAGGTAGACTCTTGCTTGTAAAGCATAGGGAGGCTGACTGTATAGTTGTGCTCGCAGACGGGCAGTCTGTTCAGTGAAAGCTTCTTAGCGGAAGGTAGTAGGACACAAAAATCTGCTACAATATGTCCTGGAAATTATTGTCACGATTATTTTTTCCTATCTTATGTTCTAACCACTAAAAATACACTACATTTCTATTCAAACAAAAAGTCAAAATAGCAATACGAAACCCAACTATATATCTAATAATTAATCCAACAAAAAAACATCACGCATAAAAACATCCTAAACATTAGTTTTATTTAAAAATTAACACAATTACATCAACCAAAAATCTATACAGGGTGCATAAACACATGACATGTTAACAGAGGGTGTAAATTGGAGGTTAGCTCTGGAGGGTAGCTCTGGAGATTAGCTCTAAATTGAACAGTAAAAAAACATAGATGGTTTGATCTATGCTCTGTAAACACTACTTCTAATATCAAAGCATGTAGTTCACCACATGGTATCAAAGGTTTATGAGAACCTTAAAATAAATCTGGTTGGTCATCTGTGTCAGAAATTCTGGCGGGTGTTACGCGTTTGGTGTTGTGGGTTTACAGTCAATTTTGTTTTTTATTTAAAGTGCATTTTTGAATTGAATAAAGTAATTAATACTAATGAAGTTAGTAAATAAATATGACAACAGCATTATCTGAGAAACGATGAGTAACAAATTGGCAGAAGCTAGTGATAGTAGCAAAGGGCATTATGTTGGAAGAGTTGGGTTAATAGTAGAAACAAACAATGTAATAGCAAGTTGAGATGAGAATAATATTACGGTTGGAGATTTGACCAACGCGGCCATTTTAGAGAAACAGGTGGCTGTGGGGGTTTGTCATAAACGAACTGGAGACAGTGCACCCAATTTAATTGTTTTTGCTTGATGTGCAGGACGAATCAGTGATAAAATTTCATCAAGTTTTAGAGGCAGGCAAGTTGGAACTTGGTATCAAACCAAAAGTGTTTCTTTAAGAAGACTGGGTCGAAATTTCATCATGGAATATAGCAGTTTCATTTCGACGGGTAAAAAATTACTGGATTTTAAAATATCTCCAATTTGAGTGCAGATGTCAAAACCAAAACATGACGTTGCACCTTAGTAGTTCAATTGACTATTGTTGCAACGCATTTCCTCTCTCTCAGTGCAGTAAAAATAGGAAATGTAATAAGGACAGACAAGAGTTTTTGCCTTTTATATAATAGATGATAGAAACTATGTAAATGAGCAGTTCAGTTGCTCTTTGGCTTACCTGAGCCAATGAGCAGCCAAGCAAGCAAAGTTAATAAAATCCATCTCTTGTGTAGCATCTTGAGTCACTGCTATCTTTATACAACTAGGTCTCAGTGGGCTAGCTTAATGGCCGCAATATGCCAGAGTACTACTTTTTATTTTTGGCGGCAGTTCTACTCACACATAGACATTCTTGTGTAGTCCAGCCGATTCCATCGATCGTTATAAAAAATGTTCTCTAATACTGTTTGCGAGTGGGAAGTTTACGCAAATTGATTATAATACTTACAATAAGATTCTCCCTTGAAGTAGACAACAACTTCTTTTAAAAGTATTGTACTTTCTACATCTACTTTCCACCATTGGTTGTTGATTGTACCGGTTTGTGTCTGAGAAAATGTGTTAAAATCCCCATCAACAGCATTGCTAGCACTCAGATCAGTTCTATTTTGGTAGGTAGATGATTGATCTGCTGTTTTACCATGTGCATAGTTTTGTCCTGTAACACAATAACTGTTGATGAGTGGTTATCCCATTTCAGTCATAGCCGAATTTAGCATATACACATCCATTTTACATAAATTTCTACCCACCGCTAAGCAAAGCAAACAAATAGTTATGACTTGATCCATTTAATCGGAAACTAACCATCCAATCAAACACATGATTTTGATATGCTGAATGACGCAAATGGAGTTGTTATCCGCCATCCAACACTACTATTTTTGTACCGATGTTTTTTCGGCTCTGGTTATTATGATTATTTCCAGTTCCTACTTGATCAGTTTTATTATTTTGAACATACTAGTTGTTTTTAATTACAAGTTTTCTTCCATATTATTATTATGTAAATCCAACTTACATAAAACTACCATTTTCTCACAGTTATATATTGGGGAGAAATCAACTGGGCTCCACTGACACAATGATTAATCTACCACTGCTCCAACTGGCTCGAGCTCAGAACCACAGCCTGTTTTCTGTCCGAGCTCCCACCGAGTTAGTGACAATGGCTATTAAGCTGAGTAGACTGAGTAGCTGAGTAAACTCCTCTTTGAGTAACAACTGTAGTAAAGCTCTCTGCTCAGACACTAGCAATAGTCTCAGTAATGTAGAGAAATGAAAATACTTTTATCAAAACAAAAATACAAATCAGATATTTTATGCAAACAAGCTCCAGTCGACAAAACCTCTTCCAGGTAGTACAAATTGTGCGTCTTTTTATGCACAACGGAAATATATATGGTGATAACAGCAACAAACCAAGATAGGAGTTGTATATACATGTAGCTATCCAGTAATGCTTACAGTAATTGTTAATACACAAAATCTCATGGTGGCTAGCCCAATGAGAGCTAAGCCTCCAAGGGCCAGGGCTTGGCTTTCCACCAGCTGTCTGAGTCAATTGAGTTAGGCTGAGTCGCTGCCTACTATCATAGTATAATGTTTAGTCACATCAGGACATACATAGCTTGTAGAGGAATAGAGATACAATACCAACATCAATCACTTTACTCTAGTTATCACTTATCCAATGCCAATGTATTTTTCAACGTGCATCAACTATGGAATGCCAAATGCTAAAAAATTACTTACTATCGGTTGTGTATTGTTTACAATTACGTTTCATAGCCAAAATTTGTTGCCTTATGTTCATAATTCAGTCTGTTACCTTTAAAATTCATCCTTTTACCCTTAGAATTTGGTCTCTTATGTTTACTATTTATTCTGCTATGCTTACAATTCATTTGTTTGTTTAAAATTTGGTGTTCTATCCTTACAATTTGTTCTCTCATGCTCAGAATTACTTCTCAACACCTCATAATTTGCTTTGCTATATTCAATTTTTTCTCTGCTACCCTCAGAACTATGTGTTCTATAGTTAATTTAATTGCAAGTTGTTTGCCCCTTACAATTTGTTTTCTTATGTATACTATTTGCTGTTATATGCTTACTAATTTCTGCCCTATGCTTAATACCATTTGCTGTGCTATGCTTACGATTTGCTCTCCCACCTATACTACGTTGAACTGACGTCACATCTTAAGGTTGCATCCCTTACATGTGGATTAAACCCTTGATAATTTCTTCAGGCTAATTAATTGAGGCAATTGAAGTTATGCCAAAGAGGTTAATTTACTCTCTTTGGTTGTGTTTGCGACTTTGTAGGGTCAATAGGTTATGCAACCGGGCTATGAAGATTGCACCTATTATCAAAGATTATCATTACATACAGTATCATACAGTAACTTCGATTATTTTTTCTTAATTTTAATTCTAACTTTGCTCAGCTTTTGTGGCTTTGACAGTTCAACATCATGAGCCTTAGAACAAGTAGCTTATTTGTTAGTAAACAGTTTGGTACCAGCAGTCGTAACATAGCAGCAGATCTCTGTCATGGAATCTAAGGAGAAAGTTCTTCTGGTTCCAGGTGTACTTGAAGTAGGCACAAGTTACCATGAAAACCTCTGAGGTACTTTTTTGTGTGCACCAGGTGCTTAGAATGGATGGTATTTATTGGTGTGGAATGTATATTTAGACATTGGTTTGTATGTTAGGGTATTTTGATGGAGATTCTCCTGGTCCTGTTTATTGCGCCTGAGGTACCTTTTTGTGTGTACCAGGTGTTTTGATTTTTTGTGTTGTATTTATTGTTCAAGGGGTTTATATTGGGACTTTTTATGTCAATTTAGATTGTGAGGTTTACTAGCTTATAAACGTGTAAGTTTATACTGGGTTTTGTATTGTGAGTTTGATTGTTGGATTAACATTGCATAGTTATTGGTATAGTTTTATTATAAGAAAGTTTGAGCTGTTTCCATACATAACAATGTACATTCATAGATACATGTTGAATACTTCTATGATAATGTTGGAAGAATGTACAGAAATATTTATCTCATAAAGATATAAAATAGATCAGAAAAAAAATGAGTGTAAACAGTATTATAGTTTGTTTTTTTATTTTGTAGACTTTTTCGCCCTGTGATGAGTCCTTGTTCTTCGAGTGCTCTTTCTTATAAGAACATTATTGATAGAAACGGGTGCATTTGGCCGATTTTGTTGACGTTGTTATAATAATCAACAATTAATTTTTTTGAATATTTGTTGTGGTATCATTTTTTTAAGAGCTTTAGTGTAAGAAGAGTTTCATATCGAAAACGCTTTAGCTGCTGTGACCAGTTTTTGCTGATGGTACTAACATTACTTGGAAAAATCCGTGGTGGTCTTCAATTTTTTTATTACATAAGTTTTGCAGGAGTATCAAGTCTTATTCAGACAGAGGTTTAGGATCAATTTCTGTTACGTTGACGTCAACTGTTTTCATTTTTATGAGTAGTTCTAGAAAAACACAAAAAAACCTGTTAATCACTATTATCATACAGTGTAAAGGGTTAGCATAGGGTATAACAAACTTTTGTGAGCAAATATTTTCTGAGAACAATAAATAATACATGATTAAAAGCTATGCCTTATTAAATTTCACAGTTAGAGTACTTCTAGTTGTTGCAGTAGATCCAGAAGCATATGCTGATCTTTCAGATTTTTTGGTTGAAATGAATGAGTTTTGTGTGAAAACAGTGTTTTTTAAATAGTCAGTGTTACACTGATTGACCTAAACTCACAACCATTGTGCAGAAAACAACATTATTTGTTCAAAATCCCTTTGTAATATATAAAGCTTTTCGCGCGACAAATCCTTTTATACGTGCAAGAATTCTGTATATATATATATAGTACAAGGGCGTTTTGGCAAGAAAAAAATCAACATTTTTTCGCGCAAACGAAACAACATTTTTCAACTGCAAAACAGCACGTTTTCCACGTGAAAAACAACCTTTTTTTTGCGTGAACACTCCTTATGTGTTATCTAAAGGTTTTTGTAAGGACCAAATTTTTTAATCGCATGAGAAATCTGTATATACTACAAAGGGATTTGCGTGTGAAAATGTTGTTTTCCACGTGAGCAAAACATCATTCTTTGGCTGCAAAAGACCATTTTTTTTGCGTGAAAAAATGTGTGTTTTCTTCGCACGAAGAAAAAACACAACTTTTGTTTGTAAAAAAGCAAAATTTATTGCACGAAAAATAGCATTCTTTCACGTAAAAAACTCTTTAATTAGTATTCAGCACAAAAAACCAATTTTTCTGCACGGGCAATAAAGTCCATTGTTTTTAAAAACAGCGGTTCTTCGAGCAAAATATTCTATATATTAAAAAGGAGTTTTTGGAAAAAACAACAATTTTTTGTGAGAGAAAACACCATTTTTTTGTCCAAAAAAACTATTTTTTGCGCGATAAATTACATATATTAGAAAGGAGGTTTGGAAAAAATAACATTTTTTTGTGAGAAAGAAATGAATTTTTCACGCAAAAAAATACCACTTTTTTGCGTAAAAAAAGTTTTTGGCGCGAACACGAGAACCCATTCTTGTCACCCAAAAAAAACAACATTTTTTTTGCGTGAAAATATAAAATATAGTTATAACAATAATAATAATAATAAATAATAACAATAAAATATATATTATAAAGGAGTTTTGGGGAAAACAGCAATTTTTGTGGGTAAAAAAACATTTTTTGCCCGAAAAGTACAGCATTTTCAGATCAGAAACCAGCACTTTTTTGAGAAGAGAAAAAATATTTTTGCAAAAAAAATTGTTTTTGCGCAAACAAGAGAACTCAGTTTTTCCTGGTAAAAAACCACCATTTTTTCGCAGAAAAAAAAAAACTTTTTTGGCGCAAAAAAAACCCACTTTTTGCGCAAAAACAACATTTTTTTGCAAGAACAAAACAGCATTCTTTGCCTGCAAAAAACTTGAATCTTTGCACGAAGAAGCCATTCTTTGCGCGAAAATTCCTTTTCATTATATATGAACGTCTGAAGCATGGAAAAAAAATGGGGGAAATCAGCATTTTTTCTCTCGAACAAAACAACAATATTTTCCTACAAAAAAACACAAATTTTTGCGCGAATATCCCTTTTTAATATACATCTAAAACTTCGCGCAAATTTTTTTTATCTGCTGAAGGAAACGTGTGTATATTATAACAAGATTTTCACCCAAAGGCTTTTCATAGGGTTAATCGGTGGAACTTTCGCTACCCTATAGGACTTTAGTTGTCGCAGGTTTAAACTTTCGCGTTTTTCGCGGGTGCTAAAAGTAGCGAAATTTTGTTCCGGCGAACCTATTTCCTGTCTCTGTACTAGCGAAATTACAAAAAAATTAATAATATGTTGAATTTCTACTATTCCGTTTAGTTTAACAATAATAGTCATTATCATAGTTTTTTATAACACAAAAGAAAATAATACATTTTATTAATAATATCACAATTAAATATATTATTATCATCATTGTGATATGATTATACTTATTTATTATTACCAATAATAATAATAATAAATAAAATAATTATTTATTATGATTCAAGTTAAATAAATCCATGACAAATTATATGATTGTGTAATATTATGTTGCACACAAGCAGCTGTGACAATATAGAATGTAACTTACAAGATAGCACTCCAAAAAATACAGTGAAATGTAAATGGTGTAGACATTTTTGGTTTTATTTGATTTTGGATATTTTCTGAATTTGTACTTGTACTTGACTCGCTAGATCAGCCCAAGTTTCTATTCGGCATTGAGGAAATATTAATTACGCCTCGCATACCAGCTTTCTTTTTGGCTCCCTAACATCCACTATGTCATGGTCTTCTTGTAGGACTGCTAACTCGTTGTGCTCGCTGTCAGTGGCAAGTAAATATTTTTTGTAAACATTTATTTAGCATTGCTACTTATACCATTATTTTGAAAATATATTTGGTGGAGATTTTTATTATAAGATTAGATATAAAAGTGGTAATGTATACTTGTTAATTGATATAAAATATTTCACTTTACTTGAATAATATTAGTTACAAACAACAATAATAATAAAAATAATAATAAAAAAAACAGGGTGCGAAAATTTGTACCGCGAATATGATCATCACGGATCCACTAGCGAAATGTTTCCTAGCGAAACCATTGCACCCACGGAGGTAGCGAAATTAAACTCTACTGAAACTAAAGTCCTATAGGGTATTTAAGAACCACTTCTTTTTAACATATAGCTTCCACTTTAACAACAATGAGCAAAGGAACAACATCTACTACAACTACTAGGAGAGCATACAGCATTAAGGTAAGAAATACTGAATAGTTATTCGCAGCTAGTTGAATAACTCATCCAGTTGTGCTCTAAAAGGACTCCTAAACCTAACTGGTTTACTCTCAAAACTAAAGCCTTTGTCAGAAAATTGATAATTTTGTCCTATTTATTTAGTTTTTATATTTTTACCGTTTGAATTAGGTTTAAAATAAATATGATTTTTATTTGCTTTATAGCCATGATCACTTCAAACTCCAAACCGCCTACAGAACTTCACATTAAGCCACGCCTTCCTACTTCGTCTAACATCAACACCAACACCACCATCACCTCTACTATCACCTCCATCACCAACACCATCACTAGCATCAGCGATATTGATGGAGGAGCTGACCCTACCACCTCCTCCGACACTACCACTTCCACCAGCAGTAGCAGCAACACATTTTTCAACACATCGACAAATCCACGGCGAGTTGCTTTGTCCGACTCTCATTTAAGCCCTACACCGGATTATACCTATCTTCACGACAGTAGCAAATTTGAACATCGTGACGATATCAAAATCATATCAATGACATTGTCGTGAAAGTCAATCCTTTTTATGTCTAAAAATGAAAATGAAGAGATTAGAGTGAGCAAGCGTGAAGAGTTTCAACTGAATCAAATGGCTGGAGTAATGACAGGAGCTATGAGAAAAGTTTTCTTGGAGATTGGGAATTTTGTGAGTCTGATAGATTTGCCAATTCCTACAGTATTGGAGGTTTTTGGTACTGTCTTCATCGAAGAATACGGTATCTTGGAATACAAATACGTTTTGAAAAATGAAAATAGGATCCAAGCGAAGTCACTGATTGATAGAAAGCTTACGATGAAGTTTGAAGAGCTCAAATGGTCTACCCCTCATACAGTAGTCTAGATGGGGATGCAAGAGCAAAATAAACTCAACCTTCACATTATCAGCAACGTTCAGAACCAAAGCATGAAACAACAGCGAGTTTTAGCCAAGACTCTTAGAAAAAAGACCTGTAAGCAGTTAGATGCTTACCTTGGAATCATCACTTTTGATAATATCCCTAACAACACACTTCTGACATTCAGCAGACTTTCCAGACAGCAGCTTGGAAAAATTTGAAGATAAGACAACAGACGACACCTCTACGTATTGCTCGAACAGTCATCTACAAATTCATGTAAAATGATGGAAGTTTAGTGAGTGGAGAGATTATCTCCCTCCCGAAAAAATTTCAACAATCAAAAACTATGGACAATGCATTATCCACTACAAAAAAATGATAACGCATAGAAAGTGGAGAATAAAAATATATTCTTATGTTCTTATTGTTTGAAGAAGCTTTACTGCTATTGAGTGACTCAGCTGTAAAAGAGGGGAGTGCTTTCAGGTTTTTCTCTATTTGATGATGCTGGTGACAAGAATAACACATGATGATGATGATGATGATGATGATGATGATGATGATGATGATGACGATGATGACGATGATGACGATGATGACGATGATGACGATGATGACGATGATGACGATGATGACGATGATGACGATGATGACGATGATGACGATGATGACGATGACGACGATGACGACGATGACGACGATGACGACGATGACGACGATGACGACGATGACGACGATGACGACGATGACGACGATGACGACGATGACGACGATGACGACGATGACGACGATGACGACGATGACGACGATGACGACGATGACGACGATGACGACGATGACGACGATGACGACGATGACGAGGATGACGACGATGATGACGATGACGACGAAGACGACGAAGACGACGACGACAACGACAACGATGACAACGACGACGACGACGGCGACGACGGCGACGACGGCGACAACGACAACGATGACAACGATGACGACGACGGCGACGACGATGACGACGACGACGAGGATGACGAGGATGACGAGGATGACGATGATGATGATGATGACCATGATGACCATGATGATGATATTGAAGAGGAAGATGATTGTGAAGATGATGTTAGTGATGATAGCTCTGAAGACAATGTTGTTGGTGAGAATAGCTTTGAAGACAATGTTATTGGTGAGAATAACTCTGAAGACGATGTTGTTGGTGAGAATAGCTCTGAAGACGATGATGTTGGTGATAGCAATGACAGTGATGACAATGATGGCTGTGCATGTGAATATAATGCAAGAGCACAATACTGGTATCAAAGGTATGATTAAGGTATGTGAATCTTGTTTTATTTTACTACTTCTACTAGTATTTCTCAACTAGTTAGTTAGCAAATGTATAACATCAACGTTATTTTTATGATAGCGCGCTGTAGTTACTATAAAAATGTCTATGTATGTTTTTAGACAGACTCCGTATACAAATAGATGACTGATGAGTTAATAGAGTTGTCAAGACCTGACGATCGCTGAAATATCAACATTTGAATTTGTTATTTGTATTGTACGTTAATTTGTATATATTTGTTGCAACAAAATATTTTATCCATATTTACATTAACATTAGTACTGTTATTAAAAACGTATTTTCAATTATTAACTTTTAAGTACAAAAAAATTGAATCAAGCGAATACCAAAACTATGAAAGAACAACTCCGTATAGTTTAACAAAACGTAAAATTGTAAAAGTTGCGGTCTTACAACTCCAATAACTTTTACAACTGTCATTAGTTCACAACATCTTTAAAGTTGTGTTCCTTTTAATCAACAAAATGAAAGACTGAAGTTAGGCTCAATTTTTGTTCAGAAAACTCTGCAACTTTTACAAATCGCGATTTTTTTTTTTTAGTTTCAGCAGAAACAAAGCTTCTGCAAGGCTTTTAAAAGTTGTGTTTTTACAGCTGTAACAATCAACTTCGAGTTTTCACATTCTGTGTTATAAATTAGTTACTGAAAGTTTTTTTTTGCTAGACTGTATAACATGTAGTTCTAGTGTGTTCATATCAACTTCATAGCTGAGACATTGCAGGTACAAAACCTGTTTTGTACCATAGCTTGATTGTACTATGAAGTTATATAAGAGTATATTTACAATGTTGCATAAAGGAAAGATGTTTACACTAGGTCACAAACAAATATTTTCAGACAGTAATAAAATGAATACATTTTTATATAAGTATAGCTAATAACAAATTATTCTCAGCATGCACATGTTAGATACATAGTTAAGACAATGTAGGCACAAACAGACAAAAACAGTAGCTATGTTACATTACATATGGTATCAGCTAGTAACAATTCGTTCTCAGTGTGCACATATCAGATACATAGTTAAGGCAATGTAGGTGCAAACAAACAAAATAAACAATATCTATGCTACATATAGTATGTATTTCTATACTGGGTAACAAACAAATAAAATTAGCAAGTAAATCAGAGATAAACATATCTAGTTAATCATTAAAAGCAGTGTGTTGATTGTACATGATATAAAATTGCATACAAGTTTTGTGGTAAGATATTGTAAGACTGAGGATATATATAAAATCTATTCCAGGACAATGATAATAATAAATATAAATAAATGATAAATATAGATAAATAAATAACTTGAAAATCACCTATCAAAGCGGTTGACCCAAAAAGTTTTTCCTGACAAAACACTGGATTATCTTTCATTTTCCTTCTAATATCAAATAATTTCAATTTTCATAGAACTATTAAAACCTTTTTTTTAATACCTGCTTGTACATCTAAAATTACTTTGACTGAATGTAAATCAATTTTTTCACTATTTTGACTATTGACACTTGATTTGTATCCATCTTCTCAGATTCTAAAGATTTGAGAGCTTTTAATTAATCTAATTTATTTGTTTGGTTTTTTATCCTGACTATTTAGTAAAATTCTTAAATCTCCAACTACTGGTTTTTTAGCTATTGTCAACCAACTACTCCCTAACTCAAAATCTAAAACAATGTTTTTGGAAGACAGCCTTCTATTGGGTAAAGATGAACAAATGAAGAAGTTTTTGAAAAGGTTATATCCTTGATTAAATCAAAGTGATTCTTATTAATAAGCACAATAAAATTATTGTAGCTAGCAATATCAACAACAAAAATTGATTTTGAATGAAAAATTCAATCATACCGTTGGAGACCTTTAAAGATGTTTCAGATTTTCCACAGGAATACTAAAAAATAAACAAGTGAGCATAGAAATGCCTGGAAATAACTCTACCTGGTTCGTTAATATCTTCAGTTTAAATTTCTTACCACAAAACGGATATGATATTTTGTGACAACTTTCCATTGCTTCACTCATAAGTTTTGAGCAGTAGCTTAAAAGCAGTATTGTGAGCACTGAAAGGAAGCACTGAACTTCTTTGCTATCTATATTTACAAAAAAATTAAAGTTTGTGCTGTACATACAGACAGAGTTCTTGATAACAATTAAAATTACTTTTGTGTATGCATTTACAAATAGGACATGCATTTAAAGTTTTCTTCGGTCCTGCTCAGTCTTCCTCCTTCACCAATTGCGTTTTTATATTCTTTTAATAATAGGTTGTGGGGTTGAGCTAAAATAGATAATTCAAGCAGTAATATCTACTTCAAATTCATTAAATTAATCTAGTATACAATAAAATGCGTTTTATTTTACTTACATTCAAATATATGATGTTCATGAAACAAAAAAGTAGGATCAATCTTTAGATACTGCAGGATAATTGCAATTAAACGATTACTTTCTGTTTCTACAAAATAAAAGCATAACTTTATTAACTTATAACTATTATTAAGTTTTCACATTAAAGTATAAAACCTTTCACAATTTTGGTATACAAAGCAAACTTACTTTCAGCTGTCTCTTTTTGACTCTATTTCTTACTTTTCTTTCAATTTAATTTTTTAATACATTAATTTATGAATCTTACAGCTTCATCATCTGTCGAGCTTGATAAAAAATTAAACCGAAACATAATTTAATTATAAGTTTCATATAAAACAGATACATAAAATAAGTTCAAGTTCATCAATATCAACATCAAACAAATCAGATTCCAAAGTTCTATATCTATAATATTAATGTTTATGTATACATAACTGTATGCATGTGATAGATAAAACTTTGTATAAACTAGTATAAAATCACTTACTCATTTGTTGCTCCTCAGTAATTGCTTGCCATTTTTTGTCGAATACCACTTTTAGTAATAGTATTAGCTCTGACTGATGTTGAGATGAAGTTATTGGTGATTGGTAAAAAAATATCTCTTACATTCAAAAATATAGAGCTAATACTACATCCATTAATCAAAATACTAAACTGCACGAATTAAGTGGTATTAAGTGAAAATTAAGATGGAAATTAAGAGGTCGTGTTTTTACCAATATTAACCTGTGTAGTCTTAAATCCGCAAAACCTCTACTTAGCTTACTCAATAAAAGATTAGAGCTGATTTTTTGTGCAAGCTTCGTACATAGTGGGATTGCTGCATTAGGCTGGTGTTTTACCTGTTGACTCACTTGTTATACTTTACGCTTTATCGTTGTAAAATTTTTCAATTTCAGGATACATGCTAACGTATAGAAATATATTAAAACAGCTGGTATTTTACCCAATGAAGCATATGTTACATGCTACAGTCTACGGTTGTAAAGTTTTTTCGATTCCAGGATACATGCTAAATTAGTGTGTAGCTTCATACTCAAACACAGACAGGCACATGTAAAGTAATTATTATATTCGTAACTCATGCTAACGTCATACAGTAGGTTGTAAGTCATCAATTATTCAGAAGGCTGTAAGCTTAACTGACAACCAAGTGGATAACAATGCATTTTGTTAGTGTTAGTCTAGCTGGATGGATATATTTAAAAGACTATCAGCCCTAGAATTACTATTTGTTTTAAAACTTGATTCAAACATTTGTTACATAAAAATAAAAAGAGTAAATAACAAAATTACACTTCAAAGTTATCTAGAATGTAAACCAATGAACAATCTATGAGTAAATTTTAAAAGCAGTGATTAAGTGAGTGCGTATTCACCAACAATTTCCTTAGGGTGTAAACCAATGAATCATTTATGACGCATTTTAAAAGCAGAAATTAAGGGAGTGTGTACTCACCAACAATTTTCCTATATAGTCTTTTTCATCCAGAATCAGACAATTGTATTAATACTTAAGTTACCTGTAACTTTCAACCTACAACTTTCAGTACATAGCTTTCAGTCTAGAACAATTATATGTTTTATAAACGCAACTGGGTGTTTTATAAACAAGTTTTTAAACCTCTCATAAAGCTATTCCAGAACTGTGAGATTGTTTTAAAATGTAGTTGATACGCAAAATATTCTAAGAGCTAGGATGCAAAATAAATACAAAAACATGTCTAATCAATAAACATAACATCTAGACCATTCCCACATACATACATATCAATGCTTGCATTTGTATTTTGTAAACCATAAAACATAACCAAAAAGATGTTGAATCAACAAACTCGTATACTGATATGTAATACTGCTTATTTTATCTTAATAATGAATTTACACTGAAAATTTAACTTGAATTCAAAATAACTACATAATGTGGTTAATGATTATATTTTAGCCTATATTCTTCAATGAACATGTCTTCAAAACAACTCCATTGTACATGCATATTGCCACTTGCATGTTCAAATGGATTTGTGAAGCCGGATTTGTAAACCCTGATTCAGTAGCAAATAGGCATCTGTAATATTTAAAGAATGTTCCTTCTAGAGCATGCATGGAGCTAGCGAATAGGCGTCTGTATTGGTTAATGAATGTCGACGTATGATTAATTACTTTTCTAAAGCTATGATGCTATCGATGATTAATTAGCTGCATAAAGCGTAATCAAAAAAGAATCGCATAAAACTTGGATGGTTTGAAAACTGGAAGCAAATTTTATGTCGACTACAATAATACTTGAAAAGGGATCACGTAAAACTTGGTTCGATTAAAAACGAGATAGCAACTTCATGTCGACTACGAAACATTGTAAATTTGTTTAGTGTACATTCTAAAGTTTTCCAATTGGTTTTCCTTGTCAAATAAAGCTTAGTTACCCGTAAAAGTTTGACAATTTTTTTCGTCGATACTCTTAACGATCTACCATTGCAAATAAATGATATAGTTGTAACTAAGGTTGTAAAAAAAAAATAAAGTAGATGATAAATTGACGCAAATTTCAGTCATATGAAGCTTACTCCTTATGTGATAAAAAAGTTGAAGACATAGTGCAGATTTTCGCAAGCAATGTTAGTACCATCAGCAAAAACTGATCACAACAGCTGAAGAGTTTTCGTTTTGAAGCTCTTCTGACACTAAAACTCTTAAAGAATGATCGCACAGCGGAGATTAAAAAAATACGTTCTCAATTATTACATCAATATCAACAAACTCCTCTAGATACACCCACTTCTATCAATAACGCCATAAGTGGACATGTACATGTGCATAGCTAGCTATACAATGTTAGTATGAGCATGATTTTTTGTCTGATCTATTTTATATCTTTATGAGATATATATTCTGTACATTCTTTCAACATTATGATCGAACTATTCAATGTGTATCTATAAATTTACATGATTATGTATGAAAACAGCTCAAATTTTCTTGTAATAAAACTATACCAATAACAGTAGTAATATATGAGCAGATCTCCCTATCAAGTGTTTTTTTGTGGATTTGACTCCGGGGTGATGCAATGGGTTACGGCGTTGGATTGATTCGCCGAGTTAATATTGTATGTCATTTGAGGGATATTTAAGTGACATTTGAGTTTTGATTATTTTTTTATTTAATTTGAACTTATATGGCATCTAGATTTTGAATGTATGGCATTTAAGTTTTGATAATTTTTTTTACATTATTCTAACTCATATAGCATCTAGATTTTGAATGTATGCCATTTAAGTTTTGATAATTTTTACATAATTCGAACTCATATGGTATATTGAGAGAGGAGAGAGGAAAAGAGGAGAGAGGAGAGAGAGGAGATACATCCACATTGAATAAATACATTGATTAAAAATGAATCAATATACGATTATATACATTTATTGTATAATAAGTAGGGATACATAAAGAGTACATATTAAATATTATGAACTTGAAACAGTTCCAATATCATTTCGAATGAAAAAATGGATGATGAGAGATTTTCATCCGTTTGTATGTATCTACATATATCTGATTGAAAATGAGATAATAATTCATTAGTCCATTGTATTGAAATTAATTTTTAAGTGAGCTCTTTATTCCACACCTTTCTTTGAATTTTCTTTAAGTAATCATTAATACTGACAGTTTTTGACATTTTTACAACTGTTTGAAAATTGTTTTTAGTCATGAGCTTAAATACTTCTACTGGATTGTCAACGTATTTATGTGTAGTGTATGGTCGGTATTGTACCGGTGAAATTTTTCCATATAAAGAAGCTACAGTTAGCAAATGCTGTGTCATACATAATAATATAGCTTGCAATTTCAAGCGATATCTGTCATGTCAGGCGCAATGGGCAACGCCTGCATGCTTCAACGTCCCCCCACCGGGAATCGAACCTCTGACCTTCCTGCGGCACCAATTCGCCTAGTGGCATTAGGCAGAGTGCTAGACCTCTCAGCCATCTCAACAACCCTAAAACGGGTGCCTCAATGACCGACCAGTTGCTAGCCTCTGCCCTCATCCACACGGAGTCCTATCTAATCATCTAATTGCTATACACTACAGCCTTTTCCTGTATTTCGACAATTTCTTTAATAAAGCTATGATATATCTTTGGGAGGTAGTCTTTGATGGTGTATCTTTTTGAACTCATAATGAACTAAAATAAAATGTTAGGTATTAGTATAGGATGATTAAACAGTGTTGTAAAATAATTACATTTTAACTTCTATTATAAATAGTTTTTCTATTAATTCTTACCTTATCAACAAGAAACCAACTGTAGTAGTTGACGCTCCTGAGGTTGTTGCTGGAGAGAATGTTTTTTCTATGCAGAGAGAGCTGTTCTTATATACTATAAGCCACTCCTACTCATTTAGCTTATAACCATCAAAAACACTCACGCGAAACCTCTATCATAATAGTGTTATTCGCATGAAATATTCCTTTTTTATTCGCGTGAAAATAAATTTTTTATTCCCGCGAAAGCAACGGTTTCTATTTGTGTGAAAATAATTGTTTTATTCCCGCAAAAGCATTGGTTTGTATTCGCGTGAAAATAAATTATTTATTCCCGCGAAAGCATTGGTTTGTATTCGAGTAAAAATAAAACTTTTATTCCCGCGAAAGCAACGGTTTCCATTCGCATAAAAATAAATTATTTATTTCCCCGAAAACAGTGGTTTTTATTCGCGTGAAAATAAATTATTTATTCCCGCAAAAGCATTGGTTTGTATTCGCGTGAAAATAAAATTTTTATTCCCGCAAAAGCAACTATTTCCATTCGCGTGAAAATAAATTATTTATTCTCGCGAAAACATTGTTTTTTATTCGCGTGAAAATAAATTATTTATTCCCGCAAAAACATTGGTTTTTATTCGCGTAAAAATAAATTATTTATTCCCGCAAAAGCATTGTTTTTTATTCGCGTGAAAATAAATTTTCATTCCCGCGAAAGCATTGGGTTGTATTCGTGTGAAAAAATGCTGATTCATAGGGTTTAATTAGTGCAACTTTACTTATTTAAGAGCCACTATTTTCACACAGAAAGCATCCAGTTTTACAGCGGCTAGCGGAGAAGCAACATCTACTAAATCTTCCATTGCAACTACTAGGAGCTCACCCTCTTCATAAAGGTAAGAGTAAAATATTTATTTTCTGTTAGCTAACAAAACTAGCTGAAGGCTTATGGTCTTTATGATCTTTTACAATTAATTACAAAAAATTAAACAAAATCTTTGTTTTTTTTCAGAATGAATACTCAAGACGAAGGAAGTCAACCGATGAATGAAGAAGCAGGATCCCTGCAAAACCTTTCCCCATCGCCTTCTCCTATCTTTGATATGCCGGAAAGTCAATTGGTGGTTGATGAACCAGAATCCCAAAAAGATTTTACTTCATTCACATCTCCTACTAACAAGCTGTCTTCAAAAAGAACATCTGTGAGGAAACGACCTTTCATTGATTTGACAAAATATGATATTGAAACTGGCTCGAAGTGTAAAAAACTAGTTTTGACAGATGTTGGAGACGACACGCTTTTTCGTCACACCAGAATACCCTTTCAAGATGCTGGAAGTAATGAACTAACCACTCTCACCTACAAGAGTGCCGGGTTAGTAAACTCTCTCTCTCCAGATAGTCTAGAAAAACTTGAAGAGTCCATGGAAATCTGCGAACTACCAGTACCAACAGTTATGGAGGTGTTGTCTGTTGAATTTCGTGATGAATCAAAGTGTGCCATCATTTACAACTATCGAAAGGATAAAAAGAGAACTCGAGTGAAGACTGATGTTTCAACTGAAATAGGACTGCTTCTTAATAAAGCTAAGCAAACACGTCCAATTGTTTTAATTTATATGGGAGAAGGAAAGACAGGAGATGCGATTTTTCGTAACGTTGATTCTCAAGGATGTAATCGAAAGATCAACGATCCATCCAGCTCATTGTACGACAAGAGTATGAGACAAATACAGGCTTATTTCAGTGTTGCTCACCTACACGATTTTCCGGCAGGAAGTGTTATAGCTTATGAGAATCCTGGAATGCTAAGAAAATGTGACACTCGTTGGAACAAGACTGCCGGTATTCTAGTGGCTAATTACATATGTATGGTGAATGGAGAGCTATTGATTGGAGATATTAACATGCCTGCTCAAATAGCTTCATTTGTGGTGTCGGAAAAAAGCGGTGTAATCGTATTCAAAGGACTAAGCGAAAATACGAACAACACGATTTCCTACGATGTCATTCTACTCTCGGCTCTCCAAGCTTTCATTCAAGCCTCCGAACTGTTTGATACTCTGCTGCAACACACCTTTCTCTCCTACTTTGATGAAAATGAAAAAGAGAATTGCCCAGAACAGCACATCGAAACCTTAATCGATAACACAAAGGACATGTCTCGTCTTCTATGATGGTAAGTTTCATATCTATTTAAGTAGTCTGAAGTATTTTTGTAAAATTAATTCATATAACTATGTATGATAGAGTCATTAGTTACTATGTCTTTTAGATATAACTAAAGAGCGCTCCTGAGGAAGAAAATGAGAAGACTTATTTACTTCTTGCTTGGAACATTACAAAATAATAGTTTTTATAGATCCTGTAGTGTTTAGCACAAATAATGAGATAAGTTGTATTTTATTCATTTTATTTGTTATAACAAATAAAATTCAATTATAATAATTTATTTTAACAATTTACTTAGTAAATCAGTTCATTGTATATGCACTCCATCTATTCTTTCTACTGCATTATCTTGTATGAACTCGAAGTTAGGATAAGTCTGTATGATAAATCTCCGTATTGAGTGATCTCTCATCTCACTATCTCCTATATCTCGTAAACTTCTAACAATTTCATCCATACTCCACCCTCTACTTCTCAGTAAACAAAAGTATACACAATAATTGCCACATACAGTTGACAAAAAATTTTGTAGTTGTGTTTCATTACTTTGTATTGTTTCATATCCTCCGTGAATACTTAGTATTTCATTTACATCTGGGTAAAAGGAAACAGAACATCCAAACGAGTCAAAAAAATCCACCTCTGAATCATTAGCGTACACAGCCAAACAATGCTCTCCAGGTTGGTGAGAATAATGGGTGTTGAATACGAAACATGCTGTTGGAAAATTGCAAATTTGCTTCCAAAATTGATCTCTAGCTCCAACGTGAATCCCTACGCTTTGACTTAAAACGTCTGAAGATAAGATCGAACGATTTTGTATGGTATTCATCTCTAACTTTCTGTTTAAAGCATTGCGTCTCCCGCGATAGTTAATTGAAGAATGCTGTCCATCTCCAACACACCGTCTTTTACAAAGTATGCTACCAGGGATAATCCATCAGTCGTGTTAGCGCTAAAACGAATTTCCACACTTGTGACATTTTTCATAGAGTGAAAACCTTCTTTAAGAAAATCGCCAGTCAAATCAAATCCATAAAGTGTAGTACCATCAAGGTATTGTTCTTTCATAATACCAAGACTATCACCATCAAGCAAAGTTCCGGTAGTGTGTAGAAACTGATGATATTCTCTTCCAAAAACCCCTCTAGCATAATTTGGCTTAAATCTCCTTCCAATTGGACAATCACCAACTCTCAATACAATACTATCAACATTAGCTTGTTTCATTCTATATGGATTCAAGGCGAAACATCCGTTCATTGCGTTGTGATCAATTAAACCTAAATAAATTTGTTTAGGTTTTTGTTTGTTTTTTTCCAAAGTGATGTCAATCTGGGCAACACCAGCACAAATTCCATATAGTTTCATCTGTTTTCGATCAACTGGATAAATGTAGTCGTGACCTTCCAACGCCAAACTGAATTGGGAGTTTTGCATTGTAGGATTCACCTTAACTTTACAAAGATGAAGTTCAAATTTATCAATTCTTATCTATGCTCCTCCTGTAGGCGCCTCATCCGCAGCAAACAAAGCTAGTTTGCTGGGGGCACGCTCAAACTCCAGCTGCATACTAGTCCCAGGAATTATTAGTTTTTTTTGCTGAAATAATGCGAGACGAGGTTTTCCAGTTAATTCTATTACCTTTCCACCTATGATTAGAGCTCTCCTCTTTTTCTTATCTGCAGTTTCGTGATTAGCAGCGTCTTGCCTAGTTGAATCATCATACAACCATCCTTCCATCTTACCTTGATATTTCTTTCTGGCTGCACTGTTTTCGAGTAGTTGTGAAAAGTAGGAGCGTAAACCGTAATTGTTAGCGTATTCAACAGTAGTTCCTTCTATCGACATTTTCAACTCACTGAATAATGTATGCATTGAATCCCCCATCCACACAGCTGCATCATCATCATTACCTGCAATATCGGTTCCATCATCTTGAACAACTTTGGCTTCAACTTGAGGAAACGAGTTGCAGAGTTCTGTGTAATGTTCAGTGCTCCCTGACAAGGGTAACTCAATACTACCATAAGGATCTAACCTATCAGGTCTGATGACAACGTATTCCGATCTCTCTACCGATATGTTTGTTGGTTCCGTAGCAAATACATCCAACGATGGGTTTATGTTGTAGGAAGAACCTTCCAACTTATTACCTGTTGTCCCATTTAGACTAGCCATCTTTTGCGAGTGATGATTGCTTGAAGCGTTATCGCTTAATGAATATAGATATCAAGCTCTGCTGTCTTTATACCGGATTCTGCTGCTATTAAAATATGCCACGTTTACCAACACCTCTCCTTTTCTTTTCATCTCTTGTTTTTCTCCTTTTCACACTATCTAGACGGACTGCATTGAGCACATCTCCCCCCAGATCATTCAACTCTGCCAACCCCTCTTCTTTGCTGATGCTGCAAAGCTTTGTCCATCGATGACATCACGTGCTACATTACCACCTACAGACAGTGCTCTTTTCCCCAAGCTAATTGCTCCTCTTTTCTGCATTGGTGCTGCGGATTTAAGTATACTTGAAAAAATACTACCAAGACCATTATACACTATACACTCCAATTCCATTTCCAGCTTGAATTTTGTAGTACTCATCAAAAAAATCTTTCGAGTCCTCAGGGGTGTATCGTACCAAACTCATTATAATTGTTTCTCTCTAAAGTGAACCGTCAACACAACCTTTCCACCATCAAATGGTATTCGTTGGCCATTGTCACTCGTTATAAGTACTTGAATCAAATCACTATTTAGTGATGAAGCTTCGACATAGTGAGGATTTTTAAATTCTTGATACACAACATTATTCTTCTTTCCTTGAACCGGAACTACTCTCAGTAAAGGTACATTCGTATCTCCTACCATTCTATTATCAACAATGTTGAAATAAACATACAGAGATGTTAGACCGGAATTTATATCAGGAGGTGAGATATTATTGTATCTACCATGAAGATACATAGTTTTTGGTTCAAATCCAAAAATATATGCTAGATCTTTGGAAAAGCTTATGGTAGTATCAGGATCGCTGTTAGTTAGTAAAGTGGTGTTGGTGATATTGTTGTAGGAGATGGTGAATTTTTGTCTAAATCCATTTCACTCATTCTCTTTCGTATAATCTCCTCCAACTCCTCCAAACTATCGTATCTTCCATTATCGATTAAGATGAAGGACTTTTCGCTTTTACCAGAGACATTAGTCTTTTCTAGATATATTTTCCCTTCGGTAACATTCTTCCAATTATTAGAATAAGATATATCTAGCAGACCTACCTCCCATTTACCACCATTGATAACCAAATATTTATACAGTCTCACTGTAAATTCGGAATTGCTATTATCAGGAAACTCTTCACCGCTAGAGTTTGAGGGTAAAGTTATCAGCATCGACTTTTTCCCAACGTATGATGATTATATCGAGCGTTCTTTCCTTATAAACTATTCATCTACCCACTCATTGAACTTTTCTCCGTAACCTAACCACTTAACCAGAATCTGTGTAATCCATGTAGTTTGAGTCTTCATTGGTTTGGTATCATGTAAGTAGGTGGTAGATCTTGAAAGGAATTCTTACTGTGTTGGAGAAGTGTGCTGTCTTCAAAATCCATGTAGTTTGAGTCTTCATTGGATTGGTATCATCTAAGTAGGTGGTAGATCTTGAAAGGAATTGTTGCTGTGTTGGAGAAGTGTGCTGTCTTCAAAATCCATGTAGTTTGAGTCTTCATTGGATTGGTATCATCTAAGTAGGTGGTAGATCTTGAAAGGAATTCTTACTGTGTTGGAGAAGTGTGCTGTCTTCAAAATCCATGTAGTTTGAGTCTTCATTGGATTGGTATCATCTAAGTAGGTGGTAGATCTTGAAAGGAATTGTTGCTGTGTTGGAGAAGTGTGCTGTCTTCAAAATCCATTTAGTTTGAGTCTTCATTGATTCGGTATCATCTAAGTAGGTGGTAGATCTTGAAAGGAATTCTTGCTGTGTTGGAGAAGTATGCTGTCTTCAAAATCCATGTAGTTTGAGTCTTCATTGGTTTGGTATCATCTAAGTAGGTGGTAGATCTTGAAAGGAATTCTTGCTGTGTTGGAGAAGTGTGCTGTCTTCAAAATCCATGCAGTTTGAGTCTTCATTGGTTTGGCATCATCTAAGTAGGAGATAAAGTCATGTTGTGTAACATCTTTAAAGGGGTTCTTGGTGTGTCGGAGAAGAGTGTCGTCTTCAAAATCCATGTGGTTTGAGTCTTCATTGGTTTGGTATCATCTAAGTAGGTGGTAGATCTTGAAAAGAATTCTTGCTGTGTTGGAGAAGTGTGCTGTCTTCAAAATCCATGCAGTTTGAGTCTTCATTGGTTTGGCATCATCTAAGTAGGTGGTAGATCTTGAAAGGAATTCTTGCTGTGTTGGAGAAGTGTGCTGTCTTCAAAATCCATGTAGTTTGAGTCTTCATTGGTTTGGTATCATATAAATAGGAGAGAAAGTCATGTTGTGTTACATCTATCGTTGGTGTTGGTAGATCTTGACCAGATGTTTTATAGTCTTTGCTACTGCTGCGTTTCGTCTCAAACAAGAGTCCAAAGTAGACATCGTGTCTACAAAATACAAAAAATTGATTGTTGCAATTGATTCATTTGTTTTCATTGGCTTTATCTACATAAAGTAGCGAAGAAAAAGTTTGTGTGAGTATAAAACTATCTAGTAGAGATAAATTTATATCTAGGTTCAACTAGCATTAAATAATTATTTATTATTTTGTTAATAATAAATAATAATTAGAGTCGGTTACTTTACTAGAGCTTGGACAAACACACAATTTTGTTAATATCAAAGTCTGTGATCTTACAAAGAAATAGCTTAGACATTATGAGCATAAAATTATCTAGTAAAGATAAATTACCTAGAAGTGAATTCTAGTTGAGGTTTCATATTTTTAATAATAAATAATTGAAATCGCTTGGACAAACAGACAGATTTGTCAATGACACAGCTTGCGTTCTTGCGAGCGAATAGCTTAGACACTATGTGTATAAAATTATCTAGTAAAGTTAAATTTTATGTCTAGAGGCAAAAATGGAGGACAACTCCATGTCGCAACTAGTTGAGCTTTTCAACTAGTGTTAAATAGTTATTTATTATTTATTTTAAAAATAAATAATTGGAGCTTTCTACTAGTGTTAAATATTTATTGATTATTTTTTACCTTATCACCACTTAGAGCCAGATGATTTAATTAACTAAAGACAAATAATTATTTTAGCATTTCTTACCTTGATGCTGGATGGTCTCCTAGTAGCTGTAGTAGATGATGCTTCTCCGCTTGCTGTTGAAGAACTGGATGCTTTCTGTGTGAAAACAGTGGCTCTTAAATAGCTAAAGTTGCACTGATTAAACCCTATGAATCAGCATTTTTTCCAATGCTTTCACGGGAATAAAAACTGTTTTTTCGCGTGAATGGGAATAAATAATTTATTTTCACACGAATGGAAACCGTTGCTTTCGCGGAAATAAATAATTTATTTTCACGCGAATAGAAACTGTTGCTTTCGCGGGAATAAATAATTTATTTTCACGCGAATAGAAACCGTTGCTTTCGCGGGAATAAATAAGTTATTTTCACGCGAATAGAAACTGTTGCTTTCGTGAGAATAAATAATTTATTTTCACGCGAATAGAAACCGTTGCTTTCGCGGGAATAAATAATTTATTTTCACGCGAATGGAAACCGTTGCTTTCGCGGGAATAAATAATTTATTTTCACGCGAATAGAAACCGTTGCTTTCGCGGGAATAAATAGTTTATTTTCACGCGAATGGAAACCGTTGCTTTCGCGGGAATAAACAGTTTTTATTCCCGCGAAAGCATTGGAAAAAATGCTGATTCATAGGGTTTAATCAGTGCAACTTTAGCTATTTAAGAGCCACTGTTTTCACACAGAAAGCATCCAGTTCTTCAACAGCAAGCGGAGAAGCAACATCTACTACAGCTACTAGGAGAGCATCAAGGTAAGAAACGCTAAAATAATTATTTGTCTTTAGTTAATTAAATCATCTGGCTCTAAGTGGTGCTAAGGTAAAAAATAATCAATAATTTTTTAACACTAGTAGAAAGGTCTAATTATTTATTTTTAAATTAGATAATAAATAATTATTTAACGCTAGTAGAAAAGTTCAACTAGTTGCGATACGAAGTTGTCCTCCATTTTCGCCTCTAGACATAATTTTAACTTTACTAGATAAATTTATACACATAGTGTCTAAACTATTCGCTCGCAAGAACGCAAGCTGTGTCATTGACAAATCTGTCTGTTTGTCCAAGCGGTTTTAATTATTTATTATTAAAAAAATTGAACCTCAACTAGAATTCACTCCTAGGTAATTTATCTTTACTAGATAATTTTATGCTAATAATGTCTAAGCTAATTCTTTGTAAGATCACAGACTTTGACATTAACAAAATTGTGTGTTTGTCCGAGCACTATTAAAGTAACCGACTCTAATTATTTATTATTAACAAAATAATAAATAATTATTTAACGCTAGTTGAACCTAGATATAAATTTATCTCTACTAGATAGTTTCATACTCACACAAACTGTTTCTTCACTACTTTATGTATATGTAGATAAAGCCAATGAAAATAAATGAATCAATTGTAACAATCAATTTTTTTGTATTTTGTAGACACAATGCCTATTTTGGACTCTTGTTTGAGACAAAACGGAGTAGCAGCAAAGACTATAAAACATCTGGATAAGATCCAATTGAAGTAACTGCAGATAACTAAAGGAATAACATGTACTACAGCATACAGAGTGAACAAGGTGTGTGTAGATTATTACTCAGTCTCATTACACTACTATTACTAAGAATTATTGTAGGTGTTAGATAAAGGATTGAGCAGTATTTTTAATAAATTCTAACCATTGTAAATAATACTTCAACTCAATTTAAAAATTGATGAAAATTGAATGGAATAAACGAATTTTTTACCAAATACCCCATTTTTCTTGTGGATATATACAAATAGATGAATATCTAGCTTCATCTATTTTTTTCATTTGAGTGCAATTATTTCCCCTCCTCTCTCCTCTTTTCCTCTCTCCTCTCTCTCAAGATACCATATGAGTTCGAATTATGTAAAAAAACTATCCATACTTAAATGCCATACATTCAAAATCTATATACCATATAAGTTCAAATTAAGTAAAAAAATAATCAAAACTCAAATCCCACTTAAATGCCACTCAAATACCACTCAAATGCCCCTCAAATGAAATACAATATAAACTCGGCGAATTCATTCAACGCCGTAACCCATTACCTCAACCCCGAAGTATAATCCACAAAAAACACTTGCTAGGGAGATCTGCTCATATATTACTACTGACGTTGTATATTTGGGTAGAAAGGGAAAACCGAAAAATAAAAGTGTTCTTTGGTATGATATCAAACGTGTTAGCATACATCCTCTAAGCAATAAGGCTGCTGAAGAGAAATCACTATATTTGAGTACGTTGATTAAAGGTCAGCTCAAACGCTTCTTGAACATCAGGACCCTCAATAGTTTCCAACCTGGTGCAATTTTCCCTTACCGAGATGTTGTTGATAGATTCGTTCCTCATCGATTTAAAGGAGAACACTCGACTATAAGTTGTATCCGTTATACCGTTGAAAAATGTGGAGAAACGCTGTTGAAGACGCTTGTCATACCAGACAGATACGTTGCAGAAGCTAAACAACATATTCAAGGCGTGATGATCTACAGAGGAAAAAACCAGCGAAAAATTTAATACGGAATACAATCTCGTATTTTTCTCTTCATACAGACCCAGTCCCATTGATTGGAGACAATATTGTGAACAAGCAAAGTACAACAAAGAGATATTAGAATTTGATGATGATGATAATCTTGAAGATTTTCTACGTGTAGATTTTGATGATTTTGAGACAGGATACGTTGCTGAAAAAGAGGACGAGGCAAGTGATAGAACTCGGTGAGGGTTTTTCTTTTCTATTTAATAAATTCTAACCATTGTAAATAATACTTCAACTCAATTTAGATGTAGTTGTAGTTATTTTTACCCCAAATAATTTTTTGTTTCAGCAATAGATAGCATCTAATTCAAAAAGCAAGTTGGACAATGTGACTTGGTGAGTTATTCTCTCTTTTTTATATAATGTAAACTATGCAATGTAATTAATACTGCAATTAAAATTAGATAACATTATTTATATGCTAATTTTTTGTTTTAGATACACAGAAAGGAAACCAAACAGAGAAAGTTTCATTGAGTTCTGTAATTTTTAACCATCTAGAGGACTAACTTGGTGATTTTTGATTGTATTTTTAAACAAAGTGCTTTGTGTTGATGGTATGTAGACTCAATCTTGAGCGCTGATGATATGTAGTCTCAAGTGGATCCCAAATACTGTAAATTATAACCATACAGAGGACTAATTTAGTGATTTTCCAAGATATTTTATCACATTCAATATACTTATTATGTAATAAATGGATATAATCATATACTGATTCATTTTTATTCAATGTAGACATAAATATAGTCATAAATATGTACATAGTTATACATATATACATAAATGAATGGAAACTAAGAAAAAGTATTTACACTCAAGATGTCATAAGAGTTCGATTTAAATGTAGATATAAATATACCAATAAGTATGTACATAATTATCCATATATATATATATATATATATATATATATATATGCATGTATAGAAAGCTAAAAAATTATTTACGCTCAAGACTCCTCTCTCTCTCCTCTCTCCCCTCTCCCCTCTCCTCTCTCTTCTCTCCTCTCTCCTCTCTCTCTCCCCCCCCTCTCTCTCAAGATGCCATATGAGTTCAAATTATGCAAAAAAATTATCAAAACTTAAATGCCATACATTCAAAATTTAGATGCCATATGAGTTAGAATTATGTAAACAAATTATCAAAACTTAAATGCCATACATTCAAAATTTAGATGCCATTTGAGTTAGAATTATGTAAAAAAACTATCAAAACTTAAATGCCATACAATATTAACTCGTCGACTTTAGTCAACGCCGTAACCCATTGCATTAACCCTGGGTATTAACCTCACAAAAAAACACTAGGTAGGGAGATCTGCTCATATATTACTACTTACATTCCACACCAATAAATACCATACGTTCTAAACTCCTGGTGCGCACAAAAAGGTACCTCACAAGTTCTCATGGCAACTTGTGCCTACTTCAAGTACACCTGGAACCAAGAGAACCTTCTCCTTAGACATCATGACAGAGATCTGCTCCTATAGTACTACTACTAGCTTAGATTTTTTCAAATACTAAATTTAGTTTTTGTTCAGTTGTTGATACTTTAGAAACTTTTTTGTACACGAAAAAAATATTTTGGTTGAAAATAACATATTGTCAGAAAACCCAGTGTTTTACATGTAAATCCAGGTTTTCCCCATTTGTCTTTTAATGTCTGGATTTCAGTAAAACCGAAAAGCTACTGGTAACAGTGCTGTTAATGAACATTGGTAGAATTATTAATGATAGATAGTATTGAATACTCAATAAAGTAATGATCGATGTTTCACTGTGGGAGCAAGGTGATCTCATTGTTGTGAGAGCATGGTCAATGCGGATAGTGATAGGTTCAATTAGTTCAATCCCCGGAGACGGTTTATTGTCAGATGGAATTGTGTAGAAGGGTATGTTCCAGATTGGTTATTCAATTTGTTCATACATGTATATCCTTTTGTGTTTGCTTTAAAATGCATTAAGAAGAAAAAAATTATTAGGTGTACTCGCCTGCTGGATCGATGAACATCTGCTATGGTTTTTGTTTGGGTCCACATTGGTGGAAGGCGAACGCATCGATCCAGGCATTTACATTTATTAAATTATGATAATAAGACATAATATCTTTCGATACGGATCAGATTGCGAAGATATAAAATTACCATGTACATTGTAGCGGCATAATTATTTCCACACGCGTAAGCAATTCATCAACGTGGGTTATCATGTCAGTGCTTTCTAACTGGTACTAATTGCCTAAGATAAAGTACATATCATATAAACTGTTATAAATAGCCAATCATTTTACTAAAGTTACTCAAGCATTGATAACTTAAAGAAGGTCAACATGCATGGTCTCTAAAAGCCAATCATAGTGTTATGCTCCAGCTTGTTATGCTCTAATAGGATAAGTCTGTGCCTTTTCCTAGCAGTGGTCTCTATTAGCACTCTGCTTGTGTAACTATGTACATACGTAACTATCTATACAACGTAACTCTGCATTAATAGTGAATGGGAACATCGAACAAATTCCTACCCACATACTTCACTAGAGACCCTGGCCACTAATACAACAGAAATAACATAATTTTTTGGATACCCTCTGTCCAGAATCAACTTGTACTTTTTATAGATATACTTGTTACGGTGAACCACATTGGGACTGGAACTATAAAGGGCTAAAATAGCAGCCCATGAAAATAAACTGCTTTGCTCTTTGTTCTTGGGTTAGGGAGAGACAGGGCAGTGGCGTGATCTCCCTTCTTATGACAGTCACTGGATTAGTTACCAGTCTCTGAGTGGCTCCTCTCTTGCCCGATGAATGCTTTAGTTGTCTCCTTTTACTACCTGGTATCGCCCCAACAATGTGTCCACTGACAAGGAGAAGAGCCAGGCATTATTAAGAAAGCAACAGCCATTATTGTTCCAGAGTCAGTTCAAGACTTTAGAAAGTTAATGGCTCTTGCTGGCCCAATATGGTCTGCTGAGGGCCTGGTAGTGGCTGCTGCTGACCTGATAATGGCTGTTTTTGGTGCGATATTGGCTGTTGCCTGCTCAATAATGCCTGTCTTTGTCCTTGTTAGTGGACACAATTTTAAAACCCTGATTATAAAGTGCTGCCTCAACTGGAGTTGTTGGAAAAAGCTGTAGAGCTATATATCTGACTGCTGCTCTTTCTTTCTGTAATGAAGAAAACCTTGTCTCATTTGATGGTATGGTACACTGCAGGCTGAAGCTAATGAGTCACAGAAGCTACAGTTATTGGGTGCTCTACAGTTGTCTTTGCTTGATTCTCAGTGTCAGTTACATTAGCGGTTTCTCCGTACTCTTTTGCCATGCTCTCCTCCTGAACAGGAAGATCAAACTCAGCTTTTAGAACAGCCAGTAAATTATCTTATTCAGCAGGCATGATGGAGCTAAAATCTGTTGAACCAGTGATCAAGGATTCTTCATCACCCTCAAGGTTTAGCAATGGCTTATCTATAATGTTGTTCTGTAATTGTTCATGGAAGAGCTGCATGAACAAAGCAGATCCATCAACTTCAAGTTCACTGGCGGCAATGAACTAGCTGCACAGTCAGTGTGCATATGCACAAGCCTGACTCAATTCGTGTGTGTTATTTTAACACTGTAACTGGCTCAAGTTTTCTGGGAGGAATTTCTTCAATGTTTCTGCCGATTTACACCCAGTTGTAGTGGGTGCTAATTCACTTACAGAGTGAAAATCTGGCTGCGAATACCACAGAGGTGGCCCTATATTTTGCCTGGAGCTGCTGTTAGCTCCATCAATGATTGGTGTGCTCTCCTCCATTGCGGGGGAATTGGGGGGGGGGGGGGGGAGTGTAGCCAGCTGGGACAAATGTTTAGTCCCCATTGTTTTCTAGACTATTGGACTAGAAATCTTGGATGATCTGCACACATTCGTAGGGAAGGTTCGGGGATGAACTGGGCCCTGTGACAAAAGTCTGGCGGCGGAGTGTACAACTGTCAGCAAAGCAGGCTCTGAGGGAGGTAATAGAGTGGGTATTTTTGGCTTACCTCCTGGTCCTTGCCACTTGCAATTTTTTACGGCTCCTCTCATGTCGGACCTCCTGCTTGGCTCTATTACAGCCAGTGCCTGTCTTCTTGAGTCAGTGCAGGTTTTGTAAGGCGTGAGCTTGCACCCATTTTATACAGTCATTTGTTTCTGCCGAGTAATGAGGTAGGTGTGGTTTGAATATACCTCCACAACTGTGTATGGGCTAACGAGCTTAGGCTGCAGCTTAGGGTTTTCTCCCATTCTCTTTCTCCTGTTATCAAGCGATACTTGCTCGTTCAGAGCAAACAATGAGGGCTCCTCTCTTTCTTCATCCAGCATTGAGCTTTGCTCATCCCTCAAAGTGTTATGCACTTTTTCCGGCTACTCTCCGAGGTCCTGGGCATACTTGTGAATGGCATATAGTCTGTTAGGGGAGGGGGGTAAGCAATCTGATCTGATAATCTCAGCTCATTGTCCCATATCAAATAGTTAGCCATTCACTCAGTACTGAGTGTGGGATTGCTGTAAAAGCTTGCATGAGCATTGCCAATACCAGGTCCCACTCCTCTGCTATCTCTTTAAAAACAAAGAATGCAGTGACTCTCCCAACGCCTGGTTGTTCGGCTCCACTACTCAATTGGCCTGTGGATGGTAGGGTGTTGTTTGGCTGTTCTCAATGTTCCAGATGGTGCACAGCTACTTTATTAGGTTTGACTCAAATTGGGCATTCAGGTCTGTGTGAATCTGTTTTATGATTTCTAGGGAGCAAAACACCTGCTCATCCATGGCAGTAGTTACTACTGGAGCTGTGGCAAGTGAATTGATCAGGGCATCCTCCCACCTAGTAAAGTGATCCATCCAAACCAATATCCACCTATTCATTCCCTCTGTCTATCTGAAGTGCCAATGTGGAAGTCAATCCAAAAAGTAGAGATTTCCACTTCCAGATCTTGTGGATAAACTTACATTCTCCTGGCATCCTCATCTAGGGTCACCTGCCAATGTCCACCGACAAAGTTTAGGGTGCTAAAATAACGACTGTTTGCAAGAACGTATAAACTTTTGTCAATTAAGGGGCAGTGGATACACATCTGTATGCGTCACTTCACTCACCCTCCAATACAGTATTTGAAAGCACCAGGCCTAGTCTTTCTTTTTAACCAGGATTGCCAATGAGCTCCTTGCTCCTGAACCCAGCTCTATCAGTCACCTCTCAAGCAGTTTGGGTGATCTGCCTTTCTACTCCCTCCTCCCGCTGGGGGCCCAGTTGGTGTGGAGGTTGGCAAAGAGAGTTAGCACCTGAGAGCAAAGGAATGCTGTGCTTAACCAGCAGTCAGTCCCCCCCATTATCCTGCTTCCCTTTACTGGCCTCATACTGACTTAGTAGTTGAACTAACTGGAAAGTTTCACCTAGGTTATCTCAGTTGTGCAGGGCTGCATCAAACAGCTATTGAATAAGTGTTGACACAGGTTGTAGAGAATGGGGCTTGCGGTCTGACAATGCTTCTTTTCCCTTTGTGTTCTACACAACAAATTTTTCAGGGGTGACCCCAGCCAGTGTGCTGTCAAATTTTCTTCCCTGCTTTCAGCTTCAAAAGTCGGTATGTGGAGTACAGACATCTTATCAAAATGTACTTTTGTTGATCTGGTTGGTTCATGCTGGCAGCCAGGGGTGCGGCACCTGTCTGTTCTTTCACTTTGTCAAGTGGGAGGTAATTTTGAGGGCTCAATCCCCACCTGATTGTTGCTTCAGAGTGGCAGTGGATGTCTATGCCTCAGAGCACTTACACTTTGCTAGCTAACAGCCTTCCTTGCCTGCATTTCGAAGCTTTTATCCATTCAATAAGACAACTGCTTTGTCGAACTGCATTTAGGATTGACATGACATTAAGAATGGCAACCCAATTACATTTCATTAATGTGGCTGATCACAAATGGAGTCTTTGTCTTCATGTTTCTAAGTCAGAGAGGTGATCCGGCCACACCATCGAGTCACACTTTTTTAAATTTTTTCCTGGCCACTGGAGATATGTTGTTAAAAGTGTTGGGATAGCATGTTGGTAGTACAATATGTGTCCACCAGCATAAATGCTGACTTTCCTCAAACATGCCAAAGCCTCAGTGGGAGGATATCTGGAACTGCAGGTTTGCCTGAAAGCATTCTTATTTACCACGTTTTCTGCTCTGCTGGATTCATACTGGATTGCTTGTGGGATGTTGGTTTGACAACGCTAGATCTGCACAGTACCTCTCTATCTACAGCAAGGTGTCAAAACAGTAGAACAAAGAGAGTTGCAATTGTTCAGGATTAGGGGTAGTTCCGCACTCTAGATTTTGGCTATCTAGCACTGAGTTGTGATGATCCAGTCTTTGCAATATCTTGTCAAATTTACCATTAACCTGGACGTAACAAGAGGTAGTGTGTTCTTACGTTTCCTCAATTTCCGTTTGACTTGTTGATTCTGAGCACCCAATGTTGGCCCAATAATGGCCTTTGCATCCACGCCCCCAGCAGATAGGAGAAGAGAGCCCCTCAGTGCTGGGTTGGTTTGCATGCTGTATCTTAAACTGCTCAACCTCTGTCATTAATGTCTGCAAAATTTCATCATAACCGCTAGCGGATCTTCATCGGTAGCTACTGGCTTTACCTCTCTGGCAGGTGGCGGCACTGTGGTAAGGATGGTATGGGCAGCTCAATCTCATTTGTCTCGTCATCCACCACTCTGATCCAGGTAGGCCTGTTTCCATAGAAAGGTTTGACTTGAAGGTACTCACTACCTGCCTTGACAGTATCTTCAACTGTTCGCGGCAAAATGGCTAGCAGGTAGCGCTGCATTACCCAGTGTGATAGAAGAGGTGTCCAGCACCATCTGTTTTACCCGCTTGGGTGGCAAGTTGTCATAAGCAACTTAAACCGACCACTCCAATTCGCTTGCATGCTTTCACAGGGTCACTTTGGCAGAACGGCACAAGTTTCACAACTTGGCCTGTGCCTTTCACTCTGTGAGACCCAATCTCCCTCGTAAGGCAGCAAACATGCCATGCACATCAGCTGGCTTACCGCATTTTAAAGCATCACCTGTCAGTGCCTCTCTTAAATGTAGCAGCTCAGTCACTTGTCCCCAGTAGGTTGCCTTGACAACTTTGACAAACTGAGCTATAAAATGCTTGACATCTCTAGCCTTATCAATATTAGGTGTCTGTAACTGTTTCAGCACTGCAGCTGGTTGGGGTTGCACAACACCCTTTAATGCCTGTGTGAACATTTATGTGGCAGCCATAGCCGGTTACCCATCTGGTTGCCCAGCTGGCTGCATTGCTCGTTGATCTGCTGGTTGTCCCACAGCTGCCCTGCCATTGCTCCTTGCCCTCCTAGTGGTTATAGTTCTAGAGTGAATACTAGCGAAGTATGACTCAATACCGGCGGGGTATGATCTAATACAGGCCCTGTAGAAACTAATCCCAGTGCTTGTTACAAGCAACAGATTTAACGGCTGTCTACTGGAAAAAAATCCAAAGTAGACATTGCAACGTCTTGTATGGTAGCGTGACAATATGCTTTTCTCAGTTGTGTTCATTTTGGATTTACTGCTCATCCCACTGCTGTCACCAATGTAGTAAATTTGCTCATTACCATTGGACACAACTTTTTACTGGTCTGCTATGAGATATGAGCTGTGAAAATTGCCTCACTGGCCCTGCAAGTAGCTGGGATAGTAATAATAAATGCTCGTCAAAACAACTTGGGTGTATGAAAACCTACCAGTGGCTAGTGCAGCTACAGAGTGTAATCCAATAAACAACCAAAAGATATGTTTGCTGTAAGAAAGTGTATTCGAAACCGTGATCTTTGGCTCATGCACAGCCTTACATAAAACACAGATCATGTATATTATAATGCACGGCCAATCATGTTACTTTAATCACTCAAGAATGTGATAACTTAACCAATCTCAGCATGCATCGTATCTAATGTCCAATCATAGGGTAAAGATCCCTTTTGTTATGCTCTAGTAGAAGGAGTCCATGTCTTCCCATAGCAGTGATCTCTGCTAGCACTCTTCTTGTGTAATTTTTCTATTGCATGGAAATGTGTGTAAGCATAACTATCCATACAATATTACTTTCGGTCAGTAATGAATAGGCACGTCCAAAATAGTTCCCCTCAACACTAAATGTAAGCCGCTAGTTGAGTCCAGTGTGATAGCACAGAACACGGCCAGCCAGCTTCCCTAGAGACAATAACACCATTCTGCACACGTTGTTCTTCCAGTGTACGTGAGCCTTAAAAGACTTTTTGTTGCAGTTGCAAAGAAGGGGAAGAAAGGTTGCTTTCACCTCACACAGAAAAATTCTAGGGATACACTGACTAAATGTTCTGTATTTCACAACATTGCGCATATTAGTGCATGGCAGAATCAGATGCACGGTGCTAGATAGGTAGATACAGGAGGTAAAAAAGATGGAAAAGGGACATTTTAAATAATAATGATGTTAGAAGAAAAGCGAAGGACTAGGACGTACAGAAGGGGTGGAGAGATGGATTGATATAAATAATCTACCTACAGTTTAATAAAATATTTTAGTTGAGAAGCTAAAGCATGTAAGTTACTTACCAAACACTTCTACTTCAGCCAAAACAAGAGACTCATCATTTTCACTGAGTATGGCTACATGTTGTGCTAATTGTGCTGGCTCAAAATTTATTTCTGTTATAAAAGGCAATGGTCCTTCCATATAACGCACGAGTGTCCATCCAGCAGAAGTCAGAGAAGGAGTTGAGACTTTATTCATAGTTGATGTTAGGATGAATATTCTTGCCAGGCGTTGTCCTAAAAGTTGTAGGAAAAATGTATAAGAGCAATGCACCGTAACTTTTCTCAACATCTCAATTTCAATTTTAGTAATTTGACAGAAATTTTGTTGCCTTTTATCTCACTTTATTTTGCTTGCATCAAAATTGCTCACAGCACTAATCTATAGCACACCATAGCAAAAAAATTAACTTGGGATATATTGTAGAAAAAGTGTAAGCAGACATTTACATTTGATAATCTTTTATTTCACATGGTGACCTCACAGAGGAGAATTTCCAGTTGCATTTTAACATCGTTCCAGCATATCAATCACCAAGCTGACATGGTTTTCTGCAATTTTTTTTAACAACAATTGATTTTGGGTGCCAATCCCATCAAATCTGAAATACTTAAAGATTAACTCGCAATTGGTTTTTATTGCACGAATTAAAACTATCTGCCTGTTGCTCAGGCTTCAGTAATTGTTTTCATAAACAATTGAGATTTTAGTACAAATCACCCATGTAGTAAAATGCCGGATGTATAGTCTTAGCACAGCCAACAAAGAGTTTTTTCTAATTTTGCGTCAACAAAGTGTTCATGGCAGTTTGATCCTTCCTGGGTATCATAAAACACTGCTTTTGCTCATCCATGCATAAGAGGGAGCATTTGACTGCTACTAGTATAAACACATTTAGTATACCAATTACCACTGGCCAATTTGTATTCTTTTTTTAAACCCTTTCAATTACTGATATGTTTTAGTTTCTGATAACATCTAGTTCAACCTCAATAACTATTCATAAGTTTTTAGCCAAGTTAATTAGCACTCATCAACTGTTCAACGAAAGAGCAGTAGGGCTAGTTATTGAGTCAACTAATTGTAAAAAGTTGCAGCAGTCATTTGGGATAAAAGTCAGTGTGTTACACATGAAAAATTGAAGATGCAAACTTTGAAAACAGCCTGATCTCACACGAAACAATTGGGTGGCAAACCAATTCTCTATAGAAATTTTGCCAAAAAGTAGCAAAAAAATGTATTCTGTTCATTGGGATAGCTACCAACAGAAGACACCTAAATCCTAGTTATGGAATCTGCCAACAAGCAAAAAACGAGGGCAACATTTTGTGTCAGAGAATGTGTGGATGAACGCCTTAAACACTGCTTGGGGTGGATATGATAGATTTATTATAGAAAGTTGGTTGAGATTGTTCATAACACGTTATTTTGACACAAAGCATGAAAAAATTGTTTGCTGTTTAAAGTTTTTGGTAGATACTTATAAGCCGTTTTTTTGTTATCTTAAAGCTAATTTTGGATAAGAAAATGTTATAGCAAGATTTGAACCATCCCCTACCATTTTTTGATTCACAACATATTACAGCCATGTAATTAGGAGCTTGCAGGACTTTTTTTTAAACTATGATTGAACAGATGCTTACAAAGAAAAGCTTCAGCATGCCCAAACTCATAAAAGCTGGCAGAGCCATTGTAATACTTGATACTTAGATTTCTCTTAGAGCGCATTCGAACACCTTACTCTTCGGGACTAACTAAGGGATTGAACAAAATCCTTCGAAAATCCCGTAAATGCATGCCAAAAACTTGGAAGTTTAGGGCAAATTGGACTCAACGATGCACATTGGCAAACAAACCAGATAGCACTCTTGAGGGGCAGACTTAATATTGGGATAAAATGCAAACCGAGAGTGATAATGCGCCAGTTGAACAAAGCAAACTATTAGCATTTTACTCTTCCTTTTTGTTAGTGTGGCAATACATTATAAGTAGTATAATAGGAGCAGATCTCTGTAATGGTGTCCAAGGACCATAAGGTACTCCTGGCTCCAAGTGCCTTCTTGTTGGCACCGGGTACTATGAGGACCTGAAAAATACCTTGGTGTGTGCCAGTTTTATTGTCTGTTTGAATTTCGTTGTAATTGTTTGATTAACTAGGTATCCATTGTTCAGAATTTGTTTATATTAGGGTTTGTATTGTGATTTAGATTTCTGGGTTGACTGTATAAGAAATGAAGTGTTGTATAGTTATGACATAGATTAGTTACATGAAAAACACCACACATATGCATGGATTACTTTTACCATCCCTTCAAACAAACGTATGGAAGCTTCTACTTCACAATTTATCTGTAGGTATCTGCCGACCTGAGTATGGATTATACACCAATATTTTTTATTCAACTTTTCTTGAGTTAGCTTTTGAAAAACTCTTTGATACTAATCAGCCTTTTTGATTTTTTTAAATAGATATCAACGTCTACAATATTTATCATGTGCAAAATGGTTTCAAAATTGTTATTCATTGTGTATTTAAACAAGTCTATTACATTGTCTTGCTGACACATAATACAATTGTATTGATGCAAAGAGATTTCTCCATACAATTCTCCCATTTTCAAAATATGTTGAGAAGCGCAGAATATCATCGCATGGAATTTTACTGGATGGAACAAATTTTTTGTGACAGCCATGTTATCTTTTGCATATTCACAATATACTTTGGGAATGAAAACTTTGTTGACATTTTGAACTAAAATGAAAAGAAAAAACATTTATTAGTAAAGGATAATAAAAATTTAAATAAAATAATGATAATAATTAAAAGGTGTTCTTCTTTTTTCAACTAGTGTTAAATATATGTTTATTAGTTCTTACCTTAGTGCTGACAATCCTCCTATAGTTGTAGTAGGTGCTGTAGTAAATGCTGTTCCTTTAAACGATTTTGCTGGAGTGGATGATTTGTAAGTAAAAACAGTGCTTCTTAAATAGTCAAAGTTGCACCGATTGACTCAAGCTTACAACCAATGAAAATGATCACACGAAATACGTTTTACAGCATTTAAGAAATCCTAGTTTACCGAAAAATGTTATTATTTTAGTGCAAAAATCCCTTTAAAATATATAAAAGTTTCGCGCAAAAAGAAGATCGTTTTCACACAATAATCCCTATAAAAGATATAAGAAATTTGAGCGATGAAAAACAAGGTTTTTTGAATGAAAATTGTTTTATAACATATAAGAATTTTTCGCAAATAAAAAGAGTTTTTTCTTCACAAAAATCCCTCTGTAATATATAAAAAAGTCGTGTAATTGAAAAAAGAATTTTTAAGCAATATTACTTTATAATATATAAGAATTTCGCACAAATGAAACAAAATTTTAGTGGGGAAATTCCTATGAAGTATATAAAGGTTTTGCAAACAAAAGAAAATTTTTTGGTTGAAAATCCCTTCATAATATAGAAGAAGTTCGCACAAACAAAAAACATTTTTCGAGCGAGAAACCCTATATAATATATATGAATATTGCGTAAATGAGATTAAAAGTTTTCGCCAGAAATTTTTTTATAACAGATGAAAACTTCGCGCGAAGAGAGGAAAACTGTTCCATTTCTTATCCATTATAAAGCGTTTTTTGCACAAGAATTTTCATTGATTTTCAAATCAGGTCAATCGATGCAACTTTATCTATTTAAGAGTCACTAGTTTTACACGCAAAGTATACACTCCAAAACAACAGTGGCCGAAGGAACAACATACTACAGCGTCTACTACAACTACAAGGAGGATTCTCAGCTGTAACGTAAGAAAAAATGAATAATCATCTACCACTAGTTGAAGAACTCAACTTGTTGGCTATGGAGCAGCTAACTTCGAATCAGTTATAATTAAATAATAATAATAATTAACTCCTACATGTCATTTTTTCAATTTTTCAGGATGAATAGTCAAGACGCTGAAAACCAATTGAAGATTAAAGAGCCAGAGACCCAGGAAATTATTTCATCTCACATCCGACAGAGTGCAAAAGAAAGAATGCGAATTTCCACCTTCAAGCAGATCTCGACGATCTCAAGCAATAAAACATGGTGCTGTGGATTTGAAAGACCAAAGACAAGATGATGAGACCATGTACAATGCCGAAGACTCGAACTGCAGAACAAGAGTTGTGATGGATGTTGAAGACGACACTTTTCTCCGTCACTCCTACATTCCCTTTCAAAACTTAAACATCAACAACATGAGTGCCTTCACCCTCAAGAGCGGCTCTCGGCTAAATGCTGTGAACCCACACAGGCGACACAACATTGAAAGATCAGCAAAAATTCAAGATCTACCGGTGTCAATAATTGTGCATGTGTTTACTATCAAACTTCGTGATGAACAGATGTGCATTATCATATACAACTATCGAGAGGATAAAAAGACAATTCGAGTGAAGAGTGGAGTTTCAACCAAATTAGGAATGCTTGTTAATAAAGCTAGGCAGACATATCCAATGGTTTTGATCTACATGGGAGAGGGGAAGACTGGAGAAGTAATTTTTCACTCTGCCAATTAATACAGTGGCTGTTTCAAGTCAAAGGATGTGTATAATGTGGTGATTGGCAAGAGTATGAGACAGATCAAGGCATGTTCCAATTTAGCCCACTTGTACGATTTTCTACCAGATACTGTCATAAGCTATGAAGTGTGACATTTGATGGAACAATACTGCCGAGAATCTTGTGGCTCAGTAGAGATGCATGGCGGATGGAGAACTACTGGTTGGAGATATCCACATTTCACTTCAAATGGTTTAGGCGGTTGTCTCGCAAAAATACGGAATTGTTCTATTCAAAGGAATGAATTGAACCTCAGACAACTCAATTTTCTACAATGTCGTCCTGATCACACCTCTTCACGCCTTTTTTCCAGCCTCCAGTCTGCCAGATGGTACACAACATCACGACATTCTCACCTATTTTGATGATGTAGAGAAAAAAATTGTGAAAAAAAAACTGTCTGATTACCAAGACAAAAGATGTGCTTCACTATCTCTGATGGTAAGTTTCATTCATTTCACCGCAAAGTCCAAAGTAATTTTTAAGCCAAGTCCTACGACAATGTATGAGAGTCTCATTAGTTACTATGTCTTTTAAATCTAACTAAAGGATGATTCCTACAAGAAAGAAGGATAGAGAGACTCTTATTTGCGCCTTGTAAGAGATGAGCTCAACATTACACATTAGTTACACAGTTATCATCACAAATACTACTTTAATTTGGATTTTATAATGATTTTCTTTGTTATATAGAAAACAATTTTGTTATGATAATTTACTTTTGCAATTCGCTTAGCAGAGTGGCTCTTGTAAGTGTACTTCATCTATTCTTTCTAGCGCATTGTCTGGGCAAACTCACAGCTAGGATAAATCTTTGTATTGAGTGATCTCGCATCTCATTGTTTCCTATGTCTCTCAAGCTTTTCACAATTTCTTCCAAGCTTTATCCTCTGCCTCTTAGTAAACAAAAGTAAACGCAGTAATCTTCGCATACAGTAGACAAGAAATTTTGCACTCCAGTTTCATTACTCCAAATTGACTTTTTTTTTCACTGTCTCCTCAACAACTCACTTACGTCTGGATAAAAAGTCACAAGTCATCCAAGTGAGTTGAACAAAATCCACGCCAGAATCATCAGTATACATGGTCAACCAATGCTCTCTAGGTTGATAAGAATTATGAGGGTTGAATACAAAGCATCCATTGGAAAAATGCAGTTTTGCATCCAAAACTGATCTCTAGCCCCGACGTGAAACCCTTCGATGTAACAGATATCCTCCAAAAATAATATCAAACGAATCTGCATGGTGTTCATCTCTTATTTGTTGTTTAGAACACTATGTCACCAGCGACTGCTAGTTGAAGAATGCTGCCCATCTCCAATACACTGTCCTATACAAAGTAGATGACCAGGGACAAACCTTCGGTTGTGTTGGTGCTAAACTGAGTCTCCACACCCATCGTGACACTTTTCGCCAAGTGAAAACCTTCTTTGAAAAAATCACCTGTCAAGTTGAATCTGTAAATTGTAATGCTGCTAAGATATTGTTGGCTCGTATTACCTATACTTTCAGCATCGAGCAAAGATCTGCTAGCGTGTAGAAATTGATGATAGTTTGGCTCGTGTCTCCTTCCAACTGGACAATCTCTGACACTCAATATGATGCTCTTTACATTGGTGCGTTGCATCCTAAAAGGGTTCTAGGTGAAGCGTCCACTCAGAGCGTTGTGATTGACCAAACCTAGATAGGTCAGTTTGGGTTTTTGATTGTTCTTTTCCAGTATTATATCAATCTGTCCCACTCCGCTGTGAATCTCTTGCAACTTGAATCGCTTTCGCTCAATCGGATAAATGTAGATGTGCCCTTTCAATGCCAAACTGAGTTCAGAGTTTTGCATCATGGCATTTGCCTTGACCTTGCAAAGATGCATGTCAAACTTGGCGATACTGATCTTAGCTCCTTCAGTTGGTGTCTCAACGGCAGCAAAGAAAGACAGCTTGCTGGAATCCCGTTCAAACTTCAGTTGCATAGTCGGACCAGGAACTATAAGTTTTCTTTGTTGAAAAAGCGAGATGTGAGGCTTGCCGGAAAGCTCCAATGTTTTCCCACTCATGATTAATGGTCTCTTCTTTTGTTTTTGTCCACAGCTCTTGTGTTTAGCGGTATATTTACTTGTCAAATCGTCATACACCCAACCCTCCAACTTTTCCTGGTATTTCTCTGCCGTAACCCTTGTTTCAAGTAGTCGCAAAAGTATGAGCGCAATCCATAATTGCTGACGTATTCGAAAGTATTACCTTCTATAGACATTTTCATCTACTTGAACATCAATTGGAATGAGTCTCCCAACCACACGGCAGCGTTTCCGTCAGTGCCCACAATATAATTTCCATTTTCTTGGACAACTGTAGGTTTGATTTGCAAGAACGAGTTGTAAAAATCTGTGCAATGCTTGTTATTCTACGCCAAGGTCAACTCAATTCAATAGTAAGGATCCAGCCTGTCGGATCTGATGGCGAGGTGTTTGGATCTTTCTACCAAAAAGTTTGTAGGCTCTATCGCGAACCCATCCAGTGCAAGGTGTATGTTGTAAGGAGAACCTTACAATTTGTGATCGGCGTACCATTTAGATTTGCCATTATTTTGCAAGTGATGATTGCTTGGAGCGGTGTTATTTAATGAAGTTAAATGTCAACCTCCTCTGCTTTTGTAAAACCTACATTGGCAAAATCATGAAACGACCACATTTGCCTGGACCTCTCGTCTCCCTCGGAACCAATTTCTTTCTCCTCTTGACACTATAAGGACGCGCTGGGCCTAACACATCCCCTCCAAGATAGTTGAATTCAACCAATTCCCTCTTCCTTGCCGAGAATGTAAAACTGTGTCCGTCGATGAAGTTACGCACTACATCGCTACCTACAGACAGCTCTCTCTTACCTAGACTGATCGCTCCTTTCTTCAGCAGAAACAATAGTCACGATGATCTCCTTACAGCTATTATCACTTGGTCTGATAACAGACTTCTATGTTTGATGTAATTCGTGTTTTCCAGTTTTATCCAGCTCGTATTGGTTGGAACATCTCACAACAAAGTTTTGGAAATCTTAGGATGCAAACATCTGTCTCCAATTTTGAGAATGTCGTTATCGGAATTGTACTTGCCGATTTTGCTCAACTGTTCCAACATTCTGACACCAATCGCTCAATCGCCTTTACTCCTTGTCATACTGGATACTTCCTTCTCAAACTCATCTAAGCGCACCTTCATACCCTTGTCATCACTTTCTCCATCATCCATAGACCAGTTTACAGTATCGAAAAATCTTTTTTTCGATCATTGATTCATCAGTGGCATTTAACATGGAGGTGGTGGGAGTAGGATTGATTGGTGAAAGGAGGTCGGGCTTTCATCGATACTTGCGCTATTAGCAAGTTGTGATTTACGTGTTGCTTTTGTTTCGTAGCAGAACACCAGTAATGCATTTGTTGGTGACTCTTTTTAATTTTCCTAATAAAACTCAAATAGCTAGACGTGTTTTGATCATTTTTGTCCAACTTTTCGTACTCGGAAAAATCGGATTCACTAGATGTTTCCAACAAAGTTTCTTGCTTTTTTCATATTTCTCATCGTTATATCTTCCATAGGGTTGTCATACGGAGGACGGGTGTTTTTCTTTTCCTCTGTTGCTTTATCATTGCCAAATTTTTTAATTAATCTATTGTAATAATTTTCCGAGACTAGAAAATAACGTCTAGAAAAATTCAAAGGTTGAAGATTCAGGGTTTAATTGGTTTTATCGGCAATAAAACGGGTACAATATGTGTGAATATAGCGTCCAAAAGCTTGACTCTAACGGTCTGAGTCAAATTTTTACCCTTATCATCGACTGTTCCTTTACCGATTTGTTTGCGCAACTGCTTCTTGTAGTGCTGCAACTCGATAAACTGCTCCGATTCTAGAGGAATATTGATTAATATAATGTCTTTGACCGTTTCTATCAACGATTGAAACGGATCCGAGTTGGCCTTGTCAACTCGAATTTTCCTCCCTTACTCAAGTCATCCTGGGCTAAAATATCCATCTTATTCCTCATCATTCTTGTGAAGCTTTTCATCCTCCTCCTAATATAGTATTCAGTATACCCGGAATTACTGTGCTGATGATAGGTCCTAGTAGGGGAGCTAGAAATCCTCATTTTTGTAGCACAATTTTTTATCATCTATCGAAACTGCAACTGCACTACAAGAACTGCCCTGCAACTGAGCAGACGACAATGGTATCATTCCATTTATAATAGGTTTAGCGCACTCCGTTGGAGTCATAATAAGAACCATATCCTCATTAGCTATTACAGACACTTTTTACGGAAATGACTAAGAAAATACGTGAGAGTTGAATCTAATAGTAAGTGTATTTTTATGTTTTACTGGGGTATATATAGTATCATAGGTTGATCTGATGCAAAGTTTCCCAGTAGTCTGTGATGATCATCCGTTTACCGAGTAGTGTCTATTTTCAGAAAAGAATATGGTTTCTTTGTCGCTTGTTCAAAGGTTTCTTGTTCATATTTTGCCTTTCAGGGAAAGCATTGATGAGCCAAATAGGTAACCAAAGAGGCGTCTTGGGAGTTTTTAAAAGGAAAAACTAGTGACTAATCACGGAAAATGGAAGATTTCCTTTTAAAAACATAATCTGAACAATAAGAAAGACGCTTTTGTTCAAATGATGACTATGTTTCGTATACAAAGCATTGGTATCAATTTTACCAATAGCTTTATCCATCAAATCATCAATTATGAACCATCTGCTTTGTTTATCTCAGAGAAACTCCTCATTATATCTTTTTGATAAGCACCATAATATTAATGTATTTTTAGCGGTCGAGCATAAGCTATAGTCTGACTAGTTTCAAACATTCGTGAAATTGCTTGCATCTTCCTTGAACCAGTCGGGCCCGCATTCATTGCCGTAAAAGGAGAACGCATCCTCGCGTCAAAACTTTCAGCATTGCCATTAATGATGAGTTAGATGTTTATCATCCACCAATAGTTTCCTTTATGATTCGATCGGGAGAGGTTCTTGTTTTTTGTAATTCTTTAACAGTAGTTTAAAAAGTACTAAATTCCGTAACTCCACCAAAAGTAGAAAATCATATAACAAATACCAATATCATCGTAATTATTAGCACTTTTCGTTTCAGACTTGGCAAACATCTACAATTTCACTTGTAGTACCATCAACAGTATCTTTTTCATTTATCACCATCATCTCCACATCTTCCTTTGTCGACATCTTGCCTATCAACAGCATTACAATAATACAACCCTTAATTTTTATACGCTCAACCCCACAATCTAATTCATGATACAAACCCCAATATTGTGGGAGATTTTAACGGAAAAATACCCCCTCCCTCTCTCCACCCCTGCAAACCCCACTCTCTTGCCTTGCAATACATGATCCTAAACCCTTGGCTATGTGACCTACCTAATAAAGAGTAAAAGGAAGAAACCTTATAAGGAGAGGCAGTTGGAGTACACCCAAACCAACGACCACGTGCATGTATCCTCATTAGCTTGCTTTGTTATGGAACTTTGGAGCATGCCATATCCTTTGTGAACCTTTCATATCCTGTTATGTTATTGGCTTAAAAAGCAATGAGATTATCCCTTATCTCCTATAAAAGGAGCTACTGTGCATTTTGAGAGGTAGAAGTCTTGAGGAGTTTGTTAAATACACTTGTACCTTGCTAAATAGATTATGAAATAAATGTTATTAAAGTAAAACTCTGTCATTATGAGTCTGGGTCTAGGACCCCGTGAAAGTTATTAAAGTTTATTCGGAGTGACTCCGGAGCCTATTGAAGAAGTCGTTTGGAGAGACCCAGTTGTGTCTAAGTAGCTAGTGCAAAACTACCACATTGGTGGCAGCGGTGCGATTTAAGCGAACAAGAAGACACAACGAAGAGAGAAGAAAGAAGTTGGAGCTATACAGACCCTGTATCACTCCGTATCCATTCCCTCCCCCCTACCCCGAAGTTATACCTTGCCTACATCACCCTGTATCTACTCCGAAGCTATACAGACCCTGTATTACTCCGTATCCATTCCTTTCCCCCTACCCCGAAGCTATACAGACTCTGTATCTACCCTGAAGCTATACAGACCCTGTATCTTCCCCGAAGCTATACAGATCCTGTATCACTCCATATCTATTCCCTTCCCCCTACCCCGAAGCTATACAGACCCTGTATCTACCCCGAAGCTATACAGACCCTGTATCACTCCATATCCATTCCCTTCCCCCTACCCCAAAGCTATACAGACCTTGCATCTACTCCGAAGCTATACAGACCCTGTATAACTCCGTATCCATCCCCTCCCCCCTAACCCGAAGTTATACAGTGCCAGTATAACCCCGTCTATTGTTTTTCCTTTACTAAAGGACATCTTTGGTGCCACTAGCACCCTGTAAAGTACCCCTTCCCCTCCCACCAACTATCCCGGCCCGGGATGACCCCATACACCACTTCTTCCTTGCCAGATCAACCACTCCATACCCCATAGCTTGCCATTGACCAAGAATGGCAACCCAAAGAGCTAGGAGCGCTGGTAGGAACCCCGTAGGAGCTCAACCCACGGTAGTTCTAAAGCAGCTGACTGAAGCCCTGCAGAGTTTGATGCAACCCCCCAAAGGCCAACACAGACACCTTTTAAAGCCCCCAAGTACAATGGAACCGGCGACATCGAGTACTTTATTACTCGATTTATTGAGGTAGCAGATGCCAACGACTAGGGCCAAGCCACTGCGTTGATGCACCGCAGAGAAGCATTGAGAGACGATGCCCTTGAATGTGGTCACCCCCCTCACGTGGAAAGCATTTTTTTCGCCTTACGTGCACGATTTGGACTCACCCCAAAGGAAGCACAAGCCAAGCTGATTGTGCTACAACGCACTCCCAAAACCTCACTCCAGCAACACGCTAATGAGGTAGAGAAGCTGGTACGTGTTGCATATGACGACCTCCCTCTCAGAAGAGTCGATAGGATGGTTTTGAAAACTTTTGCCAGTACCATAGGCCACGCTTACCTGCAACTACACTTGCTGGCGGTACAACCCCACGATCTCGAAGGAGCCGTTTGAGCGGGAAATGAGTATCTACAGATAAAAACTGGTTTCAAGGAGAAACCTTCCAGTGTGAGGTTGATAGAAGAGGAAGATGAGGAGTTGCTCCCCCCCCCCCCAACAGTGGACCCTCACTCACCACCCCCCCAAACCAGATCTGGCAGGCAGTCAACATACCCGAAGACACTCTCCCCCTGTTGTTAAAAAACATGCAGATGCTGACAGAGGCAGTCAAATTCCAATCAGAAGAACTACAGAAAATGTACCAACAACCAAAACCCTCCTTTGCTGCCAGCCCCCCCCCCCCCCCCCTCCCCCCATACCCCCACACCCCGTCACCTCCCCTCCAATGTTGGGGTTGCGGTGCCATTGGCTACCCCCAAAGGAACTGTCCCATTAACCCCTGGCCACCTACCCCTGCCCCCCCCCCCCCCCCAACCGTCAGCCAAAAAACAGGCGCCGCCCGCAGTAGGGAGACCGGTCCCTAACTGCCCCCAGGCCCCCCTGAACTATAGGAAAAAGATAACAGAGTTGGAACACCACAACCCTGTGGTACCAACCGTGCCTCCCAGAAGAGAGAGAGACAACCAGTTATACAGACGCCAGAGCCCAGGCAGCTACCCACCACCAACAGATACACCCCTTTGCAAGAGTTGGAAGACTTCGAGTTTTACCCAGCTACACAGCACCCCAGCAGTCAGACTTCGCCAGTTTGTTGTCTTATGCCACTGCATATCCCCCCCCCCCCGTCCCCGTAGGCAAAAAACCACTGTTCAAGCCAGTCATGGTTACGAAGTACACTACCCCATAGAGGAAGCTGCACGAAGCATACCCCGTTGTCACTTGACTCTGCCAACAGATGAGCGGCCGTCTCGCCTTCGAGAACGACGCCCCCCTGCCCCCAGGCCCTCAGCTGTTAAGCCAGCCACCCTCTTATACCCCACGCCAGAGCGCCCTTACCAGGCCAGTTATTTCCTCCCAGGCCGAATAGAAGGAAAGCCAGCTTCAGTGCTCATCGACACCGGGTGCACCACTAATTTGTTGTCACAACATCTATTCAACCGGTTGTCTCCTACCACTAAAAACTCCCTCCAAGAAGGAGACTCGCACGGTATCCTAGCAGACGGATCGCATATTCCCTTCTCTGGCACGATCCACTTGCCCATTTGTCTTCGAAACGTTAAGACAGAAGCCACATTCATGGTGTGACAGATAAATGAAGATGACATCCTGGGAATGCCTTTCCTCACCTCTCACCAGTGCCACATGAAGTTTGATCAACCGATCGTTGTAATTAACGGTCAGTAACTTGCATGCACTGATCAACAAGGCAGGATGTTCACTACAGTTGTACAAGTGATGAGAGATACCCACCTCCCTCCACGCACAGAGATGACAGTACTGTGCAAAGTCACACACCCCGATCACCTTCCCTTTGGTATCGTAGAAGGTACTCCGGACTCCCAACCATTAGCCGCCAGTCTCAGCACCTCAAATGCCAAACACCACCTATTGGTGCACTGCCTTAACCCCACTAATCAACCACTCAACCTCAAGGCTGGAAATACCATCGTCAAGTACACTGGTGTACTCACCAGCGACATTGAGCTACCTACAAGAGAATGCAAACCTACCCCCCTGCCCCCCTTTCCCCCTGCCCTCCCCTGTGCCCAAAAACTTGCAGGAGTTATATCTGCAAGCTCTAGACAGCTGTCACACCCCACAAGAAGCATTCCAGCTAGCCCAACTCCTACGAGTCAGTGTTTAGCACGGGAGACCACAATATGGGATGCACAGACCTCGTGGCGCATAGTATCCCCCTGAAACCTGGAACTCAGCCTATCAGGCAGCACCCTCACAGATTAGCCCCCCACAAAGAGAAAGAAGCGGAGGAACAAGTAACCAAACTGCTTGAAGAAGGGTTGATAGAACCCAGTACTGGTGCCTGGAGCTCTCCCGTGGTGTTAGTAAAAAAGAAGGACGGCACCTGGCGCTTTTGCATTGATTACCGGCGTTTGAACGCGGTGACACAGCAAGACGCGTATCCCCTTCCCCGAATAGACGAAAGCTTGGATGCCCTGTCAGGCAGCCGTTACTTCAGTACACTCAACCTGATCAGTGGATATTGGTAGGTTCCCCTAGACGCTAACGCCAGCAACAAGTCTGCTTTCTCTATTAGGTCTGGCCTGTACAAATGGAATGTCCTTCCGTTTGGGTTGACTTCGGCCCCTGCCACCTTCCAGAGGCTCATGGAACGGGTACTCCATGGTGTGCATTGGAAATCACTCCTCTTGTACCTGGATGATATTATTGTCAGCGGCCCTGATTTCCACACCCATCTCCACCAGTTAGCCAAGGTACTACAACGACTAAAGGCAGCCAACCTCAAGCTGAAACCCAGCAAGTGTGAGCTCTTGAAATCACAAGTCCGATACCTGGGCCACGTGGTTAGTGAACGTGGTGTATCTACAGACCCTGAGAAAATAGCTGCCGTCCAAGACTGGCCCAACCCTACCTGCCTAAAAGAGTTACAGGCGTTCCTCGGTACGGTCGGATATTACCGGTAGTACTTACCCCGATTCTCCACCGTAGCCAAACCACTGACTAAACTCACCTGCAAAGACTTCCCCTGGGAATGGGCGCAACCACAGAGAGAAGCTTTTGTGCAACTTAAGGCTAGCCTAGTCTCTGCCCCTGTCCTCAGCTACCCCGATGCCAACCTCCCCTACATCCTAGATACCGATACCAGTACGACTGCGTCGGAGCTGTCCTGTCTGGGATACGAAACGGTGAAGAGCGAGTAATCGCCTATTATAGTAAAACCCTGAGTCCCCCTGAACGCAATTATTGCGTCACTCGAAAGGAGTTACTAGCAGTAGTTAAAGCCACGAAACACTTCCGACCCTACCTTTACGGACAAACCTTTCGGATTAGGACTGATCATGCCTCTCTCATGTGGCTATGCAAAAGGAAGGAGCTGTCCAGCCAAGTAGCTCGATGGCTCGAGACATTGTCCGAGGTCCAATTCTCAATTCAACATCGTAGTGGACACCTGCACGAAAATGCTGATGGACTCAGCAGACGTTGTCCACCAGACTGCAAGCAATGTGGACACATAGAGGCTAGAGATGGCGGACCCACAAAAGAGGAAATCGTCAGTGAGCCAAACATGGTGGAACAAGGCTCAACCCTACTAGGCAGAGAATGTACGCCGGCCGGCTGTGGCAAAAGTTGGCCGTATATTTAGTCGGCCCCCTTCCAGAGACAAACCATGGTAACAAGTGGATTCTTGTTTTAAGGGACCACTTCACTCGCTGGCAAGATGCCCTCCCCCTCCCTGACGCTACAGCCCCAGTAGTTGCCACCGCCTTAGACGAACATGTATTCTGCTATTTTGGACTGCCTGAACAAATGCATACTGATCAAGGCGCTCAGTTCGAATCCAGTCTCATGCGTGAGTTGCGCACCCTCTGGCGAGTAAAAAAGACCCGGACTACCCCCTACCACCCCCAGGCCAATGGAGTCGTGGAGCGCAACAACCGCGTGCTAGGAGATGCACTGCATTCCCTCCTACTAAAAAGGCGGCCAGAAGAATGAGACATGATCCTTCCCCAGCTAATGTGAGCGTTTCGTGCCACCCCCCACTCCACTACAGGAGAGAGAGAGAACTTTTTCATGCTTGGTAGAGAACTACGCCTGCCTGACCAGTTGACTTACCACCCTCCCCTCGTCGAGTGCGTACCAGTACATGAGTACGCCCAAGCACTACAGCAGAGACTTGAAGAAGTACATGAGACCCTCAGAACTGAACAAAAACAGATAAGGAGTGACGACGGCGAGGAACCTTCCCTGTTCAAAGCTGGCGATGAAGTGTGGCTAGAGAATAGAAGGAGACGGAAAGGCGAAAATCCAAAACTTCAGCCGAAATTCGTTGGCCCTACTTGGTGGAAGAAGCCTATAGTAATCATACTTACCTGATTAATAGGCAGGGACAGTACTCCGTACAGAATGGCAATCGCCTCAAGCCATACAAAGCTTGCCTGGAGCCCTATGGACAAGCTCCTGCAGCCCTAGAACCAGCCCGCCGCCCCAATATGCGTGGCGCTGCTCCTCGAAGATGAAAAAGTCCCCCACCACCCCTCCAAGATGCTCCCCTCCCCTTCCTGGAGCTACCCTTCCCCCAAGACCTTCCCTTGTCCTTTCCCTCCCCCCCAATGCCATTAGTTGAAAGAGGAGCAGAACTTAGTCCACAGCAATCTAGAGAGGAGTCCCCCCGTAACACCTCTAGCGAAAATGGTCCAAATCGGACCAGGAATGGCCAAACTAGAGGCCGTCCAACAACCACAGAAGTTGTCCCCCCCTTATTTGCACCTCCACCGACCATATCCCCAGCACCTACAAGATGCCCTAGGCGAAATGTGGGACTCTCACAACGATACGGTAAACCCTGGTGCCACCAGGTGGCTGCAAAGCATGACTCAGTATGGAGAGAACAATACTGTGAGAAATTACGATTATTAGCCGAAGTAAAGGCGTTCACTGCCAAGTCTAAAGACCCCACACACCCGTGCCTAGTCTTTGACCAATTGCCCGAATGTCCCCTGTCTCCATGCCTAAGCTCAACTCCCCTCCTTGATTCCCCGCCTCGGCAGGAGCCGCCAAGGACACCTCCAACTCCCCCCACTACCACAATTGACCCCGCCCACAAACCAGTACAAACCAGTTTGCTGCCCAATAGTAGTAATATATGAGCAGATCTCCCTACCAAGTGTTTTTTGTGGATTTGACTCCGGGGTGAATGCAATGGGTTACGGCGTTGAATAGTATTGCCGAGTTAATATTATGGGGTATTTGAGTGGCATTTGAGTGGCATTTAAGTGGCATTTGAGTTTTGATTATTTTTTTACTTAATTTGGACTTATATGGCATCTAGATTTTGAATGTATGGCATTTGAATTTTTGATAGTTTTTTCATTGTATAAAAATGAAGCGTGATATGATTGTATTGTTATTGGAAGTTAAGATGTCGACAGAGGATGATGTTGAGATAAGACCGATGAATGAAGTTGATACTGTTGATGGTACTACAAGCAATATGCTAGATGTTTTACCGAGTATGAAGCGTAAAGCATTGATAATTATGATGATTTTGGTATTTGTCGTAGGATTTTCCACTTTTGGAGGTGTTACTGAGTTTAGTATGTATGAAGAAGCTATGGAAGAAATACAAAAAGCGGGAAACTCTCCTGTTGGAATCATAAATGAAACTACTGTTGGTTGATGAACATCTTTTTATGATGAATGGGAAACCTGAAAATTATGACCCAAGGATGCGTTCTCCTTTTACGGCGATGATTGCAGGACCAACTGGATCGGGAAAGACACAAGCGATTTTTCGAATGATTGAAGCTAGTCAGACTATAGCTGACCCCCTACCAACAGAATATCACTACTGTTATGGAGCCTATCAAAAAGCCTTTGCTGATGTACCAGGAGTGATTTTTCATGAAGGCATGATATATATAACAGTGAGTTTTCCCAAAGATGATCAAAATCGATGGCTGATAATTGATGATCTCATGGGTGAAGTTTCTGGTAAAGCCGATGCCAATGCTTTGTATACAAAACATAGTCATCATTTGAACATAAGTGTGTTTTTTATTGTTCAGAATCTGTTTTTAAAAGGAAATCGTACAATTTCCTTGAATAGTCATTATTTTTTTCTTTTTAAAAACCCTAGTGATGCTTCTTCTATTTCCTATTTGGCTCGACAATGTTTTCCATCAAAAATAAAATACGTACAAGAGGCTTTTGAAGACGCAACAAAAAAACCATACTCTTATCTACAAATAGATACGACTCAACAAACGAATGATCAACATAGACTATTGGGAAACTTTACATCAGATCTACCTATGATATTATATGTACCCAAGTAAAAGGATATAAATACAATTACTATTCGTTTCACCTCAAACATATTTTGTTATTCAACGACGCAACACGAAAGCGTTATAATGACTACAGCTTTGGAGAAAAAATTAACAAGAAATGCTGCTGTGTTGTTATCATTCAACAATGCAACCTTTGCTATTCAAAAATCTGTTATAGCCAAAGCCAAAAAGGAGTTTATTATGACTCTAATGGAATGCGCTAAAGCTATTATAAATGGAACGATACCATTGACAACATCTCAGTATAATCAGTTGCAGCGGAACGCGGAAGATATTAGCACTTTAGTAAGAAGATCAACGTTAGATGATAAGAAACTTGTATTGCAAAAAGGAGGAGTTTTATCTGCTTTACTAGGACCTATTATCAGCAATATAGTACCTGGGTTATTTAAAAGTGTGCTAGGAGGAGTAGGAGGAGCGAGAAGATAAAGATGAAAGTCTCAACACGAATGATGTGAAATAGAATGGCGATTTTAGCTCTGAATGATCTGAGTAAGAAAGGAAAAATCATTATAGTCAAAAAGGCCAACTCAGATTTGTTTCAATCATTGATAGAAAGTGTTAAAAATATTATATTAGGTAATGTTCCTCTTGATTCTGAGCAGTTTATTGAGTTGCAGCGTTACAAGAAGGAACTACATAAACTAAGTGGTAGAGGGACAGTTAACGATAAGCGTAAAATTTTGATTCAGACTGGTAGAGGGAATCTTTGGGACGCTATTATAACCCCTATTGTATCTGTTTTATCATCAATAAAAAGATGAATCGTCAGCCTTTAACATTCTCCAGACGTATTTCTATACTCACTGAAAATGAATACTATAGATTAACGGAAAAAAAGGAGAATAAAACAGTGGTAAAGGAAGAGAAGACCAGACCTCCATTGTATTATAATCCTATGGAAGCTATAACAGTGAGAAATATGAAGAGAAAGCGAAATGATCTACTGGAAATGGCTTATGATTCTGATTTATCCTCACACGAAAAGTTAGATGAAAATGTTGAAAACCTGCGCAGGTATTTTGTCTGATGTCAAAAAGAATAAAAATAATCAAAATCAGGCACAAAAGGATAGTTGGACTCCCATTAAGAAAAAAAACATGGAGTCTACTTCTCCTTTGGCCAATGGCACAGTTATTGATGATAAACCTAATGCCTATTCACCAAATGTCGATGAAGACATTGAGTTAGAATCAGTGAAAACGAATGATGATGATGATGATGATGATGATGATGATGATGATGATGATGATGATGATGATGATGATGATGATGATGATGATGATGATGATGATGATGATGATGATGATGATGATGATGATGATGATGATGATGATGATGATGATGATGATGATGATGATGATGATGATGATGATGACATCGGGAAGGAATTAATAAAAGGGAGGTTGTTTGATACTGAAGACTCAACCCTACTTGGAAATACATTTCTTACTGATGGAGAAGATGAGAATGATAGTGAAAGCGAAGATTTAAAAGAGTTTGAAAAAAAAGCAACTGATTTAACAACAAAAAAGAGTGATCAAACGATTGCTGTCAGAATGTTGAATAATCTTGAGTAAAATTGGTAGATTCGACTCGGAGCAGAACAGACTGAAAATTGGAGAACGTTGGTTGAACCCTAAGACTTCCAAAACTTTACTACAAGATGTTCTAACCGAAGGGAGTAAAATACAATCGGAAAATACCAATTACAGTAGATTTAAAAGCTTGCTAACTGATGAAGGAATCACAACTGTCAGGAAATCCCCACGTCAAACACGTATGAGTCAGAAGAAAAAGTTGGTCATTCCCGATACTAATTCATGGACATCGACACGTTAAAAGAGTTGTATTACAATCCTGCATTACATACATCTCTACGAGGAGCTAGAGCTTTACTGAAAGCTCGTAGAAAACGAGAGGGAAAAAAAAGAATCCGTGAATGGTTGAGTGGTGAGGATGCCTACACGTTACATAAAAGAGTTGTAACTAAGTTTAAGCGTCGTCCTACAATTGTAGCTGGAATAGGGTAACAGTTACAGGTAGATTTCATGGATGTTCGATCTCGAAAAGAAGAAAATAATAATACAGCATTTTTACTGACTGCTGTTGATTCTCTATCTAGCAAAGGTTGGGCTGTGCCGCTCATCAACAAATCAGGGCAGGTTGTACCCAGAGGATTGGGAAGAATACTAGAAGGGGAAAACTATAAAGCTTTACAATCCGATAAAGGTAAAGAGTTTGACAACGTCAATGTCAAGACTCTCCTGGCGAAAAAAAAATCAAACGCTTTACAACCGAAAATGAGGCGATAAAGGCATCAATGGTACAGCGTTTTAACAGAACTTTAAAAGAGAAGATATATAGATATTTGACATATAAAGATAATGACAGATACATTGATGTTTTACCAGAAATGGTTAATGCATACAACAACACAATTCATGGTGCTATAGGTATGAGACCAAATGATGTGAATTTTCGAAACCAGGAACTTGTATGGAATCGTGTGCATGAAGGAGGTTAACATAATTTAACTCAAGAAGCAAAACTAAAGATTGGGGATTATGTGAGAATAAGTAAGGCAAGAGGAGCGTTTGAAAGAGGATACACCCCAAATTGGACGATTGAGATTTTTATAATCACTGATGTATTTATTGATGAAAAACCTGTTGTATATAGGGTAAAAGATTTGGCTGAGGAGATGATTGATGGTACCTTTTACGAAAAAGAGTTGCAAAAAGTAAAAAAACCCACGAGTTTCAGAATTGAAAAGATATTGGGAAGAAGAACGAGAAGAGGTAAAAGACAGATTCTGGTTAAGTGGTTAGGTTACAGAGAAAAGTTCAACGAGTGGGTAGATGAATAGTTTATAAGGAAAGAACGCTCGATATAATCATCATACGTCCGGAAAATGTCGATGCTGATAACTTTACCCTCAAACTCTAGCGGTGAAGAGTTTCCTGATAATAGCAATTCCGAATTTACAGTGAGACTGTATAAATATTTGGTTATCAATGGTGGTAAATGGGAGGTAGGTCTGCTAGATATGTCTTATTCTAATAATTGGAAGAATGTTACCGAAGGGAAAATATATCTAGAAAAGACTAATGTCTCTTGTAAAAGCGAAAAGTCCTTCATCTTAATCGGTAATGGACGATACGATAGTTTGGAGGAGTGGAGGAGATTATACGAAAGAGAATGAGTGAAATGGATTTAGACAAAAAATTCACCATCTCCTACAACAAGATCACGAACACCACTTTACTAACTAACAGCGATCCTGATACTACCATAAGCTTTTCCAAAGATCTAGCATATATTTTTGGATTTGAACCAAAAACTACGTATCCCCATGGTAGATACAATAATATCTCACCTCCTGATATAAATTCCGGTCTAACATCTCTGTATGTTTATTCCAACATTGTTTATAATAGAATGGTAGGAGATACAAATGTACCTTTACTGAGAGTAGTTTTGGTTCAAGGAAAGAAGAATAATGTTGTGTACCAAGAATTTAAAAATCCTCACCATGTCGACGCTTCGTCACTAAATAGTGATCTGATTCAAGTACGTATAATGAGTGACGACAGCCAACGAATACCATTTGATGGTGGAAAGGTTGTGTTGACGGTTCACTTTAGAGAGAAACAATTATAATGAGTATGGTACGATACACCCCTGAGGACTCTAAAGATTTTTTTGATGAGTACTACAAGATGCAAGCTGGAAATGGAATTGGAGTGTATAGTGGACGGCGGGTGACGCCTAATATGAGAGGAAATAGTCTTGGTAGTCTTTTTTAAAGTATACTTAAATCCGCAGCACCAATGCTGAAAAGAGGAGCAATTAGTTTGGAGAAAAGAGCACTGTTTGTAGGTGAAAATGTAGCGCGTGATGTCATCGATGGACAAAGCTTTGCAGCATCAGCAAAGAAGAGGGGGTTGGCAGAGTTGAATGATCTGGGGGGAGATGTGCTCAATGCAGTCCGTCTAGATAGTGTGAAAAGGATAAAAACAAGAGGTGGAAAGAAAAGGAGAGGTGTTGGTAAACGTGGCATATTTTAATAACAGCAGAATCCGGTATAAAGACAGCGGAGCTTGATATCTATATTCATTAAGCGATAACGATTCAAGCAATCATCACTCACAAAAGATGGCTAGCCTAAATTGGACAACAGGTAATAAGTTGGAAGGTTCTTCCTACAACATAAATCCATCGTTGGATGTATTTGCTATGCAACCAACAAACATATCGGTAGAGAGATCGGAATACGTTGTCATCAGACCTGATAGGTTAGATCCTTATGGTAGTATTGAGTTAACCTTGTCAGGGAGCACTGAACATTACACAGATCTCTACAACGTGTTTCTGCAAGTTGAAGCCACGGTTGTTCAAGATGAAGGAACCGATATTGCAGGTAATGATGATGATGCAGCTGTGTGGATGGGGGATTCAATGCATACATTATTCAGTGAGTTGAAAATGTCGATAGAAGGAACCACTGTTGAATACGCTAACAACTACGGTTTACGTTCCTACTTTTCACAGCTACTCGAAAACAGTGCAGACAGAAAAAAATATCAAGGTAAGATGGAAGGATGGATGTATGATGATTCAACTAGCAAAGACGCTGCTGATCACAAAACTGCAGACAAGAAAAAGAGGAGAGCTCTAATCATACGTGGAAAGACAATAGAATTAACTGGAAAACCTCATCTCGCGTTATTTCAGCAAAAAAAACTAATAATTCCAGGCCCTAGTATGCAGCTGGAGTTTGAGCGCGCCTCCAGCAAACTAGCTTTGTTTGCTGCGGATGAGGCGCCTACAGGAGGAGCGAAGATTAGAATTGATAAATTTGAACTTCATCTTTGTAAAGTTTAGGTGAATCCTACAATACAAAACTCTCAACTCAGTTTGGCGTTGGAAGGTCACAACTACATTTATCCAGTTGATTGAAAACGAATAAAACTATATGGAATTCGTGCTGGTGTTGCGCAGATTGACATCACTTTGGAAGAAAACAAACAAAAACCTAAACGAATTTATTTAGGTTTAATTGATCACAATGCAATGAACGGACGTTTCACCTTGAATCCATTTAGAATGAAACACGCTAATGTTGATAGTATTGTATTGAGAGTTGGTGATTGTCCAAGTGGAAAGAGATTTGAGCCAAACTATGCTAGAGGGATGTTTGGAAGAGAATATCATCAGGTTTTACACCCTACCGGAACTTTGCTTGAAGGTGATAGTCTTGGTATTACGAAAGAGCAATACGTTGATGGTACTACACTTTATGGATTTGATTTGACTGGCGATTTTCTTAAAGAAGGATTTCACTCTATGAAAAATGTCACAACAAGTGTGGAAATTCGTTTTAGCACTAACACGACTGACGGATTATCCCTGGTAGCATACTTTGTAAAAGACGGTGTGTTGGAGATGGACAGCATTCTTCAATTAACTATCGCGGGATACGCAGTGCTTTAAACAGAAAGTTAGAGATGAATACCATGCAAATTCGTTCGATCTTATCTTCAGACAATTTATGTCAAAGCGTAGGGATTCACGTTGGAGCTAGAGAACAGTTTTAGAAGCAAATTTGCAATTTTCCAACAGGATGTTTTGTATTCAACACCCATTATTCTCACCAACCTGGAGAGCGTTGGTTGGCTGTGTACGCTAATGATTCAGAGGTGGATTCATTTTACTCGTTTGGACGTTCTGTTTCCTTTTACCCAGATGTAAATGAAATACTAAGTATTCATGGAGGATATGAAACAATACAAAGTAATGAAACACAACTACAAAATTTTTTTCAACTGTATGTGGTGATTCTTGTGTATACTTTTGTTTACTGAGAAGTAGAGGGTGGAGTATGGATGAAATTGTTAGAAGTTTACGAGATATAGGAGATAGTGAGATGAGAGATCACTCAATACGGAGATTTATCAAACAGACTTATCCTAATTTCGAGTTCATACAAGATAATACAGTAGAAGGAATAGATGGAGTGCATATACAAGGAACTGATTTACTAAGTAAATTGTTAAAATAAATTATTATAATTGATTTTTATTTGTTATAACAAATAAAATGAATAAAATACAACTTATCTCATTATTTGTGCTAAGCACTACAGAACCTATAAAAACTATTATTTTGCAATATTCCAAGCAAGAAGTAAATAAGATCTTCTCATTTTCTTCCTCAGGAGCGCTCTTTAGTTATATCTAAAAGACATAGTAACTAAAGACTCTATCATACATAGTTATATGAATTAATTTTACAAAAATACTTCGGAACCTACTTTAAATAGATATGAAACTTACCATCATAGAAGACGAGACATGTCCTTTGTGTTATCGATTAAGGTTTCGATGTGTTGTTCTGGACAATTCTCCCTTTCATTTTCATCAAAGTAGGAGAGAACGGTGTGTTGCAGCAAAGTATCAAACAGTTCGGAGGCTTGAATGAAAGCTTGGAGAGCTGAGAGTAGAATGACATTGTAGTAAATCGTGTTGTTCGTAATTTGTCTTAGTCCTTTGAATACGATTACACCGCTTTTTTCCGCCACCACAGATGAAGCTATTTGAGCAGGGATGTTAATATCTCCAATCAATAGCTCTCCATTCACCATACATCTGTAATTAGCCACTATAATATCAGCAGTCTTGTTCCAACGAGTATCACAGTTTCTTAGCATTCCAAGATTCTCTTAAGCTATAACACTTCCTGCCGGAAAATCGTGTAGGTGAGCAACACTGAAATAAGCCTGTGTTTGTCTCCTACTCTTGTCGTACAATGAGTTGAATGGATCGTTGATCTTTTGATTACATCCTTGAGAATCAGCGGTACGAAAATTCGCATCTCCTGTCTTTCCTTCTCCTATATTAATTAAACCAATTGGACGTGTTTGCTTAGCTTCATTAACAAGCAGTCTTATTTCAGTTGAAACATCACTCTTCACTCGAGTTCTCTTTTTATCCTTTCGATAGTTGTAAACGATGGCACACTTTGATTCATCACAAAATTCAACAGACAACACCTCCATAACTGTTGGTACTGGTAGTTCGCAGATTTCCATGGACTCTTCAAGTTTTTCTAGACTATCTGGAGAGAGAGAGTTTACTAACCCGGCACTCTTGTAGGTGAGAGTGGTTAGTTCATTACTTCTGGCATCTTGAAAGGGTATTCTGGTGTGACAAAAAAGCGTTTCGTCTCCAACATCCGTCAAAACTAGTTTTTTGCACTTCGAGACAGTTTCAATATCATCTTTTGTCAAATCAATGAAAGGTCGTTTCCTCACCGATGTTCTTTTTGAAGACAGCTTGTTAGTAGGAGATGTGAATGAAGTAAAATCTTGTTGGGATTCTGGTTCATCAACCACCAATTGACTTTCTGGCATATCAAAGATAGGAGATGGTGATGGGGAAAGGATTTGCCAGGGTCCTGCTTCTTCATTCATCGGTTAACTTCCTTCCTCTTGAGTATTCATTCTGAAAAAAAACAAAGATTTTGTTTAATTTTTTTTAATTAATTTTAAAAGATCATAAAGACCATAAGCCTTCAGCTAGTTGTGTTAGCCAACAGAAACTAAGTATTTTTACTCTTACATTTATGAAGAGGGTGAGCTCCTAGTAGTTGCAATAGCAGGTTTAGTAGATGTTGCTTCTCCGCTAGCCGTTGTAGAACTGGATGCTTGTGAAAACAGTGGCTCTTAAATAGGTAAAGTTGCACTGATTAAACCCTATGAATCAGCATTTTTTCACGCGAATACAACCCAATGCTTTCGCTGGAATAAAATAATTATTTTCACGCGAATGATAACCGTTGCTTTCGCGGGAATAAAAGTTTTATTTTCACGCGAATACAAACCAATGCTTTCGCGGGAATAAATAATTTTTATTTTCACGCGAATAACAACCAAAGTTTTCGCAAGAATAAATAATTTATTTTCACGCGAATGGAAACCGTTGCTCTAGCGAGAATAAAAAAAAATTTTTCTCGCGAATACAAACCAATGCTTTCGCGGGAAGAAATAATTTATTTTCACGCAAAAAAAACTGTTGCTTTCGTGGGAATAAAACAATTATTTTCACGCGAATAGAAACAGTTGCTTTCGCGGGAATAAAAACATTCCTGTTTCATTCGCGTGAAAAAAAAAATTTTTATTCCCGCGAATAAAACAGGAATATTTCACGCGAATAACACTATTATGATAGAGTTTTCGCGTGAGTGTTTTTATTGGTTATAAGCTAAATGAGTAGGAGTGGCTTATAGTATATAAGAACAGCTCTCTCTGCATAGAAATCATTCTCTCCAGCAATAACCTCAGGAGCATCAACTACTACAATAACCTCAGGAGCATCAACTACTACAGCTGATTTTTTGGTGATAAGGTAAGAATTAATAGAAAAACTATTTAATTGAAGTTAAAATGTAATTATTTTACAACACTGTTTAATCATCCTATACTAACACATAACTTTTTTATTTTAGTTCATTATGAGTTCAAAATCATATACAATAACAGACTTCCTCCCGTAGATTTATCACAAGTATATTAAAGAAAATGTAGCCGTGCAGGAAAATGCGAAATATCCATTGACATTGCAAGCTGCGTTATTCTGTATAATGCAGCATTTGCTAACTTTAGCATCTTTATACGGAGAACTATCACCCATACAGTACCGACCACATACATTACACCAGAATGCTGACAATCAAGAAACATTGTCACGACTAACAATTCAAAACAACTTTGAGACAGTTTTGAAAATGTCTATAATCGTGAATATTAACCATTTTTTAAAAAAAACTAAAAAAAAGGTATGGGATCAACATCTCACTCAAAGATTAGTTAAAGCCCAATGGACTGAAGAATTAATGCGTGAGTTTAAGCCCAATATTTTACGCTATATTCAAACGGATGAATGTTTATATACATCCATTGCATCGTTTGAAGTTATGTTATGACTTTTTCAAGAATATAAACTTTAATATATACAATCATACAATGTTTAACTTCTATTCAATGTACATAAATATATATAGCTATCGAGAAATTATCAATTATCAAATGCCATACATTCAAAATCTAGATGCCATATAAGTTCAAATTAAGTTCGAGTTATGTAAAAAAATTATCAAAACTCAAATGCCATACATTCAAAATCTAGATGTCATATAAGTTCAAATTAAGTGAAGAAATAATCAAAACTCAAATGCCACTCAAATGCCACTCAAATGCCCCTCAAATGAAATACAATATTAACTCGGCGAATTCATTCAACGCCGTAACCCATTGCATCACCTCGGGGTCTAATCCGTCAAAAAAACACTTGGTAGGGAGATCTGCTCATGTATTACTACTTATATATACATACATATATATATATAAATATATATATATATATATATATATATATATATATATATATATATATATATATATATATATATATATATATATATATATATATATATATATATATATATATATATATATATTATATATATATATATGTATATATGTATATATGTATATATGTATATATGTATATATATATACATATACATATACATATACATATATATATATATATATATATATATATATATATATATATATATATATATATATATATATATATATATATATATATATATATATATATATATATATATATATATATATATATATATATATTAACCTTATGATAAATGGGGTATTTTCACACAGAAAGCATTCACTTCAACATTAGCAACTGAATGAGCAAGATCTACTACATCATCATCTACTACAACTGCTAGAAGGACTTTCTGTATTAAGGTAAATCAACTTGATGTACTATTGAGTATATATTTAATTTTTTACCAATTTAGATACTAACAGCAGTATGATATTGAGTAAATATACATGTATATGTTTATATATATATCTTCAAATTGGTTTAAAAAAAATCAAATTCATAACATGGATTTTTGTTTTATCTTTTAGAATGTCGACACAACTCAATACAAAACAACTGAAGAATAAAGAACCAAAACCTTTGCAAGACAGGAAGCGGATTGATAGCAATGTACTTCTTCAACGTGCTAAGATTCCCGTTCAACATGCCAGACAGCTGAAGAATAAAGAACCAAAACCTTCACAAGACAGGAAGGTGGTTGATGACAATGTACTTCTTCAACGCACTATGATTCCCTTTTAAAATGCCAGAGACAATACCCTGGCAGCTCTCATCATCAAAAGCGCCTCTCTGTTAAGTACTCTATCTCCGGCTTCCAGAAAAAACATTGAAAACATAGTCAAAGTTGAAGATTTACCAATACCTACAGTTATGCAGGTGCTAACCGTCGAGTTCCATGATGAAACGAACTGCACCATCATCTACAAATATAAAAAGGATGGAAAGATAGTTAGAGTGAAGAGCGCTCTTCCATCAGCAACAGGATTACTTGTTGATGAAGCTTCGCAAATAAAACCTTTGATTTTGATCTACATGGGTGTTGAAAAGACTGGAAAAGCAATTTTTTCGTGCCGCTACAAAAAGCAGGATCTACTCTGAGGTGGAAAAATGCGTTTGATGTATTACCAGAGAAGAGTATGAGACAAATCAATACTTATTTCGAGGTAGCTCATCTCCAGGATTTTCCAACATATAGTGTCATATGTTTCCAAAACCCTGAAGTGATAACAAATACTGACAGACGATGGAATGGGAATGAAGAGACTCTTTTAGTTCAATACAGAAGTGTCGTTGATGAAGAGTTACTGATCGGAGATATGCGCATTCCTCTTCAAATAGCTTCTGCTGTGACATCAGAAAAATTTGGAGTCATTCTGTTCAAGGGACTGAGTCGAAACGCGGACAATTCAATTTTCTACAACATCAGTGTACTCGCAGCTCATCAAGCCCTTGTCCAAGCCTCGGAACTGACTGATAATCCAAACTCTGATGATTTTCTCAACTACTTCGATGATGCTGAAAAAGAAGACTGTCCAGAACAAAAGCACGAGAAGCTAATCTATAACTCAAGGGAATCATATCACTATAGGTAAGTTTTAATAATTTCTACCGTAAATTAAAAAAGTTGTTTTGTGAAAATTTTGTGTATTCTTACAATGAAAAAATGCTTAATTTCTCTTTCTCACATAAATAACAACAGTAAAATGATTTATCATGTAAATGATCAACTCATGAACATTTTTTGTAAATCATTTTTAAATTATATACTTTTCGGATTAAAAAAAGATTTTTTTGTGTGTAATCGATGTATTCTTTTACATAAAAGTTGAAAAAAAAACAAAGTGTTATAATTATTTTACAAAAATGCTCAATTTCTCACGTAAATGATCAATTCATGATCATTTGTTGTAAAACATTTTTAAATTATATATATTCCAGATGAAAAAAAGGACTTTTTCGTGTGTAATCAGTGTATTTTTTTACATAGAAGTTGAAAAAATAACAAAAGTTTATAATTCTTTTACATTAATTTTTAAACATACTATACTAATACATCACTTTTTATCTTGGTCCATTATATGGGGTAAAAGAATTGCTGAATAAAGGACTTGATCTCTACAAAAAAGAATTAGCTGAACAGTGTGACTTGGTGAGTTATATTACTGTTCTATATATTGTAAACTATCTAATGTAGCTAAGAGTAAAATTCAAATTCGATAAAATTTATTTATATAATGAATAATTTTTTGTATTTTAGTTCATTATGGAATCAAAAAGTACACAGAATACAGGACTTCCTCCCTGAGATATATCATATATCATCAGCACATCAAAGAAGATATTGTTCAAGAAAAATGCAATGTAACAATTGATATTGTAAGCTATAGTAGTTTGTATTACACAAAACTTACTGTAAAGCAGTATTAAAAATGTCAAAAACTAGATACGGTGTTTTCTATTACAATTATTTCCCCAATACTGTAAATTTTAATCATCTAGAGGAGTAATTTGGTGATTTTTGACGGTTTTTAAAAAAAATAATGAAAACTATATATTTTAATGATTATTTTTAAAAAAAAGTTAAAAAAAAGGTATGTAATAAAACCCTGTTTTGAAACATAAAAAAATTAAAAGTAAGGTGTAGGATAAAACCCTCACTCCAAAAAATTAATTAAAATTGAATGGAATAAAAGAATATTTTACCAAATACCACATTTTTCTTGTAAATATATAGTAAAAATCTTTCTAATATCATTGCTATTATGCAAAATTTACTGTAAAACGGTTTTAAGAATGTCAAAAACTAAATATGGTGTTTCTATTGCAACTATTTCCCAAATAGTGTAAATTTTAATCATCTAGAGGAGTAATTTGGTGATTTTTGATGTTTTTTTAAAAAAATAATTATTAGTTTTAAAAAGGTTAAAAGAAAAGCTATATAATAATATCCTGCTTTGAAACATAAAAAATTTAAAAGGAAGGTGTAGGATAAAACCCTCACTCAAAAAAATTAATGAAAATTGAATGGAATAAAAGAATATTTTACCAAATACCGCATTTTTCTTCTAAATATATAGTAAAAATCTCAAAATATTGTTGGCAAAATTTACTGTAAAACGGTTTTAAGAATATCAAAGATTAAATATGGTGTTTCCATTGCAATTATTTCCCAAATAGTGTAAATTTTAATTATGTAGAGGAGTAATTTAATGATTTTTGATGGTTTTTTTTAAAAAAAATAATGAAAACTATATATTTAAATGTTTATTTTTAAAAAGATCCATATAAGATCATTGAATCAATTAGTCAAATTTAACACTCAAATTCTTTATTATCAAGTAGACTTAATGTTTCTATTGCGATTAATTCTCAAATATTGTAAATTTTAACTATCTAGAGGAGTAATTTGTCGATTTTGATGTTTTTTTTTTAAAAATGATTACGTAATACCACATACGTCAGTTCTAATTCGTTTGAACAATTTCATGGGAGACAAAGAATAAAAAATTAGATTGATTTAGTTTTCAGAAGTGAAGTTGCCATCGAAAATGGATTGTTCTTGAATGGGTAAATCCATAGCCTTCTCATCATCATGACATAAGTTTTCTGATGATTGCATTTTAAAAAATGATTACGTCATACCACATCCTTCAGTTCTAATTTATTTGAACAATAATGAATCCTTTCGGTCGAACATTGAATAGTTATTTTCCTCTCTCTCCGCAATATCTCCAACCTCTCGGAGATAGCGATTGTTCTGTTTAAAAAAATAATGGAAATTGTATATATAAATGATTGTTTTGAAAATGGTAAATTTTTAAAAAAATTCAAAAGGAAGATGTTGGATAAAACCCTCACTCAAGAAATTAATTTTGTATTATAGGATGTTTACCTAACAATAGAAAAATAATGAAAAATGTGTATTTAAACAATTATTGAAAAAATTAATGAAAATTGAATGGAATAAAAGAATATTTTACCAAATATCCTGTTTTTTTTGTAAATATATACAAATAGATAAAATTTAACCATTTAGAGGATGATTTCTTGTTGCAAAAAAATTAATGAAAATTGAATGAAATGAAAGAATATTTTACCAAATACCTCTTTTTTTGTAGATGTATACAAATAGATAAATACCTAGCTTCATCCATTTTTCCATTTGAGATCATGTTTGAAGGTTTTGAAGATATTTTATAGTATTAGCATTCAATATGCTTATTATATAGTAAATGCATATATTCATACAACAATTCAGTTTTGTTCGATGTAGACAGAAATAGTCATAAATATGTACATAATTATCCATACATACATGAATGTATAGGAAAAGTCTATGCATTGATTGTCATTACAAGTTGTAGTGTTTTGTATTATTTAATATTTACTGACTCTAGCTATATTATATGAGATTTTCCCTACTTATTACACAATAAATGTATATATTCACATATTGATTCATTTTTAATCAATGTATTTATTCAATGTAGATATATCTCCTCTCTCCTCTCTCTCCTCTTTTCGTCTCTCCTGAGTGAGGAGAGACGAATTACAAAAAATTGTCAATACTTAAATGCCATACATTCAAAATCTAGATGCCATATGAGTTAGAATTATGTACAAAAGTTATCAAAACTTAATTGCCATACATTCAAAATCTAGATGCCATATAAGTTCAAATTAAGTAAAAAAATAATCAATACTCAAATGCCACTTAAATGCCACTCAAATGCCTCTCAAATGCCCCTCAAATGACATACAATATTAACTCGACGAATCCATTCAACGCCGTAACCCATTGCATCAACTCCGGAGTTCAACCCACAAAAAAAAACACTTGGTAGGGAGATCTGCTCATATATTACTACTCTTATATTGCTTTTAGGAGCAAATAGGTTACTTGCAATTAATATCGGACTTGTTAATTGCTTATTGAAAGCATTCCTGAAGCCTATAAGCTATGGGGGGGGGGGGGGCTTAGAAAGTAGTGGTCACTTATGGTGACTGGTAAAATCCACTACAGCTACATATTACACTAAAAAAGTTGTATAAAGGTGCAAAAAAAACTGTTTGACCGGTCCGTAACGGTCGCAACACAATATAAATGAAAAATCCAACTTCGATATGTGGGCAGGTCCGTTTTCTTGTACAAATCCGCCTCTATTATATTACTGAGGTCCACTTAATGAGATCGAGAGAGCATGTATCAACAGAGGTCTGAATTGGAGAATGGATTTCTGACATGACTCGAAAATTGAAATGGGATTTTATTTGCTTTATACTTATGTCTCACAGTTTAAGGGGACTAGGATACAAAAAGACTCCACAGGCACCCAAGTGCACATTGCTGCAGTAACCCTGACTATGTAAAGCATTCTACGACCTTTGTTTTCCAAAAATGCCGCAGAACACCATTTCCGACCCCCACCGAGGGCAATGAATGCCTTTGGTAGCATGTTATAGAATCTTCTATGGCTCCTTTTAAGGATGAAGGACTCATGAAATTTGTGATATGAAAAGATATGACTTGATGACTAGATCTCAGTATATCGAACTGATAAAAATAACGTTTAAACATTGTATTTCATAAGTTTAATCTAACGGCCAACGATTCAAATCAGCGAAATGTTTGTGAACCAAAATAGTTTATTTCCTGTAAAACCTCGAGTAGCAAAAAGTCAGCTGTTGAAAACCTAAACGATTTCAAGTTAAAATCAACTTTTACTTCAGCATTATACATTTAGAGAACTAACTGCATCTGCAGAACTTCTGTATATTTAAGGATAATAACCATCAAAAAATTTGGCTAGCGTATATGCAGCAGAATGTTTTAGTTGTACTCTAGTTATTCTTGGGTTGAGCAATTGTAAATGATTGAAAAAACCATAGCAAAATTAAGCTGGAGACCTAAGTGGAAAAGGTATTTGAGAAGGCTTATACATTCAGACATTGCTTCGCATGCCATATTTGAGATAGATGAAATGATTTGTAAACAGTGCACAAGTGGTCACACTTACTACAGCAATCCATGCGGTTGTATATGGTAATATCAGCTATGCTGTACTTGAACCCTAGATCTACCATCCACCATTTCTCTCCACCTCTGAACGTGTGACTGAAGTCATCATATCTTCCATTCACAGCATTGCTGGCTGGATATCGGTTATCAAATGTTGAGCTCTGATAGGTTATTTGCCCTTGGGCAAGGTTTGTAGTGATGGCTGAAAAAAAAGCATCTGCGTCAACGAATGTATTACTTTTTCTTATAAATAAGTAACTGCTAGGCTAACTAACAGACATAACGACTTGAAAAATAAATCAATAATTCATTTAGTATCTCTAACAATTGTTGCTTTATGTTTTACTAGCTCATAAAGGTTTTTCTATTGGCTTGAGGCTCCGGAATATTTGATATAGTACAGAGAGTTTTTGAAAGACTACTTCAAATAAGGGGTGTAGGTAGATAAGCTACGGTTCACTGCCAAGATTGAATTGATTCATCAGCATTATACAGAGCAGTTATCTAACAATAATAACATTTTTTTTGTCGCCTATGAGGTGCATTATTATAGGTGTGTAACCACTTTTTTTATTCAATTAGCTCCTTTGTGTAGATTGGTGTACCAAACACAATTTTTGTAGAACCTACTATTACTAACCAGATTTGTTTCACACTGGTGCAACAATATAGCGACTTTTTCTATCAAATTGCAATTTCATTTGTAGCACTTAAAACCAATTGTTAATAGTATTGTGGCAAGATATCTTTCTTGCTATTGCATAATTTTGTGTATTTATTTTTTATTAAAGTAAAGTTTATTTCGTTTGCAGTATTGCATTAAAAAACTATCAATCACCTCAATATTCAGGCAGCAAAGAAATTTTACAATATGAGGTTCAAGTGCTTACTCATTATTCATTGAAGATAAACCCAAACTTTTTTAGCAATGGGTTTTAGCTCGTATCATGGAACATGGCATCGAGTTTAAAAACATCAAGCTCATACCCACAGACATTGCATCCATATTGTAAAATTGCGGGCTTATAAAAGTATTAAATCCTTTCCATTGATAACATGTGGTAGAGTTTAGTGCCCAACATCGGTAAGCACCAAGTTTTACAGCAGGATTGTTCGATTATAATCGCTTGATTATAATCCCTGATAATAATATTCATGAGTATAATCTATTTTTTTGACAAAAAAAGATGACCATATTTTTACTATTTCAATTTTTTAAAAAATTGTGTATTCACCTTGTACATTAGTCGTAATATGCACTGAAGCTCATTTGTATTGGCTAGTTACCATGCTTTTTATGCATGATGGAAATGTTTTGAGCACTTCCTTTCGATTCCTGTAACTCTGCCTATACAAAGCAGAGCTTTCTCATATTTCATTGCGTTACCTGATAGGCTTTTATTGCATGGCCATATTTGAATTTTGCTATGATCAAAAGTTATTATATACAAGGATGTCAAACTTGAACTTTGAAAAATCCTAGTTGAGTTCACGCAGCGTCATTGAGGGCGCAAAGCGCCCAAACTGAGGCGCGCAGCGCCGAGCAATATCAGCTGGGGGTTTGGAGGACGCTGTAAGCCCCCCCAACAGGGTCCGGGGCTGAGCCCCGGCCGCCAAAGCCTAATGAAACACTTGACAATCAATCAGAATGAATGTATTGCAAACGGAGACAACGAAGGATGAAGTATGAGAAACGGTTGGAGTCACGAAAAAAATGAATGAAGTGTGATTAGATTAAAATGTTTGACCACATACTATGTTTATGAATCACTGTGTGTAATGCGCTTATTTTGTTCTGTTTTGGTTTTATGCTGTTGTGGCCTTTTTACATTTTTTTATCAGCCCTTTATCATCAAAATCAACCATATACATATACATTGCACTATGTGATTTGAGACCATTGCTCAAACTAGTAGTTATGGTCTTTTTAAACTGCTTTCAAATGGTTTTTTATAGTGTTGTATGCAAGCTAGAGCCACGTGGTGAGTCATTAATAACCCAATTTTCCTAATGCAAACACAATAAACATCGTAGCGGGCTATTGGGCAGAAGTACTGTGAAACCAATATCTGCTGACATGAGATCTCCTACTAAAAGTGAAGAAAGAAGAGATTTTGACTCATTCGGATTTCATTGATGTCTTTTGTCTTTATTCATCACTTGATCAGAGCATTTTGTTAGATGTCTGCATGATTTAGTAATAAAACTGAGGCACTAATAGTTGCAGCGTTGTTGTTGTATTGAAACAACTTGAAAAATTGTTCATTTATTTATTTTATTAGGGTTGTAAATGACAGTGGCGGATTTTCGACTTCAGTGAAGGGGGGGTCTTGATATGGTCAGAGGGTGAGAGGGGAGGGGGTACAGGGAAGGGTTGGGGTTTGGGTACCCCTCCCTCTCAAGAAATTGAACATATGAGTTCTGATATGTCTGGAAAAGCGTTCTAAAGTCAAGGATGTAAATGTAAATTGATGATGAATATATTATAGAAATATAAAATATTAATTATTGAGTTAGCAAAACAAACCACCTTCACCAAACCACATAATATAACAATTGGATGTTCTGGATGCCACAGTAGTACATAACTGTGATGCTAGGTTGTGGAAAAAGGGAGATATATTAGACTCATTGGTTCCAGTAGTTGCAACTGGGTTTGAGAGAAGAGATGGAGTGGTTGGTTGTGTAGATAACAAGTCATTTATTAGCTCAGAAAGCCAATTGCTGTGATGAACACAGCATAAATATGGGATGGGGTATAAAAAATTACTATGTCAAACCAAATATAAGGACAGTATTATGAAAACAGTGTAAACTCTAAGCTGCCTCAAAGTCAAGTTTTTACTCAATGTAAAAGTGAACGTAAAGTCATCAGGTTTTTGGGTCATTGTTCAAATTTCACAAGCTTTCAGGGAGTTCAGCAGTTTTCAGGAGTAGGGAAAATCTTCAACTAATAAGCAGGTGGGTCCCTGACAAATCAGGTGACATGACAGGTATGCCACAGTCATTTCTGTGTATATGTATAAATCAAAGTTAAATTAGAAAAAATTAATAGTCATATGGCTTTTGGAAAAAAACAGACATCTTTTAAGAGACGTTATTATTTAATTGATTTATAAATTATTATCAATATGATAATGCTAATTGTTAAATAATAACAATAATTCATAATAATATTTAGCAATAACAATGATTTAGATTTATTAATAATATATAAATAATAAATATAAGAAGGTTAATAACACAAGAAGTAGTTACTAAGTTGATGCTATTTCTATTACTATTAGAAGAATGTTAAAACATCAACAACAACTTGGTAACATCTTCTGGTTTTATTACCACTCTTATACATACAGGTTAGCTCACCTAGGTTTGAGCGCTCTATCTATGGCATATGCACTATCTCTACTAATAGATAAATAATAAATAAACAGTAATTTTATTTATTATTATTATAATAATAAATAATAATTTTTGGTATTATTAAATAACCATTATATTAATCATTTGTTATTTATTATTTTAATAATATTTATAATAACAATATATAATAATAAACAAACTACTAACAACTTACTAATAATAATACTTACTACTACTAGTAGTAGCCTAGCAGTAGTAGTATTACCAGCATACAAAGTATTCATTTATTTCTGCTACTAAGTGACTATTGATTGATAATTATTTCATATTATCATATTACAATAATTATAATGCTATACTAGTTAAAAAATAGTTAATTGGGCAAAATCTTTTCAAGGTCTCTGCAAGAGGATAATAGTGTCATTGCCCAACTTGACGTTTCTGCTCACTAGTTGTTTTGATCAAATAGCATTGTGGGTTGTGTTCCAGAGAATGGCCAGTGATAGCTAGTCCTCCCAATTGTTTCATAACAAAAAATACCAGCACACAGGTTAATAAGTCTCTTATCTAGGAGGCTAGAAATGTGTTTACTTCTAGAGGACTTTACAGTAGCAAATAACTCCAACTAAAAAAGCTCTAAATCCGTGTAAAAAAGAACAATATGACAAATCCATCCGATCCGAGTGAAATTTGACAACCCCCTAAATCCGGGCAATTCGGATAAAATCCGAATGGTTGACATCCCTGCATATATCGCTGGAAAGCAGCGAGTATATATGTTTGAGCCGAGGGCTCCCTACAGTTGATAAAGAAGTTTACTCTCTTTCCAAGCAGTTGTTTGTGCCATCTCGGCATGGGGTTACCTCTGGGGAGAAGTCGATTGTTCATTGTCACGCCTAGGAAAGCTGACTATTTAGTTGTGCCGGCACACCACTGGCATGACAACCCCTAGTGGAAAGTAGTAGGATGTAAAAGTCCACGCTACATTGGTGGCAGCAGTGGGATTAATTCTCACGCTGTGTTAAGCTTTGCTACTTCGGACCCTGCGTCAGCAGATCCAGCTACCACAGGCTCTGTACTGTTTGTACAAGCCAAAAACAAGACACTCCTGTACAGTCGTAAAGTCTCCACTCCGCCTGCAGCAGTGATCTTTGTGTGAACGTTCCTGTATTAACATTGAGTCTCACTCTGTTTTGTAGCAACATTGCCAAGCCCTGTAACAGCTCTACAAATCCTATCTCTGAAGAACAACAGGACCCTTGTACTTATACCCCCTAGTGAGATCATGCCCGTGCCGTCATGCTTGGGCTGTAGAGAGATTGGACACATGTTGGAAAAATGCCCCATGCCCAGCGGACCACCAAACCCGCTCATCGAGATACTCTGGTCAGAACCGACCAACCTTTACCGGAATACTGTGTCCGACTGCTGAAATCAAAAAGTAGTTTCATATCTGAAATACAGTTGGAAAAGCTTTGTAGGGAGGGATTTACTCCTACAACCATTCCCACAGCAGAACACACTGCATGTATGACTTCCCAAACTCTGGGGAAAGGTGAGGCGCACCCTCCCAGCAAACCTCAGTCAAGTTTGACTATGACTGTTGCCTACAATGAAATAGAACAATCAGTTAACCCTGCATAGTAACAGAGTTACCTCACAGCAGTAAAAAGAAAACCAAGAAAGGATGTTCTGGAACTACCAGTGGGTGGTGAGCATGTTTATACATAGCAGTCACCAGTTGGACAGAAGAAAACTCCATGTGAGGCTGAAGTGGAAAAGTCAGGACTCCCAAAACCTTCCTCTCGTAAGCCCCGCCCTTACTCATTCTCCAACAGTGAGTGTGACAAAGCATCAGCAACCTTCCTCCAGCCAATACCGAGCCATTTGTATGATACTGGTGAGCCAAGTTCCACCAGTTGCTTGGTGCTAGAAGGCGCTGATGATCAGCCACTGTTGGAAGCTGAAATGGCGGAGACAAACCCCTCTACACAGGAGCGAAAGGAGAGACTGCTGGTTAGGCAAAATGAGGGCTTGGCGGCAGAACCTCTACGCATACCTAAGGGAGAGCCAGACAATCCAAAAAAGTAATGACTGAGAGAAAAGTTCCCCAGCTAAAAGTTGAAGTCAACCATGAGCCAATGACTAGGCTGGTTCATGCCACTGGTACAGTCACTACCTGTATTCTAGTCAAAAGAAATTACCATCGTTGTGCCGCTGGCCCTTTCTTGTTTCTCAGAGGGTATGATAGCACTCTTTGCAACGAGAGTCATCCTTAACCTCCCCTATAATCCAGGCGGGAGCGCAACAGAGGAACCGACTTGTGAAGAAGTTGAAAGTTACTTGTGCAGACTGATCAGTCAGGCACTGCAGTGGTGTCACCATTGTGAGAAGGTGTGGTCACATTTGTGGAACGAGTATAGCACACTCAGTTTACACACACATAACCTTGTTATATTTATTATTAAAGACATTTGCCATCATGGTCTTTAATGGTGTAAAGTGTGTAGTGGACTTTACTGGGTACCTACAGTGACCACTACCTTGCGGAGGTCCCCATGATGGTTGTTATCAGCAGGCATGCTTCCCATACATACAATAGAACAAGACTGGGCTCTACTGCGGTTATCATATTGCTTTGGTTAAGCAATAATGTTAACAATTAATCATACCGGCACAGGGTACTTGTTACCCCGACCCCGGGTACCTATCCCGGGACCCGCATAAAGATGGCTGCCATAGCCTGAGGAGGAGCACATAGCCCAAGAACCTGTAGAACCCATATCTAGGAGCTCACCACCCTCAGAAGTTGGAAAAATTGGACCAAAGGCTCTCAAAGACCAAGGACTATTACAAGAAAGGATACCAAGTTATTGCTGGTCAAATAGCTATAGACTCCGCCCTTCACTTCTGGGCACCAGTTCCTTTTAACGTATTTATTCGCATCTTATTGGACAATATTATTATAGTCATTTGCATCAGCTAGCTATCATGCTTTCTATGCATGATAAAAATCTTTTGAACACTTCCTGTCACTTCCTATAACTCTGCCTATAAAAGGCAGAGCTTTCTCATATTTCATTGCATTACCTGACAACCTTGTACCGGATTGCGACTTTTGTATTCTGCTGTGAAGAAAGGTTAATATATATCACTCGAAAGCACCGAGTATATATGTTTGAGCCGCGGGTTCCCTACAGTTGGTAAAGAGGTTTACTCTCTTTCCAAGCAATTGTTTGCGCCATCCCGGCATGGGGTAACCTCTGGGGAAAAGTTGACTGTTCTCTGTCAGGCCTAGGAAAGCTGACTGTTTAGTTGTGCCGGCAGACAAGCCGTCTGTGCAGTGACAACCACTGGCAGAAAGTAGTGTAACGTAAAAATCTGCTACACTAGCAATTATTTGGCACGGTTAGTCAAGGACCCCTGCAAATCTGGGATAGAGCCCCCCAGGGCTGGTCATCCAGCGTAGAATCATTGGGCCAGGGTTAGTGACCCGGGGCTGGCAGGAAAAGAATACCTCAGCTCAGGATCCTAAAGATAGCTGTTGCATCTCAGATGAAAGAATCTAAGAATTAGTTACTTTATGAACCCAATAACTGTGGTAGACGAACTGAACTGAGCGTTGCAGGAGATGAGACAGTACACCTACAGAAAATACACCTAGTAGCTCCGTCCCTTCACCTTGGGCGCTCAATACCTTCAACCCTATTCCTAGTCGTTACCAATTATATCCTTGTACTTTGTTTGCTTATGTTATTTCCTGTCTGTGCTTTTGGCCACATTATTATCTATGACAATAGCTTCCTGTGCTCCAGCCTATAAAAGTCTGGGTTGAGTTGATACTTATTGCATTTTTACCAATGTGTCCACTTTTGTCACTTTATTCTAGAGGATTGCTTCTCTACAGCAGTATACAATACAATAATTTTATTCACACCACAGCAACAAAACTTGTCTGTCTGAGCAGCGGGCTCTCCTTGCTAGTTGTTAAAGTCAATTGGACAAATGGCACCGGCCATACCAGTGGTATCTTCTCTGGGGAGGGGTAGAGAACTCGAGCTTTTTAGCATTTTGTGGCACCAGACAAAAATTTACTACAAGCATCCAAATCGCAGCTAACTGCCAATTAATTTGTTTTACTCATAAACTTTTTTAGAATAAACATTGCGATGCTAAAATTAATACCTGGCTTCATGCATTAAAACAAGTTTTAAGTCTTTATTTTTATAATAACAACTGCGTAAATGCTGTTACAATCCTTTTGTTAAGTTGCTGAGGTAAGCGCACTTTATGGTGGGTTTTAACATAAACAGAGTTCTGTGGTCCACACAAACATTTTTTACCAACTGGAGTCATGTAGTAGACAGTCAGGTGAGAACTTGGAGATGTCTGGATTTTACAATCTCGAAAAAGACAACAGTGTTCAGTGCGTTTTCTTGCAGAGGGATGTTACTAAAGTGTAGCACCAAAGAAAAACATCCTACAATGGAGCATGCTAAAATTTTTTCCGGTTTGTCATTTTGTTAAAGGACTATTGACTCACAATTGGGTGTACAGAGCTAAGACACTAACCAAGGAGGAAATGGCAAACACCTCCATTGTCAAAAGCTATGCGGTCAAATAACAAAGAAATAGACGGTTGACGGGTTTGAATGCAGAAGTTTTACATCTGAGCATCTTGAATGATTGCGCTGGTGCAATCAGATTCGCTCCTGAATCAGCAAGAGAAAGAGTTTCAATTGGTGGAAGGGTAAAATTCCTATAAAACTCATTTCCAAAACGTGCTTTTACTACACTGGTTTTGACAATAGCGTAAGATGTTTCTTTTGCTAAAAGATTGGAATGGCCTTGATTTACCATGGGAAGAACACTGCCGTTGTTTTCCAGACTGTTCTTTTCTACTTATGAGTAAGGGAGAAAAACAAGTTGAAGAAATTCATGAACGAACAAAGAAGTTGAAAAAGTGTGAGTGAGAGCTTGAATCACATTGACAAAAAACAGAATCGTTTAGCTCAGTTCAATGAAGGAAAAATCATGAAACTCGTATGCGAAAAATTGGGACATAGTCGAAACGATATAGAAAAAGTCTTGACGCTGAATACAAAGCCTTCTGAGCAAATAGGAGTTCTGATTGAAGCTCTACACACTCTGGAAACTGCGAGAACTTTTGATGGAAATCCAAAAGAAAACTTGAATGGTGATGGAACTGATAGTTTAGATGGATGTAAATCAAGTAGCAGAGCGAAGGATGGCAAATTTTTATTAGATGCTAAAAGAAATAAAGACGAGAAGAAAGAGGAAAACAACTCGGAGCAATGCGGTCTTGTTCAATGTGTATATGAGTCACACGAAAGAAATGTTCCGGCCAATCATATCTCTCTTACATGCAGACATCTAATTTACTACAGCAAGTGTAAGGAAAGAACATATGCTGCTCGCTCATTGGAACTAAAGCTTGTCCAATCTATAATTGCCAAGTTGAGATAAAAAGTTTTATGAGTATCTACCTGAGCTAAAGCATTATTTATAATGCTTGACCTAAAAAAAAAAACAAAAAAAAGAACTTTGGAAATTTTAAAGCTTAAATACATATTCTCATTTGACAACACACTATTTGCATTTGTAGCTAGATGGAATAACAACAAACATGTTGCGCGTTGAAGATTTTGCTCACCATGAATCTCCCACGTTATAGGAGACCAGACCTTTTTGGCTGAGGTTTCCGATGGAATCCTGTGGATTTTTTTATGAAAGAATGTGTATACTGCATAACAGGAGGTGGTTTTAACAAACAAGCAACAAATCGATCGCTACTAAATTGTCACTATTCGCACAATGATGTCCAATGTTCCATTTGCAAAATATTTGCCGAGTTCTTGAAGGTAGGTAGCTACCAAACAACAACTCACAGACGCCATAGACTGGATCGACAGAAAAGTAGTTTTAAAAAATGCTGAAATTGGATTGTTGGTGCACGATAAATGAATAGACACTCTTTTGGAACTTTCCTCAGACAATTTAAAGGCACCCTTTATGTTAAAAACAATTCGCTCTAGATTAAATCCCTATCTATTGCTTACATCTCGAAGCAAACTATCTTACCAACGTTAAAAAGACAGATTATTTGCAATAGCAGAAAGTTATCCATGCACACTCAGTCCTGACAATGATGACTCAAATGACTCAATGAGTGATGATGACTCATTGAACTTGAACATGGACTCATTAAAACTGCGACACAAAAAAATCTACATCATTTATCACCAAGCTCCAGAAGAAACGTGAGTGGAAAAAATCGAGGATTCAAGTCAATCGCAACGCTAGTTGAGTTTTTTCCCAGTTTGCAAAGACCCACTTTGAGTACATTCCTTTGGAGCAGTTTGATCCTGTTTTTGTTTAACTGGTCACTAAAGAAGTATGCTACTTTGTGTTAGGACTCAACCTAGTGCGCAACACGATACAAAGCAGATTTCTGCTTGTGATTGTATTTCAAGAGCAAATCCTCTCGAATGCTTAAACTGCTGTAGGAACTCATATACAAAAGTTTGTTGTCCCGAAGACGACAGATTTTTTAGAGCTAAAGAGAGCAATCAAACTGATTGACGGAAAACAATGTTTGGAAGACGCTGAGCCAGCCGATTTGGTGGATTTTTCAATTTTAACAGGACTATGCGCATTTCAGAGGACATCTTTGCATGTTCACTGGTCTCAGATGCGAGTAGAATCCTACTTACATTTTCCAAGTCACTTTGATGGAATTGTCTCACAGCTCCGAAAACAACTGAGTGAAATGAATAGGCCAATAATCGTTCACAATTGAATGTTGCGTTCGTCATCGAGTAAAAGCATTTAATTATTGATGCTAAAAGCAGAAGCACTTTGCAAATGAGTTGCACAATCATATTGCTATTGACAACTTTGTTTCTCAATACCAATGGAAACTTATACACTGGCAACGTTGATGAGTGCATCGATGGAGCTAAGGAAAGAGATGATGTCATATTCTTTACCCCTTTTGAAAGGAGTATGCGATTTACAGATGCGAGCGACAATAACGGGGTGAAAATCTACGCCTCTGACTTTTTGTGTTGCAGATTTTTCATTCTTAAAAGCGCCTTTTGGATTTGAAAAAACCAAAAGTCTACAAATAACTCATCCTGTAATACTCCGACAAAACACTGTCCAAATGAAGAGGAATGTATGTTGGGATTTAAAAATGATATGAAAAGTCTTACTCAAATTTCTAAGCTGTTTTGGAATGGGGAATTGTGTACATTTGATTACAAAGTCTGATGTCTGACCTGTTCATTGTAGCAAGAGATTGAGATTTTCAACTTTGCATGCAATGAATCAACTTCAATCATCACTGATGTCGATGGTTTCAAAGGTGTTAATTTGTCATTTTCGAGTTTTTAAAGTCTAAAATCCGTTCAAAGCAAGATCATCATTAGTATCACATGTTGAGCAATTAACAAAGACAGATGAAATCCCAATGTCCTGTATACTGAGTTTTATATGTGACATGCTAACCTAATGCAGCTGAGGTTTGAGACAGTTAACTCCAGACGTTGGATGCTTGAACTATAGTAAAAGAAGTTTTTCTAAAAAAAGATGAAATGCCCAATCTATCTTCTACTGTTCTCTACCCTTTTCAGACATTGTATTGCAACAAAGATGTTTCCCTTTGTTCAATCTCCTCGTTCCAACAACAACAATACCCTGGTGACGACAACAACTACTCCTACAATGACAATAACAACTTTACCAATTATGGATCCAACACTTCCCTTTGTTTCATGTCCTCGATCATCAGGAGGTCACCATGAAACTCTTGATATCAGCGATGTTTGAGTGGTGGCTGATCTTTTGGATTCAACTTTAAATTACCAGATGCGTTCATTTACATGCTCTATGACTCCCGGTGGACGACCACCAAACTGCTCCAGAACCAACATGATGAATGAACACCAATTTGTTTACAAATCCTATGTAGCTTTGGAATACATCTGAGTGTACTTGGATTGATCAACAGCTGCAACTCGGAGAACAGCAACTACTCTGACAACAGCAACAACTACTCCTACGACGACAACAACTACTCTAATGTTGACAAAAACAACTTTACCTATTATGGATCCGAAAGGGGGGGAGAGGGGGGAGAGGGGGGGAGAGGGAGGAGAGGGGGGAGAGGGGGGAGAGGGGGGGAGAGGGGGGGAGAGGACGGGAGGGGGGGGAGAGGGGGGGAGAGGGGGGGAGAGGGGGGAGAGGGGGGGAGAGGGGGGGAGAGGGGGGGAGAGGGGGGAGAGGGGGGGAGAGGGGGGGAGAGGGGGGAGAGGGGGGAGAGGGGGGAGAGGGGGGAGAGGGGGGGAGAGGGGGGGAGAGGGGGGAGAGGGGGGAGAGGGGGGAGAGGGGGGAGAGGGGGGAGAGGGGGGAGAGGGGGGAGAGGGGGGGAGAGGGGGGGGGAGAGGGGGGAGAGGGGGGGAGAGGGGGGGAGAGGGGGAGAGGGGGAGAGGGGGAGAGGGGGGAGAGGGGGGAGAGGGGGAGAGGGGGGGAGAGGGGGGAGAGGGGGGAGAGGGGTCCATAACAGTAGTGAATTTCTGTCAGTGGAGGGTGAGCTATAGTCTGACTAGCTTCAATCATTCGTAAAATCGCTTGCGTCTTCCCCGATCCAGTTGGTCCTGCAATTATTGCCGTAAAAGGAGAACGCATTCTTCGGTCATAATCTCCAGGTTTCCCATTCATCATAAAAAGATGTTCACCAAGCAACAGTAGTTTCATTTATGATTCCAACGGGAGAGTTTCTAGCTTTTTGTTTTTCTTGCATAGCATTTTCATACCTACTAAACTCAGTAGCACCTCGAAAAGTAGAAAATCCTATGACAAATACCAAAATCATCATAACTATCAGTGCTTTACGCTTCATACTTGGTAAAACATCTAGCATATTGCTCGTAGTACCATCAACGGTATCAACTTCATTCATCGGTCTCATCTCAACATCTTTCTCTGACGACATCTTAGCTTCCAGTAACAATACAATCATACAACGATTCATTTTTATACAATGTAAAAAAAACTATCAAAAATTAAATGCCATAAAGTATTAACCCGCTACTCTAATCAACGCCGTAAAACATTGCATAAACCCCGCGCCTAACCCCCACAAAAAACAGTCGGTAGGGAGATCTGCTCATATATTACTACTATCAATAAATATCTTTCAGCTCCTTGCGAATGTCAACTATCATTTATATTACCAAACATACATACCTATATAAATATTACACTGTAACATGTCATCATACTAAAACAAAACAATGTAATATGGCAGCAAATTTGTTTTCTTATGCATATACATATTATACTAACAAAAATCATCTATAAATTAACAAATAAATTTTTGGCAGGTCTGTAAACAATCCAACAAATCTAACAAAAAAAAATTTGGGGTATGTTGGCAGGTCCTTTTTTTCACCGATATCTGTTCCTACATTACTAGCTTTAGACTTTTCACCGATGCTCAAAAGGGCAGATGTGACCATTAAAACCAGATTGTGTTTAAGAAACAAGTCACAGTTCTGCTCATTCGATATTCCTTTTGAAACCATGCAGGGCAGGCGCTGAAGGTTACATGTCTGGTACAGGGCCAGTACTTAGCCAATATTTATTCCTATACAAACCATATAAAGTAATGCAAGGCAATCACGCAATGGCTGCCTATGCACCACTATACTTCACCAAGGAGTGGAAACGTGCAGACCACTAGCTATGGAAAGTCAGAGGTGTTACCAGCAGATGGAGAGGCACCCCAGAACGGGTTCGTATCTATTAACTTTACATCTTATTATTAGGTGCCCTTACTATTTAAATAAATGTGCACTATACGCTATTAGCTAGCGCTTTAGACCTTGTTTGATGATTTGTGAAATCGCTTAGGTATACTTAATTAGCTGTATTATGTACTTAAGATATTTCATTGGATACGATATTGCATAATTCCTGTTCTTTAGCCTACAAAAGGCTGTATTTTCATATACTCTTAGCACTTGGTATTCCGCACTTTCTCTTACATTTTCCATTCAACCTTTTTGTAGATTACCACCCTATTGCCACGTATCAGACTAACAAATGTTGCCATACTTGAATAAAATGACTGAAATTACAATGGGCTCCATTTTAATTGCTAAAGTCTACTGAAAAAGTGACACTAGCCAAACCAGCAGTGCCCTTTCTGGAGATAGTCATAGCACTTGAGGTTACTAGCATTGAATGGAGTAGAGTTACAATGAGCATATGTAACAAGGTGTACAATAATATAATACTTGAAGGTTAAAAAATTGCTGTATAGTTTTGCATTGTTCAAGCCATTGATCAGAAAAAATAGAGATTAAACATATAATGATGCAATGTTAAACATGAATTTGTTTACATCAGTAGATCATGCAATTTAAATGCACTGTATATTCTTCACTTGAAATTGAGGAAGTTTAAAATACAAACTTTCTAAAAAAAATCTGGTAAATAGTTGAAAGATTTGTAGACAAAATGCACCATGTTTATTTGCAACTATAATCATTGATATGAGTTTATTGTAGCCATTAATGTAGTAAAATTACTCACCCAAGTTGTTGTAAACACTAGAAAGTAGTATCACTACTTTAAGTGTAGCTAATAACATGATGCGTGTAAAATAGCTAACTGTTTAACCACTTATCTAAGGATTTATTCACTGCATAGTAGCATTCATCACTGACTGTATAATGCAGCTGCTCCCGTCACTAACTATGTTGTTTGTGGAAAAGCAGGAAACTCACTTGACCTTTCATTCTACTTTTATTGGCAGATGAATAAACATGATGATACCTGTAATCAGTGTTAAAATGAGGTCACGGTAGTAGTATAATATGAGCAGATCTGCATGCTATATGGAACTGTTTTGTGAGGTGCATTCCACAGATGGGCTGCAGTTTTGCTCCCCTGCTGACAAGCGGCCTCTCATCACCTTTTTATTCCTTTTTCCACTCTCGGCACATAGGTTCTTTACTTTAACAATTTTTTCATATAAAAGGAGCAGATCTGCATAAAAAAGAGGAGATTTTTTGAGGATATGTAACAGTTGTGTCGCTATCTTCTCCCCCGTCGGCACATTTATTTTTTTTATTACTTTTTGATATCTCTTTTTTTTGCACATTGGTCTTTTCTATTATTTTTTAGTGTAATAAGATCAGATCTGCATAATGGTGTCTAAGGAAAGTCATGTTCTCCTGGTTCCAATGTGCCTTTTTGTGCAATAGGTGTCATGAGAACAGTTTTAAGGTACTTTTTTGTGCGCACCAGGTGTTGATTATGGCAGTTGTTAGTGTTTGTAATATTGTGTATGATTATGATTATTATCTATTTATTGTGTAGGGGTTGTTTATATTGGGGTTTGTGACACGGTTTTGATGGTTTTTTGCATGAGTATTGGAAGTACTTTTTTTAGATGATTGCTATAAAAATTGAGTCTGAGGTTAATAATAAACATAAGCTAAACCTAATTTGTAGAAGTTATGCTAAATGAATTGTTTTTGGTAATTGCAAGGAGTTTTTAAACTTGTGAGAGAGAACATAAACCTCGAGCATGTTGTGTGTTGATTGCAGAAACATGCGTTTGAATCTATTGTTTGTATTTAGTTTGTTTGAAAATCAAAATATTATTATTAAGCATACTGATTCTCCTTTACTAATAAAGAATAGTTTAATTTTACACTGATCGTCATTAGTACTTCGGTTTAAAAACGTCTTTTATTTGCAGCAACGTTGTATTGTTTAAATAGATAGTTCTTTAGGTATCTAGCATATCGCTTATCCATTACCATGCTCTATATATTGGCGTATACAACATTCAGATGTTTACCGGTAACTAGGTTTTATGTGATGCCAGAAAAACAATTAGCGATCCTGAGAATGAACATTGATTAAAACGATTATTTATTGTAGACAACAAAAGTTTTGGTCTGTGTCCAACAAGACCCTTTTTTCCTTAAGTCCTTTTTCTAATCCACTGAACGTTTTACCAAAGTGATTACTTATAAGTACTCATTGGTTGAACTAAGCCACTAATCATGAATATTTTAGAAGCCGCACTCCTTGCGCAACTGTTGCAAATCAGGCACTCCTTGATCCATTAGCTAAATTGGTGAATGGTGTTTTCTTTTGTATGTTGTGGACAACATTTTTAGACCTGAAATCTTTATTAGAGCTGCCATGTATTTATTTTACAACTTAACTGACTTTTAAGTGCAAATTTGTTACCCCTAAAGTAGTTTATAAGTTGTCATGGATAGGAATTATCTTACATATATTCTGCAAGCGGCAGTCAGTATGTTTAAAAAAACGAAACATTCAAGAAAGTTGTGTGGTATGAATTTAAAGAATAAACATATATGATATAAGAGTCGAATATTCTGGAAAACGAGCTAAGCTAAGATTTATGCATACTATAGAAGTCCCATTTCTTCACCCCCTCACATCGTTTTAAAGCAGACACTTCTTAACCTGTTTGCTAAATTGACAAATATATTATTTTTTGTTTGTTTTGAACAAAATCTTTAGATTGGAAAATCCTTATTATAGCACTTATATTTTTAATTTATTCATATATTTTTTTTGTTTGCAAATTTTTATTTGTTCAGTTAATTAAAACAAATTAATTCGAAAAATTTTACATACATCTATAAAAATGACATTGTCAATAATTGTAAAAATAATATCCTTATATGGTATATAAGTTAACTGATCTAGCAGGAAACTTAGCTGATTTTTAAGGACAAACTTGTTGCTCCTGGACTATCTTTTCAGTTCTTATTGGTAAGAGGTATCTCACTAATATTCTAAAAGCTGTAACCAGTATGTTTAAAAAAAAGAAAAACTACTGGAAAGGTTGTGTGATATTAATTTAACAAATTTTTTGGGGTTATAAGTAAGCACATTTGATATCATGGGAGAAAAATCTGAAAAAATCTGTGGGTAAGAAAAATAGTCTGTCTAGTGGTAGATAGTGACAACTAGATAGTCAACAACCGTTTTGTGATAATAATCCATTTTGACAGAGTTGGTTTCATGTTGTCAAAAAGTTGATGGTTCAGGCGTGAGAAATTCAATCGTAGGAATAATTTTATTACTAGATTTTGATTTGTTTGCAAGGAAAAACAAGAGTATTCTAGAGAAAATAAAAATAAACTACGCAGGCGAGACTTGAACTTCTGTACTTCATCAGTGGAACAGCACATTCTACCACCGACACTATCACACTCTCTGACCGAGGGCATTGAAAACAACCTAAAGGTTGTTAACTCACAAAGTTTATCAATAGATACATCTTTTCAAGGATTCTTTATGTAAAAAAAACTTTTTATCACTGGGAATTGAACTCGGACCATCTAAACAGTAAGTCACAACCTTAGTCATGGAGTTACAATGGAATGTTGCTAATGCAATATCAAATTTAGTACATACCGACAACTGTTGTTTGATACCTTTTGTCATACAAAAAAGCAGCTTTTTCAAGTGGCTAGACGCTTTTTTGCTTTGGGGCCACCCATGCACATGCTTCACAAAGGCCAATACACTCCTGTTACTACATGTGCTCATGCTGAATTGGCTCCTCCTTTCTAACAATATTAATTGCTAAACATAGAGCTAACCAATAAATACATCTTGCAAAAGACCATTTATGCGAAAAAGACATCCCCAACTGGGGATCGAACCCAAACCCTGCCATCAGCAGGTCACATTATAAACCATTGAGCCATCTTAAAATGTTTAATGCAGTTGAAAAATAACAGTGGCGGCTACAGAACTTCCAAGAGGGGGGAGTTGACTGGGTGGGAGGGGTGGGGGTGCGAGGTGGGGTGCGATCACCCCTACCCCGCAAAAGCCTCGCACTAGCGGAAAAAGTGAAAAATATAACGGCTTAGAAGCATGGAGAAAGCTTTTCAGGTGCAAATTTATGGTATCTATAACCAACAGAAACAGACAAATACAATGTTCATAATACCAAAAACATGGACAAGCATTTCCCTACCATGCAACAGAGCACACCCTCCGGGTACAGGGAGACCTGGCTATAGCACACGAGTATGTGTGGGGCCAGCAGGCCAAGCTCCGCCAAGAAGAGACGGGCGAACCCCCCCCCCCCCCCCCCCCCCCCCCCCGCTTCGGTAGAGATGAACTTGTGGTTATCGAAAATAAGCGGCGGACGAAGGGGAGTAATCCCAAGTTACAGCCCAGCTACATAGGGCCATACACTGTAACAGAGACATACCCTAACCATACCTACCGACTCGAGCGGAAAGGACAAGGGTTCACCCAGAATAGGCGCAGGCTGAAAGCCTACGGAACATGCAGAGAGACAGTGGGGAGGGCACCACCTAGCCGTGAACAAGCCGTTCGGCCCAATATGAGAGGGGCATACCAGAGAAGGATGCCCAACCCCCCAACAGACCGCATGGAACCACCACTCGAGGTGCCCAGAGAAAGGAGACCGACAGAGCCGCCCACTCCTGAAGCACCAGTAGAGAGGGTAACACCACCAGCACCAGTAGAGAGGTTAACACCACCAGCACCACCTGCAAACCCACCTGACGTATACCTACCAGAGCCGACAGCAGAGCCGCCACCGGTACCAGTCGTACCCCCCGTAGTCGAAGCACCCCCCGCAGAGGACGCCGACTGGCCCCCCCCCCCCTCAACGCAGGATTTGGTGGAGAGGAAGAAAGGGGAAGGCCGATGAGAACAAGGAAACTTCCAGTTAGATTCACTGACTACCAGTGCTACCAAACTAGAAAAGAAGAGAGCTTTCTACCACAAGAGATGCAGGTAAACAGACCGACACTGGAGCCAAGAGGACGAGTAGAAAAAATGGTATACATACCATGGACCAACTCTGCCAAAACTCGGCTTCGGCTAGGTTTAAATAACCAAAAACAAACAGTAGACAAGTTCGGTGGGGGTAGCTGGCAAGGGGTGCAAACCAATACACACCAGGAGCAGGCAACTAACAAAGTTAGCTGTGAGAAGACAACTCCCACCGACGAAACAGCCACAGCAAAAATATGGAAAGAGTGGACAACTCCCCTGGGAAAACGCAACCCGGAATATCAGACTCACGAGGGAACAACTCCCCAAGAACCACTCACCGAAAAACAACAACTGCCTACAATCGACAGGGGGAGGAGCCCAGACACAACACGTCACACCACGTGGTTGCTCGAACAAAGGAAACCAAAAATCAGCGGCAATACAAAACAACCTACCACTGATAATATTTGCACAGTCAGCAAACTACGTGCAAGCTCCAGCAACACAACAACAACAACAATCATGGCAGAGTACAACCCTGGAAGTTTATCAACTGAAGAGGACCGGACCATAGTAGCAGCGATACTAGCCGAACCAGCTACTACAAAGAAAAAGACCAGAATTCCGCACAAAGAAATGGCTGTTTCACCTGCCAGAGTAGGACGGGTAAGAACTAAAGAAGAAGGCGCAGCCAGATGCCGCGCCCGACAGCCACAGCCACCAACTCCACCAGCTCCATATTGTGATTATCAACCAAGGGAGTCTTGGATAACAACAGAGACTAGCGATCAAATAAGGAGAGCAGGGAAACCAACTACCGACCCAGAGAAGTGGGAATGCGGGATCTGTGAGTTATAGTTAAATAAAAAGCGCATGAGCTGTCATGTTCGACAGCATTTTGCATTTTCTTACTGCAAATGGGGACACAAAAGTGTGTCGAGAGACACAGTGTTGAAACACGTGCGGCAGCAAAATGGCTCAGTTGAGCACGGAGGGCCAAACAAACCACTATATGAAGTGGATAGAGAGTCGTACGCCAAATTTTGTAATAAAATGAATTGGCAGCACCCGCCACTTTTCGGCGTACCTGCCCCAACGAAAGAACGCTCCAGCAGTCCGGCCAACCAGAAGAGTATCAAAAGAAGACTAGGAGAAATATCGGACACCACATCACAGAAAGTGATTAAGATAGAGCTTGGAAAGGATGAAGGAGAGAGAAAGGTAAGTGAGGGGTCGAGTAGGAGGGAGATGAAAGACAGGAGCAGGCCCTATCGACCCCGAACCAACGGTAGAGAGCGACGTGAAGAAAGGCAGATGGAAGAAGAGCGCAAGGAGGAGCGATACCGGAAAATAAAGAGATATGAGCCAGAACTATACATAGCCACCCGTGAGGCATTTAAACAGCTACAGAAAGTGGAAGAACTAAAAGAATCCATCCAGAGAGAGCGAGACCAGTATTGAAGCATGGAAATTCCCCCACTATTAGGTAAATTGGCCCTACGAGCGCCAATGGGGCGGCGTGTGTAGGGGAATGTGGTCAATCTATTAACATTTATCCATATGCTTACTCCTTCTAGCCGAACTCTAACAGTTATTCATATGCTTACTCTGTCCAGCCGAACTCTAACAGTTATTCATATACTTATACTGTGTGCTATTTTTCATATATTTTGTACATGTGCTTGGGCAGCCATCCATGCGATGGAGACTGCCCCCTTTGTTCTATGTCTAGTTCTATTGGCCTTTTACTAGCCAATCAACCTTACAGGCGTGGTCTGCTTTTGTCTTGTTTGCTGCCACTCTTATTACATAACTTTTTCTGTATAAATATGCATGTATCACAGTAATAAAATCAGAGTTAGCCTGACACTCCCACTTGCTTGTTGATTCTTATTGCATAAGCGCACTTATGCAAAGCACCAGTGGCAAAGCAGAAAACATACAAGTAAGCTCTCACATACAGATTGCGCTGACAGAGGAACTTATAAGTTCAAACGCTTGCACAATAACTTGGACAAATAAAGCAGCTCTTGGACAAGTCGACTAGTAATTAGAATAATAGTCAGTAAAAAGTGTTCAGTCGATTCGACTCACACTGCACTCGACCTACGGGCAAGTGGTACTGGAACGATTATTCAAACTGCTAGTTCGACCCAACGCATCTATTCCGCCGAATAGAAAATCAGTGGAAAGTGAGGGAGTTGTGACAACTCCTCATTGTGTATTGCTTACGGGCGTACGACGCTGCAAATTCTATTCAACCGGTTTAGGTTGCTGACCTTGGGCGAGTTGGAGGCGTACACTGCACTGCTTGTAACACACTTACTACTGTGGGCCGCTGTACAAGTGACAGCTACCACTCCACCCTAAATTCCTGTACATTATTATTATTATTATATTTTGAGGCTACATTTTAGCACCGCCTCTTGTACATAAATACAAACGCTGAGTTCCTCACTAGTCAGTGTACTGGGGAAACTCAACTGATTTATTCTGATAAGAATACAATACAGCTCACACTCTATCAAGCTTATTACTTGAACATTACGACAGACAGCTCTACTGCTCGAAGGACAACCAGCTCTGATGACTTCTTAGGTCTGGTAGCAACGAGTGTTGTCCGACGAGTAGCAGACAGGAGGCAGACTTGCCTGGCAGACACTAGCCGAACAGTGCTCCCCCCAGCAGCGATGCTGACGGGCAGACACTAGCAAAGCCGTTATGACAGCAAGCTGTCTTGACAGACAGACGGCTCTACTTGTCTAGAGGTAGTGCAGGTGGCTACCGGGATACTTAGTGACAGTTATAATAAAATCCTGCACATTATTATTACTATACTAACTACTATTATAATAAATTATAATATTAATAATGAAAATTATTATTAAAATTATTGATAATCAATAAATTTAATAATGATTTATCAAATTACCAAACCAATGAAACCTTTCACTGAGAATAATATTGTGCATTCCATCCAAAGGGGAAAAACACGCAATTAATGACAGAGGCTTTTACTGAGTGTATGAATTGCTGAAAATTAAAAAGTTTACATGCTTAGCAAAAGTTGTAAATGTGATTGATGAACAACAGTTCACTTTTGAATCCATGTGTACCTAGCAAGCAATAAGCTGCTAGCTCTACCAAGTTCGCGCTGCTGCAAAACTAATTTTTATTGGCTGTTTTAACCTAAAACCTTGACCCCTGAAAGACTCTTGCTTTTTGAAGGTAAAAAAACATCCTCTACCGCTAAGATTTCCAGAGAAATTGTCTTTGACTTTCCTAAAGTATTTCCGGCAATATTCTATTTGCTGAGCAACAAGTTGTAGCTCAAGTTTTTAGCTCCCTTTTTTTGCAAATGGGGCCGCCACTGAAGCCGCCACTGGTATGACCATCATACAAAAGATATTTTTGTGTGTGGACATTGCTAAATACTTCTTAAATGTTTTCAAAATTTTAAGAATTGTTCGATTTGCCACCTGAATACTATTTCTGACAATAATTTAAAGGAAAAAAATTCTTTCTATGCGAAAACACTACCTAACGAAAATTTGTGTCACACGATCATTCCAGTGTGGACTTTGACTCTTCCAGCAAAGATCAGAAGCCCGATGATGTTCATCTGAAAGACAGCTACAATGCAACCGCTACCATGCAAAGATTCTGCAATTTGGAGTAACAGTCGCGAAGTTATAGTCATTTTTCGGTTTTGAAGACCTCTTTTGAAAATGGAATAGCTGTGTTGGCAGTATTGCGAGAAAGTTGGAGTATCAAATTTTTGAATTTTCAAGCATGGGTCTATGTGGCCTAATATTTCACTTGCCGCTGGCTAGTTCCATTCTGGTCTTGGCAAGCATTGAAAAGTGCTGTTTTTATTGAGATTTTCAAAATGGAAAATGGAAGAACTTGAAACGGTCATTTGTGATCGCTTTGAAGTTCAAAATGGTACATCGATACACTAATTCACACCTTTTCAGCAAGTTTCAGCTAAATCGGCCTGTGTTGGTTCTCTAATGGGAAGCTGTTTTATGCTGAAAACGGGTTTTTCTTGAAAAATCCAAGATGACCGATTTCAAATGATGTTTTAACGTTGTTTTATCAAGTCGAATCGGAAGGTCAGCGAAATGTAGCATTTTTTTAAAATTTGGTAGTTTTTCATCAATCAGGTCCACGTGTTTTCAGCCACTTTGATGCTTTGAAAACCAATTCTTCACCTTTATTCGCACTCAGATCTGCTCCTCTTATACTAAAATTAATCAAGAGAACACATGTGCCAGAAAAATTGACACGAAAGGTATAAAGGACCTGTGTTGACTGGGGGGAAGATTGCGGCACAACTGTTACATGATCCTCTAAAAATCTTTGTATTTTTTGGTGCAGATCGGCTCATATTATAAAAAAAAATAAAAAAGTAGAGAACCCATGTGCCAAGAGTGGGAAAGGGAATAAAAAAGGTGATGAGAGACTATTACTATGTTTCCACATCATGACAAAATATCGCCAAATCTCTGTGGTTTGCTACCACAAATAATTAGCGACAAGGGCATATATTTCCACGACTCAAAGTTTATCGCCGTTGGTTAAACCACGCCCACAGAGGCAGTTGCAGTCAGTGTGTTGTTGAGTGCAATTTAGCCGACTAGCGTTGCAGGCTGTTTTTATTATTATTTTCCTCTATTGTGAAATATATGAATAATATATCACCGAGTTGTTGGCTAGCTAAGGAAGCTGTGTGGTGACAAAGAATTTTAGTAGCACACTGGCTATGATTCAATAAATTATATTATTTATTATTATTAGTTAGTTAGTAATAAATAAATAATAATAAATAATAATAACCAAGTGAATTTTTGCTAAAAAAAATACTACCATTTGTTTTTCACCACTGCAATAATTAATTACCCGCAGCTAAGATTCATTCACTTCAAATCAGTTGTATTGTTCATAAATAACTGTGTAATAAACCACAAACGATCATCGTTAGTTAAATATAAACACACACTAGCTAACGATGCCATGCGGTTGCAATGGATAATTTGTGGCTTCCTGTTTTATTACGCATGTCTGGTTTTATCGCCTTTGGCGACATTAGCGTTTCCAATAGCAATAAACATCTGGAATTCTGCTTATCGCCAATTTTTCGCTTTCAGAGAGCGACAAATGTTTGTCGACAAGTCTCACGACAAATTTGTCGACAGTGCTGTTTCCAATTGGAATTTCCCTTTATCGCCGGCAGTATCGCCAATTTGTCATGATGTGGAAACATAGTATATATGTCAACAGGGGAACAAAACTGCAGCCCATCTGTCGGATACACCTCACGAAACAGCTCCATATAGGATGCAGATCTGCTCATATTATACTACTCGCAGTAGCGTTTACGATGTGATATGTAATACAACACCAAAGCATGACATGTATAAAAAAGTTTGAGTTTGTTTAAATAAGTATGCATCACATTGTTATAAACATTTAAACAATCTTTCATCTATCACTAAGATGAATGAAAAGATAAATAAAAGGTTTATGTACATATAGAACAAATCCTGTAAAGTATACGAAATATAGAAGGCGAAGTCACTAGCTAAATGCCAAGTTAGCTGACTCCTGGATCTTCTCTACATTCCTCATTCTTTGTCAATTTTTGTTTTTGATTTAACTGTAAACAATCAATAGTATTAGCGTAACCATATGAGCAAATCTAAATTAACCTCATTGCAGCTATCAATAGCTTGAGTCTTACATTACTCAGTGTGCACTGGCATTGCTGTTAAATGTGGTACACATAGGTATGTATAGCTCTTTATATAACAAACAAAATCAATTGGTGTGACTATATTGTGGTAATGCTACTTTTTCTGCGGTGGGCTAATTGGCATATCAAACTTAAAGTTTAAAAGAATTTGAGTCAAATGTATCCCAACCATATTTAGATACCTAGCAGCAAACATAATACACTGATTGACCCGATTCTGAAGGTTGACTTTTATTTTTTCTTGGAAAATACAAAAGCGTTAACCTTGAGATCGCACAACGTTTCATATGCTGTTCTTCATATTGTACTATGGCTCATCAGTTGCACCTTCGACAGTTAGCTTACCGAATGCTCTGTCCAAACCCCGTAAGTAGTGATTGAGTTCCAACAGTAGAACTAATTACAAAGATCAATTATCTACTAAAAGAAAAACATCTGATAATTATGTACACAAACCTGACAGTAATAACAGTATTCATCTGTGACTTGCCGTTGTGTAAACAAATAGATTATTTACCGAGGTGTTGTAAATCATACCTGTCAAGTTGGCATGTGTGAGAATGAGATCAGTTGCTTTCTATAGTTACTATTGGTTATGAAGGTGTAAAAGTGGTGATCAGCTTGTTTTGAAATTGGACAATTATTTTTTTTAGTCCTGAAAATTCATTGCTGAGGTTAGTGTATGGTGAGTATGAGATTGGGTACAAGAATTACTGTGAAGAGCTAACTAAATATCTTTAACCATATCAAAGTCTAGATTTCACCTATAAAAATACAAAAGTCAAGTTTACAGGAGAACTTGTGGGGTAAATTGATGTTCCAGGAGGCTTCAAGCTAGTCAATTGGTGACAAAAATTGTGCATAGGTTCCAAAAAAGTTATTGACAAAACAGGAAACATGGCAGGTCTGTTGAGAACGACAGCTATACAGTATGTAAGATATATATTCAGCCTAACCACATGTGCGTAATTATTGCTATGCTATGCTCACAAATCACGAAAGAGCAATGTTATGGATGAGGATACCTATGTTTTCAATGTAAACAGCCATGTCGATTATTATGGTGATGTTGTATCACCCGTTCAGCTTGTGCTGAGAAAACAGCCAATCATGCTTCTGTCACTCGTGACTTACTTTAACTTTGTGTGGCTTAAAAAACTAGAGCCATCTGAAATAATCTGCTGTTAAAACTGTAGACATTGGCCAGAGATGATACATATTTCTTAAACATTGGCCTCAAAATAAATTTGTTGTCAAGCCATAATTTCCATTAAAATATTTTTCTACAGTCATTTTTATTAGTCTCCAAATTGCTGATATAACAGGATTGTATAACTGAATCATTATTGTGCTGGTTTCTTCCCTCATCCTATTCAATAATGTTTTTAATATAATGCTTCCATTAAAATATTGATGATAAATCCCAGAAGGATTGTGTGAAATGCAGAAAATTGTTCTGGTATAAATAGTTGCATCAAATTTTACTCACCATCACATACATCAATCACACTAAGCTGATAAAAAAAAAATTCCGCAGCACCGTTTTGAGTGAATTTTCTTTTTAGTATCTCCATTCACAACTCTGGTTGTTTCCGGTAGTTATTTTTCTTAAGCGATAATCTACTTGGTTGTGAATTTAAATGGTAATTTCAATTGGTGTCAATGTCACAAAGTTGTGATTTATTTACTAAGTCAATTTTAGTGCGGCATTCAAGTCTAAAATCCAAGTTTGAAAGCATGATGAAGGGATGACGAGTTTGATGATGATTTTGATTTTGACGTCATTATAGTTTTAATTGCCATAATAATCTTACTGACAATAATATGTGTAAGGCAACTGTTTCAACCACTTTAGTGTGTCTCAAACACTAAGAGCTGTTAGTTCTGATTGTAGAAACTTGCTAGTAGGTGGTTATTTGCTGGTTTCGGGTTGGCCTTGATTATGTGAGGAAAAAAATTACAATATTGAATGATGACTTCAATTAATCATATTGGGAACTGATTGGAGTTACTACGAAGGCCATATAAACCTGTATTTCACACATCAAGCATGAATAAACGCCTTTCCACACCCAGCTATTTACGGCCATGAATGCGATATAATGAGGGGAATTTTACACCCGTGGTTGTTGCTGCACTCCACAAGCGATGGTTTTGCATATGACAGGGCTCATAAGTTTATAGTGTACGTTTGGGAAGTCGCCACAAAAAAACAAGTAGGGTAAAGTCCACACAAGCAATTTGCATTGACCAGTGAGTGTCACGGATGAATAACCATTCGTCAGACTACCTGCTAATATTAGACATGCTTGATTCTCAACAATCACAAATAATACAAGGAAAAGGGGAAATGATTTGCTTGGGGTGAAATAGACAGCCAGTAGTAATGTAGGAGCAAATCTCGGTAAATAGTGACCTGCCAACATACCCCAAAACATTTTTTGATTGTTAGATTAGTTGGATTGTTTAGAGACCTGCCAAAAATGTATTTGTTAGTTTTTAGATGAGTTTTTTGTTAGTATAATATGCATATGCATGAGAAAAAAATCTGCTAACATGTTACATTGTTGTTTTTTGGTATGGATACTCTTACAGACCTGTTACAGTATATTTATATAGATATTGTATGTTTGGTAATGTAAATGATAGTTGACATTTGCACAGAGCTGTAAGATAATTATTGGTTTGTTGGTTGCTTATGCTGAGGCTTCCCTTCCGATATAGTTCGTGGTTGACATGGGCCCTTTGTTTGTTTACTCTTGTTTTGGTAGTGGATTAGGTATTAGGTTTATTTGCCTATAACGGTAATAGCGAAAGTAATAAATTATATAATTATAGCGTAAGAAACTTAGGTGAAATGAATTATATTTGTAATAGGAAGTAAATAATTGTAGCGTATAATGAATAAGCATTGACTAAATGAGCTGCTTATTAGTGAATAGTTTGAGCACAATTTTACTAATCAAGACATTGCTATTTATAATTGACTTTTACGGAGACTCGAATGATAGTGAGAACTTTTAGATTTCCTTAGCAGCTTCATCTTTTTTATATCTAAAACCAAAAATTACAAGATAAATTAAACATTGCAACTAAATTGAGATGAAGTATTGTTTACAACTGATAGATTATACTGTAATGGATTCCAGTCTGGTTCCACGGACATCCACTAAACTCAACTATTGTACCTTTCTCCAGAGGGGACACTGTACTGCAATCAGGCAACCGGATTACCCGGTATAGCTAGAGCCCATGGCTCAAACAAACAACACAAAGTGATGCTTGATAAGTAGCTAAATTCTCATAAGACAAAGTCCTAGAGGGTAAATATTCCTCTAGGGTATTGGTGGCAAGACACGAGAATGAATGTAATGATTGTGGAAGTCTCTCCTTTTATAGAAGGACTCACAGGAAGTAATTAGCGAAATTTGTATAACAGTAAGAGCACAGGAAGTAATTGAACCAATACAAGTGCACGTATAAATCCTTAACCAATCATGCAGTCAATATGGATTAAATAGATAAGGCGCCAAGTGACCAAGGGCGGAGTCCTGTCTCCCATTGTCCAATCAGAATGCGCTCCCTACAAGCAAGAAAATGTTTCCTTAACGTTATCTAAACGTCAGTTCCCGACCGTAGACATTCAGAAAAAACATCCTATTAACATTATTCTGTAGACACCCATTAGCGTTTATATAACGTTCGTACGGACGTTCCCCCAAAAACGTTTTCAGAATGTTATGAAATAACGTTGAGGGAAACGTTCAGGTAACATCCGAATGACATTATTCGTGAATGTTATTCCAAACGCTCAGTAAACAGTCGTATCTGTTTCACTTACAACGTTACCTGAATGTTCACTGCAGAATGTTATATTATTGTTCAAAGAAGACTTGTAAGGTACAGATTAGGTGAAAGCAATATATTGGCATTTGATAAATGGCTCACAGTTTATTGTTTGTATGACTTGGTACTAAAAACTGTATAAAAAAGGTTTTATGTATATCTACAAACACAGAACAATGTGAGCTGAACATATTGATCATTGTCTTACTTTTCAAGGAGACTCACTCAATACAATTAAAAAGGAGTTAGCTTTCTTTGAAAATTTGCAAAAGCTAGATCACAGGCAACTTTAACAACAAAAACACGAAGTTTTTACACATTTAAACTGAGTAATGCAAAATCATTCAAACTAACTGAAACCTGGTAATTGAGTATAATCAAAGTTAAAGTATGGCAATGGACTGCCGAACTATAATCGTCTTTCAATAAAGCAACACACTCTCAATGAGGTATCTACAATTGGGAGTTGTCCCACTTTTACCAAGGCGGCGCAACTCTGAAATCTGCGTTCCTCATTAATGTGCACAGTGCAGCAGCGTACGCTGGTTGTGACTGTGTAAGTTATTAGTTGCTTGTCCAAGTGTCACCTGCCATTGGCTGAAACAAAAAGTAAGTTATGTTAGAAACTTCAATCACTATTAGTATACAGTATATTAATGCTATTAGACAGATGGTAAAGAATGTTTGACTGAAAAGAAGATTAAAACTGCATAACAGAAGAGATCGTCTCACATAATGAGTCCCAAATCACGTAAAAAGTATGAGATATTTAATAGCTCATGAGTTTTCCATGCTTAATCAATATCTATCAATAATGGGCTGATAGAAACGTTTAAGCAAAAAATGTAAAGAGAGTAGTAATATATGAGCAGATCTCCCTACCAAGTGTTTTTTTGTGGATTTGATCTTGGAGTTTAGGCAACGGGTTACGATGTTGGATGAATTCGCCGAGTTTATATTGTATTTTATCTGAAGGGTATTTGAGTGGCATTTGAGTGGCAATTAAGTGGCATTTGAGTTTTGATTAATTTTTTACTTGATTTGAACTTATATGGCATATAGATTTTGAATGTATGGCATTTAAGTTTCGATAACTTTTTCGATAGCTATATATATATATTTATGTACATTGAATAGAAATTAAATATTATATGATTGTATATATTAAAGTTTATGTTCTTGAAAAAGCCATAACATAACTTCAAACGAAGTAATAGATGAATATAAACATTCATCTGTTTGAATATAGCGTAAAATAATAGGTTTAAACTTGAGCATTAGTTCTTCACTCCATTGGGCTTTAACTAATCTTTGTGTGAGATCTTGATCCCATACCTTTTTCTTAATTTTTTTTAAAAAATGGTTAATATTTACGATTTTAGACATTTTCAAAACTGTCTCAAAATTGTTTTGAATTGTTAGTTTTAATAATGTTTTCTGATTGTCAGCATTCTGGTGTAATGAATGTGGTTGGTACTGTATGGGTAGCTCTCCGTATAAAGATGCTAAAGTTAGCAAATGCTGTGTTATACAGAATAACACAGCTTGCAATGTTAATGGATATTTCGCATTTTCCTGCACGGCTACATTTTCTTTGATATACTGGTGATAAATCTCTGGGAGGAAGTCTGTTATTGTATATGGCTTTGAACTCATAATGCACTAAAATAAAAAAGTTATGTGTTAGTATAGGATGATTAAACAGTTTTGTAAAATAATTACATTTTAGCTTCGATTAAAATAGTTTTTTTTATTAATTCTTACCTTATCACCAAGAAAATCAGCTGTAGTAGTTGATACTCCTGAGGTTATTGTAGTAGTTAATGCTCCTGAGGTTATTGCTGAAGAGAATGATTTTTATGTAGAGAGAGTTGTTCTTATATACTATAAGACACTCCTACTCATTTAACTTATAACCAATAAAAACACTCACGCGAAAACTCTATATCAGAATAGTGTTATTCGCGTGAAATATTCCTGTTTCATTCGCGTGAAAATAATTTTTTTATTCCCGCGAAAGCAACGGTTTCCATTCGCGTGAAAATAAAGTATTTATTCCCGCGGAAGAATTGGTTTGTATTCGCGTGAAAATAAAATGTTTATTCCCGCGAAAGCAACGGTTTCCATTCGCGTGAAAATAAATTATTTATTCCCGCGAAAGCATTGGTTTGTATTCGCGTGAAAATGAAATGTTTATTCCCGCGAAAGCAACTGTTTCCATTCGCGTGAAAATAAATTATTTATTCCCGCGAAAGTATTGGTTTGTATTCGCGTGAAAATGAAATGTTTATTCCCGCGAAAGCAACTGTTTCCATTCGCGTGAAAATAAATTAGTTATTCCCGCGAAAGCATTGGTTTGTATTCGCGGGAAAATAAAATTTTTATTCCCGCGAAAGCAACAGGTTCCATTCGCGGGAAAATAAATTATTTATTCCCGCGAAAGCAAGGGTTTCTATTCGCGTGAAAATAAAGTATTTATTCCCGCGAAAGCATTGGTTTGTATTCGCGGGAAAATAAAATGTTTATTCCCGCGAAAGCAACGGTTTCCATTCGCGTGAAATTAAATTATTTATTCCCGCAAAAGCAAGGGTTTCTATTCGCGTGAAAATAAAGTATTTATTCCCGCGAAAGCATTGGTTTGTATTCGCGGGAAAATAAAATGTTTATTCCCGCGAAAGCAACGGTTTCCATTCGCGTGAAATTAAATTATTTATTCCCGCGAAAACATTGGTTTCTATTTGGGAGAAAATAAAATGTTTATTCCCGCGAAAGCAACGCTTTCCATTCGCGTGAAAATAAAATATTTATTCCCGCGAAAGCATTGGTTTTCGCGTGGACAAAATGCTGTTTCATAGTTATATTATAAAGAAGGTTGGTATTCATAGGATTTAATCAGCGTAACTTTACTTCACTGTTTTCACACAGAAAGCATCCAGTTCTACAACAGCTAGCGGAGAAGCAACATCTACTAAACCTTCTATTGCAACTACTAGGAGCTCACCTTCTTTATAAAGGTAAGAGTAAAAATATTTATTTTCTGTTAGCTAACACAACTAGCTGAAGACTTATGATCTTTATGATCTTTTAAAATTAATTACGAAAAATTAAACAAAATGTTTTGTTTTTTAGAATGAATACTCAAGACGAAGGAAGTCAACCAATGAATGAAGAAGCAGAACCCCAGCAAACCTTTTCCCCATCACCTTCTCCTATCTTTGACATGCCAGAAAGTCAATTGGTGGTTGATGAACCAGAATCCCAAAAAGATTTTACTTCATTCACATCTCCTACTAACAAGCTACCTTCAAAAAGAACATCAATGAGGAAACGATCTTTTATTGATTTGACAAAAGATGATAATGAAACTGGCTCAAAGTGCAAAAAACTAGTTTTGACGGATGTTGGAGATGAAACGCTTTTTCGTCACACCAGAATACCCTTTCAAGATGCTGGAAGTAATGAACTAACCACTCTCACCTACAAGAGCGCTGGGTTAATAAACTCTCTCTCTCCAGATAGTCTAGAAAAACTTGAAGAATCCATGGAAATCCGCGAACTACCAGTACCAACAGTTATGGAGGTGTTGTCTGTTGAATTTCGTGATGAATCAAAGTGCACCTTGATTTACAACTACCGAAAGGATAAGAAGATAACTCGGGTGAAGAGTGATGTTTCAACCAAAATAGGACTGCTTGTTAATAAAGCTAAGCAAACACGTCCAATTGTTTTAATTTATATGGGAGAAGGAAAGACAGGAGATGCGATTTTTCGTACTGCTGAATCTCATGGATGTAATCGAAAGATCAACGATCCATTCAACTCATTGTATGGCAAGAGTTTGAGACAAATACAGGCTTATTTCAGTGTTGCTCACCTACACGATTTTCCGACAGGAAGTGTTATAGCTTATGAGAATCCTGGAATGCTAAGAAAATGTGATACTCGTTGGAACAAGACTGCTGATGTTATAGTGGCTAATTACAGATGTATGGTGAAAGGAGAGCTATTGATTGGAGATCTTAGCATCCCTGCTCAAATAGCTTCATCTGTGGTGGCGGAAAAAAGTGGTGTAATCGTATTCAGAGGACTAAAACAAAATACGAACAACATGATTTCCTACGACATCATTCTACTCTCAGCTCTTCAAGCTTTCATTCAAGTCTCAGAACTGTTTGATACTTCGCTGCAGCACACCTGTCTCTCCTACTTTGATGAAAATGAAAAAGAGAGTTGTCCAGAACAGCATATCGGAGTCTTAATCGATAACACAAAGGACGTGACTCGTCTTCTATGATGGTAAGTTTCATATCTATTTAAAGAAAGATCTGAAGTATTTTTGTAAAATTAATTCATATAACTATGTATGATAGAGTCATTAGTTACTATGTCTTTTAGATATAACTAAAGAGCGCTCCTGAGGAAGAAAATGAGAAGATCTTATTTACTTCTTGCTTGAAACATTACAGAATAATAGTTTTTATAGGTTCTGTAGTGTTTAGCACAAATAATGAGATAAGTTGTATTTTATTCATTTTATTTGTTATATCAAATAAAAATCAATTATAATAATTTATTTTAACAATTTACTTAGTAAATTAGTTCCTTGTATATGTACACCATCTATTCCTTCTACTGTATTATCTTCTATGAACTCGAAGTTAGGATAGGTCTGTATGATAAATCTCCGTATTGAGTGATCTCTCATCTCACTATCTCCTATGTCTCGTAAACTTCTAACAATTTCATCCATACTCCATCCTCTACTTCTCAGTAAACAAAAGTATACACAATAGTCGCCACATACAGTTGACAAAAAATTTTGTAGTTGTGTTTCATTACTTCGTATTGTTTCATATCCTCCATGAATACTTAGTATTTCATTTACATCCGGATAAAAGGAAACAGAACGCCCAAATGAGTAAAAAAAATCCACCTCTGAATCATTAGCGTACACAGCCAACCAATGCTCTCCAGGTTGGTGAGAATAATGGGTGTTGAATACGAAACATCCTGTTGGAAAATTGTAAATTTGCTTCCAAAACTGTTCTCTAGCTCCAACATGAATCCCTACGCTTTGACATAAAACGTCTGAAGATAAGATCGAACAAATTTGCATGGTATTCATCTCTAACTTCCTGTTTAAAGCACTGTGTCTCCCCCGATAGTTAATTGAAGAATGCTATCCATCTCCAGCACACCGTCTTTTACAAAGTATGCTACCAAGGATAATCCATCAGTCGTGTTAGTGCTAACACGAATTTCCACACTTGTTGTAACATTTTTCATAGAGTGAAATCCTTCTTTAAGAAAATCACCAGTCAAATCAAATCCATAAAGTGTAGTACCATCAAGGTATTGTTCTTTCGTAATACCGAGACTATCACCTTCAAGCAAAGTTCCGGTAGCGTGTAGAAACTGATGATATTCTCTTCCAAAAACCCCTCTAGCATAATTTGGCTCAAATCTTCTTCCAATTGGACAATCACCAACTCTCAATACAATACTATCAACATTAGCGTGTATCATTCTATATGGATTCAAGGCAAAACGCCCGTTCATTGCGTTGTGATCAACTAAACCTAAATAGATCTGTTTAGGTTTTTGTTTGTTTTCTTCCAAAGTGATGTCAATCTGCGCAACCCCAGCACGAATTCCATATAGTTTTATCCGTTTTCGATCAACTGGATAAATGTAGTTGTGACCTTCCAACGCCAAACTGAGTTGGGAGTTTTGTATTGTAGGATTCACCTTAACTTTACAAAGATGAAGTTCAAATTTATCAATTCTAATCTTTGCTCCTCCTGCAGGCGCCTCATTTGCAGCAAACAAAGCTAGTTTGCCGGAGGCACGCTCAAACTCCAGCTGCATACTAGGACCTGGAATTATTAGTTTTTTCTGCTGAAATAACGCAAGATGAGGTTTTCCAGTTAATTCTATTGTCTTTCCACCTATGATTAGAGCTCTCCTCTTTTTCTTATCTGCGGTTTTATGATTAGCAGCGTCTTTGCTAGTTGAATCATCATACAGCCAACCTTCCATCTTACCTTGATACTTCTTTCTGCACTGTTTTCGAGTAGTTGTGAAAAGTAGGAGCGTAAACCGTAGTTGTTAGCGTATTCAACGGTGGTTCCTTCTATCGACATTTTCAACTCACTGAATAATGTATGCATTGAATCCCCCATCCACACAACTGCATCATCATCATTACCTGTAATATCGCTTCCATCATCTTGAACAACTGTGGCTTCAACTTGCAGAAACGAGTTGTAGAGATCTGTGTAATGTTCAGTGCTCCCTGACAAGGTTAACTCAATACTACCATAAGGATCTAACCTATCAGGTCTGATGACAACATATTCTGATCTTTCTACCGATATGTTTGTTGGTTCCGTAGCAAATACATCCAATGTTGGATTTATGTTGTAGGAAGAACCTTCCAACTTATTACCTGTTGTTCCATTTAGGCTAGCCATCTTTTGCGAATGATGAATGATTGAGGTGTTACTGCTTAATGAATATAGTTATCAAGCTCTGCTGTCTTTATAGCAGATTCTGCTACTATTAAAATATGCCACGTTTACCAACACCTCTTCTCTTCTTTCCACCTTTTGTTTTTCTCCTTTTCATACTATCTAGACGGACTGCATTGAGCACATCTCCCCCCAGATCATTCAACTCCGCCAACCCCCTCTTCTTTGCTGATGCTGCAAAGCTTTGTCCATCGATGACATCACGCGCTACATTTTCACCTACAGACAGTGCTCTTTTCCCCAAACTAATTGCTCCTCTTTTCAGCATTGGTGCTGCGGATTTAAGTATACTTGAAAAAATACTACCAAGTCCATTTCCTCTCATATTAGGCATCACCCGCCGTCCACTATACACTCCAATTCCATTTCCAGCTTGCATCTTGTAGTACTCATCAAAAAAATCTTTTGAGTCCTCAGGGGTGTATCGTACCAAACTCATTATAATATTTTCTCTCTAAATTGAACCGTCAACACAACCTTTCCACCATCAAATGGTATTCGTTGGCCGTCGTCACTCGTTATAAGTACTTGAATCATATCACTATTTATTGATGAAGCGTCAACATAGTGAGGATTTTTAAATTCTTGATACACAACACTATTCTTCTTTCCTTGAACCGGAACTACTCTCAGTAAAGGTACATTCGTATCTCCTACCATTCTATTATCAACAATGTTGGAATAAACATACAGAGATGTTAAACCAGAATTTATATCAGGGGGTGAGATATTATTGTATCTACCATGAGGGTACATAGTTTTTGGTTCAAAACCAAAAATATATGCTATATCTTTGGAAAAGCTTATGGCAGTATCAGGATCGCTATTAGTTAGTAAAGTGGTGTTGGTGATCTTGTTGTAGGAGATGGCAAATTTTTTGTCTAAATCCATTTCACTCATTCTCTTTCGTATAATCTCCTCCAACTCCTCCATACTATCATATCTTCCATTACCGATTAAGATGAAGGACTTTTCGCTTTTACCAGAGACATTAGTCTTTTCTAGATATATTTTCCCTTCGGTAACATTCTTCCAATTATTAGAATAAGACATATCTAGCAGAGCTACTTCCCATTTTCCGCCATCGATAACCAAATATTTATACAGTCTCACTGTAAATTCGGAATTGTTATTATCAGGAAACTCTTCAGCGCTAGAGTTTGAGGGTAAAGTTATCAGCATCGACATTTTCTCAACGTATGATGATTATATCAAGCGTTCTTTCCTTATAAACTATTCATCTACCCACTCGTTGAACTTTTCTCCATATCCTAACCACTTAACCAGAATCTGTCTTTTACCTCTTCTCATTCTTCTTCCCAATATCTTTTCAATTCTGAAAATCGTGGGTTTTTTTACTTTTTGCAACTCTTTTTCGTAAAAGGTGCCATCAATCATCTCCTCAGCCAAATCTTTCACCCTATATACAACGGGTTTTTCATCAATAAGTACATCAGTGATTATAAAAATCTCAATCGTCCAATTCGGAGTGTATCCTCTTTCAAACGCTCCTCTTGCCTTACTTATTCTCACATAATCCCCAATCTTTAGTTTTGCTTCTTGAGCTAAACTATGTTCACCTCCTTCATACACACGATTCCATACAAGTTCCTGATTTTGAAAATTCGCATCATTCGGTCTCATACCTATAGCACCATGAATTGTGTTGTTGTATGCATCAACCATTTCTGGTAAAACATCAATGTATCTGTCATCATCTTTATATGTCAAATATCTATATATCTTCTCCTTTAAAGTTCTGTTAAAACGTTCCACCATCGATGCCTTTATCGTCTCATTTTCGGTTGTAAAGCGCTTGATTTTTTTTTCCGCCAGGAGAGTCTTTACATTGACATTGTCAAACTCTTTACCTTTATCGGATTGTAAAGCTTTATAGTTTTCCCCTTCTAGTATTCTTCTCAATCCTCTTGCCACTACCTGTCCTGATTTGTTGATGAGCGGTACAGCCCAACCTTTTCTAGATAGAGAATCAACAGCAGTCAGTAAAAATGCTGTATTATTATTTTCTTCTTTTCGAGATTGAACATCCATCAAATCTACCTGTAACTGTTCCCCTATTCCAGCTACAATTGTAGGACGGCGTTTAAACTTAGTTACAGCTCTTTTATGTAACGTGTAGGCATCCTCACCACTCAACCATTCACGGATTCTTTTTTCCCCCTCTCGCTTTCTACGAGCTTTCAGTAAAGCTCTAGCTCCTCGTAGAGATGTATGTAATGCAGGATTGTAATACAACTCTTTTAGCGTGTCGATGTCCATGAATTAGTACCTGGAATGACCAACTTTTTCCTCTTACGTGTTTGATGCGGGGATTTTCTGACAGTTGTGATTTCTTCATCAGTTAGCAAGCTTTTAAATCTACTGTAATTGGTATTTCCCGATTGTATTTTACCTCCTTCAGTTAGAACGTCTCGTAGTAAAGTTTTGGAAGTCTTAGGATCAACCAATGTTCTCCAATTTTCACTCTGTTCTTGTCCGAGTCGAATCTACCAATTTTACTCAGATTATTCAACATTCTGACAGCAATCGTTTGATCACTCTTTTTTGTTGTTAATTCAGTTGCTTTTTTTTCAAATTCTTTTAAATTTTCGCTTTCACCATCATGCTCATCTTCTCCATCAGTAAGAAATGTATTTCCAAGTAGGGTCGAGTCTTCAGTATCAAACAACTTCCCTTTTATTAATTCCATCCCGATATCATCATCATCATCATCATCATCATCCATTTTCACTGATTCTAACTCAATGTCTTTATGAGCATTCGGTGAAAGGGTATTAGGTTTATCATCAATAACTGTGCTATTGGCTAAAGGAGAATAAGACTCTATCTTCTTTTTCTTAATGGGACTCCAACTATCCTTCTGTGTCTGATTTTGGTTATTTTTAATCTTTTTGACATCAGACAAATACTTACGTAAGTTTTCAACATTTTCATCTAACTTTTCGTGTGAGGATAAGTCAGAATCATAAGCCGTTTCCAGTAGATCATTTCGCTTTCTCTTCATATTTTTCACTGTTATACCTTCCATAGGATTATAATACAATGGAGGTCTGGTCTTCTCTTCCTTTACCACTGTTTTATTTTCCTTTTTTTCCGTTAATCTATAGTATTCATTTTCAGTGAGTATAAAAATACGTCTGGAGAATGTTAAAGGCTGTCGATTCATCTTTTTATTGATGACAAAACAGATACAATAGGGTTTATAATAGCATCCAAAAGATTTCCTCTACCAGTCTGAATCAAAATTTTACACTTATCATCAACTGTCCCTCTACCACTAAGTTTATGTAGTTCCTTCTTGTAACGCTGCAACTCAATAAACTGCTCAGAATCAAGAGGAACATTACCTAATATAATATTTTTAACACTTTCTATCAATGATTGAAACAAATCTGAGTTAGCCTTTTCGACTATAGCGATTTTTCCTTTCTTACTCAGTTCATCCAGAGCTAAAATCGCCAATTTATTTCGCATCATTCGTGTTGAGACTTTCATCTTTATCTTCTCCCTCCTCCTAGCACACTTTTAAATAACCCAGGAACTATATTGCTGATGATAGGTCCTAGTAGAGCGCCTAAAAATCCTCCGTTTTGCAATACAGCTTTCTTATCATCTAACGTTGATCTTCTTACTAAAGTGCTAATATCCTTCGCGTTCCGCTGCAACTGATTGTACTGAGATGTTGTCAATGGTATCGTTCCATTTATAATAGCTTTAGCACATTCCATTAGAGTCATAATAAACTCCTTTTTGGCTTTGGCTATAACAGACTTTTGAATAGCAAAGGTTGCATTGTTGAGTGATAACAACACAGCAGCATTTCTTGTTAATTTTTTCTCCAAATCTTTAGTCATTATAACTCTTTCGTGTTGCGTCGTTGAATAACAAAATATGATTGAGGTGAAATGAATAGTAATTGTATTTATATCCTTTTACTTGGGTACATATAATATCATAGGGAGATCCGATGTAAAATTTCCCAATAGTCTATGTTGATCATTCGTTTGTTGAGTCGTATCTATTCGTAAACAAGAGTATGGTTTTTTTGTTGCATCTTCAAAAGCCTCTTGTACATATTTTACTTTTGATGGAAAACATTGTAGAGCCAAATAGGAAATAGAAGAAGCATCTCTAGGATTTTTAAAAAGAAAAAAATAATGACTATTCAAGGAAATTGTACGATTTCCTTTTAAAAACAGATTCTGAACAATAAAAAACACACTTATGTTCAAATGATGACTATGTTTTGTATACAGAGCATTGGCATCAGCTTTACCAGAAACTTCATCCATGAGATCATCAATTATCAGCCATCGATTTTTACCATCTCTGGGAAAACTCACTGTTATATCTATCATCCCTTCATGAAAAATCACTCCTGGTACATCATCAAAGGCTTTTTGGTAGGCTCCATAACAGTAGTGAATTTCTGTTGGTGGGGGGTGTGCTATAGTCTGACTAGCTTCAATCATTCTAAAAATCGCTTGCGTCTTTCCCGATCCAGTTGGTCCTGCAATCATTGCTGTAAAAGGAGATCGCATCCATGGGTCATAATCTTCAGGTTTCCCATTCATCATAAAAAGATGTTCATCAACCAACAGTAGTTTCATTTATGATTCCAACAGGAGAGTTTCTCGCTTTTTGTATTTTTTCCATAGCTTCTTCATACATACTAAACTCAGTAACACCTCCAACAGTGGAAAATCCTACGACAAATACCAAAATCATCATAATTATCAACGCTTTACGCTTCATACTCGGTAAAACATCTATCATATCACGTGTAGTACCATCAACAGTATCAACTTCATTCATCGGTCTCATCTCAACATCATCCTCTGTCGACATCTTAACTTCCAATAACAATACAATCATATCACGCTCCATTTTTATACAATGTAAAAAATATCAAAAAAAATTAAATGTCATACATTCAAAATCTATATGCCATATAAGTTCAAATCAAGTAAAAAATAATCCAAACTCAAATGCCACTTAATTGCCACTCAAATGCCACTCAAATACCCCTCAGATAAAATACAATATAAACTCGGCGAATTCATCCAACATCGTAACCCATTGCATAACCTCCAAGATCTAATCCACAAAAAAACACTTGGTAGGGAGATCTGCTCATATATTACTACTAAAGAGTTACCCTCTCCCTGGTAACACAACTCCTTTACTCCTCTTAATTTCACATGAGACAAATGCAACATGCCATGTGTAACTGATAAGAGAAAGGGACAGATATATTGGCCATGATTCTCTAGCACTACCCCAAGTTGGTTTGTTTCATTTGTTGGTATTAGAGTGTCTTTTTAGAGTTAGTTCTCCAGAGCAAGAAAACTATCATTAACGTGACAGGTAAGATAAACGTTATTCTGTTTGACGACACAAAACATTGTAGTTAGCCAGAATTTCCTTCAAAGTTCTGCCTGCATGTGAGCAAGACCTCTAAAAACTTGTTTGCACAGGGCCTTTTGCTAAGTGTCAAGATAAACCCCATGTTTACAAAAATGAAACAAACAAAATTGTAAACATGCTTTTACGTGCACTTCGCAATTAACATGATGTTCCATGGCCTAATTTCATATTTTCTGGTAACATACATATAAAATATTGTCCAAGTTTCAATTTAACAAAATATTAAGATCAGTGTTCATGTATGACTTGAAAAAAATTAATTGATGGGTCTAGTTTTTTGCATATATCTTGCTTACAACAATACAATTAAAACCAGTTGTCGATTTACTAAAATGACAATCCCAAAATTTTTTCAAAAACCATCAACATTTTGTTATAACATGAGTTTTTTTCCTAACTTATTTCATGCAAGTTTTGGTTTCAGTAAAGCAAAAGTATAAAAAGTAAGTAGTTGTGCCCCCACAAAGAAAGGGAAGACAAGTCTACTACAAAAGTGCATTCTTGTACCATACACGTTGCATGGTCAATGAACAGTCGTTGAGGCCATGTCAATAAGTCTTGTTCGTTCAATGAAAGTTCTTTCGTGCCTTGAACTATAGATCACATGCTGAGTCCAGGTCAAATCTGCTTTTCAAACAAAGAAGGAGAGGTAATTCTATGCCCGCACCAACGTTACCTACCCTACTTGTTGCTTCATATTGTTCAGACATAGTTACTTGTTGAGGCCACGATTTTTGGCACTCAATGACGGGGTTTTTGGATGCTAGCTTCAATCCCATTATTAATTCCTACCCACATGTAGAGTATCCCAAAGCACCCCGAATGTGGTTTACCTGATAACATGTTGTCGCGCTATGCTTGAGTGACTGAAAACATGAAATAATATACATGTATCTTTGCCTTGATCCAAGCGGTAACGCCCTGAAAGAATGAATTAAAAATAATATTAAAATGTAACAAACAAATTTCAAAACTATATCAGGTGTCACCGTTCGAGTCCCAAACTACTTAATGTCATTGAGGCGAGAATAATGAAAGTAGTCGTGACCTATGTTTCCCGAACAAATGCAATAGCAACAATCTGATTGGCAATAAAATTTGTCGACAAATAACAATTTTGTTCGGAACTCGTGGGTCAACAAAAAGTAGCTGACTGGGTATAAAATGATAATCAATGAGCATTTATTTATATCGTTCTTCGGTCGTGAATGAAACTGAACGCTAATTAAATTACGATTGATTTTAGTTTGTTCATTTTAACAGACCGATTTTAGATCTCTGTCAATAAAATTATAGTTTATAAAAATAACTTTTTTGCAAAATATATTGGTCGACAACAATGCCATTTTTTATTGATTACTTTGCAAATTGGGAGTTATCTTCTTTATGATTTGTTAAGTTATCTATGAGAATTCATTGAATAGTTGCGATGTACCAAACAATTTTTTCGTTCCAGACGCGATGTGTTGAACCCCTTTATTTGAGGAGCTCATCTTGAATACTCATATTGTGAAGGGTGGCTTTTAAATTGCTAATTTTCAGTGTAATTAATTTAAAATTTTTTTCAGGTACCGGTGTATCAAAACATTTTTATAGAGTTTTCCCTCACTTGCTAGACAATACGTATAAATGCAAGCAGCTCTGACAAAAAAGCATTTTTTTCTGAATACAACAAATCGCATCGAGTTATAAAAAAGTTTTATAGGGAAAATACATAATATTGTAGTAGTTTTTACACTGGCTACTAGACACAACGGGGTCACTGCATCGACTTCTGTATGTTACTTCGGGATCACTCCGAATCAATGCTACCAGCTGACGGGGTCCTAGACCCAAACACACAATGACAAAGGTTTAATTAACAATACTTTATTTATGCACAATTCATTTAGCAAGATATAATGGTATCTAGCAACTCCACAAGACTTCTGCTCCAAATCATGCAAAAAAGCTCCTTTCATAGGAGAAGGGGAGGAAAACTCACCCCCTTATTTGGGCGAGCCAACCATACAACACAATAGTAAAAAACAAACAAATCACAATGCAGTATACAATATTATTTATAAAGTTATCCAATTAAAGTCCTGAGCACATGGTGCTTTGCTCTGGGCACTATTTGCCGCTCTTTTTCTGTAGCTGGTAATCTTCCAGTCCTTATTAGGGCATGCTGGTATTTTTTCATTCCTTATTAGGACATGCTGGTACTTACCTTGCTCTCCCGGCCGTTGTCTTTGTCCGATTGAATTCCTGATTGGGGCATTAGGTTCCTTAGATCCCAGGCTACCTCGTCCACCCTCTTTCTATCCAGGCCCGGGGTAGCTGACCCGGGGTAGACCCCGGGTAACCCGGGATAGTTTTTAGGTGTGGCATAGTGTCTACACAGGGTCTAGGTCTTTGGGGCTTGATTTCGTGGGGGTAGTTTGCGTGTAGGGGAAAGGAGAAGGGTTGTACGTTATGTTTAGGGGGTGTAGACAGCAAGGGTTGGGGGTATGGGGTGGGGGGTATGGTTTTGGGGGTGGGGGTGAGGGTGGGTACTTCATACAAATCTCTCACAATATATTGACATTGTGCAAAGATCATTTTGATTGTAATAAAATGCTAACTTTTTTTAGCTGTTGTTTTTCGGACAAAAATCACCGATACCCATTTTTGACCAAAAACAATGATCTTAAAGCTTGGAATTGTAAAAAGGAATTTTATAAGTGTTTGGGCAAAAAAATTTATATGAAAGTTAAAAATGACAATAATAGCTGCTTAACAACGCTGCAATAAATTGTTAAAAGTGATTACATATAATATAAACAATATCTTTTTACCACAAACTTTTTGCTGGTTAATTTTAAAGAGGTTAGTGCAACAGACTTCAATCAGCTTAATACAGTTTAGCCTTTTTTGTTTTTTAATTTTTCAATGGATTTCTATCTTATCACGAAATAACTACCAATAATGCTGGAACCAAATTAAATTCTTTTTTAAACAGAAGTGCAAATCTAGAAGAATTCAATCTCTAAGTTGTTCATTGTCTCAGAGACTTGAAGTAGTTAGAATAAGGTTTAAAACCTGTGTTTAAAGAACATTGCATTTTTCATGCTCAAACGTATACATTCAATGTTTTCTTTAGGTTTTTCCAGTACAAACATTTGCACACCGCAGCATTTTGGTTCCATTGGAAATTAATTTGATAAATTAGATCTGATTCAGTGCACAACACAGTTAGGTGAACACTCCCGGAAAACAAATATTTATTAAGAACTCACTGATTATTTTGAATGAAGTATTCAGACTGTAAAATTTGCTGTTTCATCTATGCCTCACGCAAAATATTCTTACAGTAATCCAACTGTGTCCTCTATTGTTTTCATGCTTTATAAGCCTGCTTCTTTACTTGCTAAAGATGCAAAAGGGATAATTAATAGTGGCACAAGAAAATAAAAGTGTAGTGATGTAGTGTCAGGCTATACATGCTGTAATGCACCAATGAAGCAATCAAAGCCGTAGCTATCATAGGTGTGCACAGCAAACGAAAGAGTGGAGCAGCTAATACAAATTATCAAACAAAGTCTGAGTGCGACCTAATATTAAGTAATACTATAATAACAGTATGTAAGTGCGAAAAGCTTTGTTTTACCCACAACAGGCGCCATTGATTTCTTAAAATCCAACTTTGTTTTCTTTATTTTATTTATTTATTACTTTTTTATTTAAAACAAAGATACCTGTAAAATTGTGTTCACCGCGCAAAAGTGATGTATTACTGATATCTCCATCGTCAAGATTCAATTTTTCAACTTGAGTTCAATAAAAATGATCATTTTGCTTACTGCATTGTTTTGTTATGCTACGTAAATACAGTTGGTTTGCTGACAAAAGGGATCAGATCAATCTTTAAAATAAAAAACTACATGCTTAAATTGAAGTTGTGCGTAGATACAAACAAACCTGCTCTTAACCACTAGTGCTCCACTGTAAACTCTATGTGTGTATGCTATAAACTATCTTTTTCCCTGTTCTCTCCAGCAGCAGTTCCTCAGATAAATGTTTTTGATCCAAACTTGTTCCCACGTAGCTTGGTACCTGCATACTCAATTTTTGCCTGTAGAAAACACAAAGACTGTTGGCGAGACTGCAGGCAGTGCAAAAGTTTGTGCTATTGCTACAAAAGTACAATTAAACAGCAAGTGGGAACTGTCCAAACAGAAGGAAGAAGTGGCACACTTTTACTAAAAGTCCGAAACTTTTAGTTTCAGTCTTCATGAACTTTTGATTAGTAGATGACCCTGAAGAGCATACTTTTAAAGCTTTATAATCAATTTAAACACAGAACTTTCTCACAAATTGTATTCTTCAAGCGTGATAAAAAGGATGATATTTAATATAAATAAGAACTATAAGTAAAGTCAATGCAAAAAAGTTTATTTTACTAATTGGAACAAACTTTTTATGCTGCTATCAATTACACAATAATATTTGTTTTTAACATAAAATACTGGAAAAAACCTTCAAATAATTACAATGAAACAATATTTTTAATATATTGCCTTGCCCCATTCGATGCTGCAGATTGCAGTAAAAACTTTTGTCCTAATGTAAAAGTTTCAATTAGTTTTCACACTTGAAAATGTAGGGAGAGAATAATTTTGTTTTGCTCTGAAATTCATAACTGTATTAAAATGGCACATGATGGGTGGCCCAAAATAAAAAGATGTTTATTTTAACAGAGGAGTTTAGTCTGTGTGTGAGCTAACCTCAGCAGCTTCAGCTGGTAGAAGGTATCAAGTACATACATTATAACGTGGAAAAAGTAGCATTCTGAGGTAAAAAGGTTTGAATATGAAAATCCATACTTACTGACTGCCGATATGAACAAGCATAAATTTGCATGGAGCAATGTGTTTTTGCTCCAAGAATGGGCATCAACTTCTGGAACATGGTAGGCAGTAATAAAGTAACTGCTGGGGAATGTACTTCGATTGATTTTAGTGAAATAACTGATCGCCAGCTTTATTCATCTCCAATCCTTGAGGCCTTTGACTCTCCAAACTGTTCATTGTAAGGTTATCAAGATTGCGCTAGAGCTAACAAAGTGTTCAAATGATATGTTGTAAAAGCTGTTTCCTGATTTAAACAGCCTTGCCAAGCACCAACACAAGCCAAAAATGTAGGCTTATTCATACCTTTGTGCCATTCAGCACCATACAATGTAAAAGCTCTGTGAAATATCAATTAATAAGCCACATCACATAATGGCTGGTATGAATAGACCACAAAATGTGGTACTGATGACAGATACTTGATTTCGCTGGAAAATATAATGAAGGAATTGACAAGATTATAATTGCTTGTTTGTTTCAGCTGTGCCTCGTGGGCAACCCTAAAGGCGGGTCTCATAAGATTGTGTGAGCAGCACTGTATACCCATGCCCGCCGTTACACCGGCTACTCTTCCGAAAAGGCAGAGGAGGATCTCTTACTAGCATGACTCCATAGTTATTATGGAGAGTGCAATCAAACTAGGGACCACATTATTTTTATGCCCATATCCGACCAGGCAGAGAATATAGGAAGCCAAATATCTCGCTCACAGATAACCGTGTTGGGAATCGAACCCCAGATCCTGGATTGAAGTGCAAGCACTTTAACCACTAGACCACACGTGGTCAACTCACAGCCATAAGGGCTTTTTAAAAAAGGAGATTTGCTAAAAAAACTACTTGTTTTTGCAAGTAGCTATGTAATGACTACAACTACAAAAGGTGAAAGTTTAATAATAGACCGAGCAAATAATTCTCCAAGTCATGTACTTGAATGAGTTCTAGACTCAAAATATCAATTATAAGGCCCCAAAAAAATTTGCATTTATGAGCTCTCCTCAGTGGTTGAACGCACAAGATCTACCCTGATTATGATATTACAAAAACTGCTGTTGTTGTTGCTAACCAGCAAAGAAAACTTTTACACAAATAGACATGTTATGAAATTTATGAAAAAGCTTAAACTTCTCACAATAAACTTTAACTCTTCATGTAAACTGTATATATCTTGTAAGAACACAGAAAACTGTTATCAATCTTGAAGATTATCAGCGCAACAATGTCCCAATTAATTTATATACCAAACATACCTATAAATAGATCTTATCGGAGCTTCAGTGCTCCTAGTGATATTGGTAAATGCGTTTGGTAGATGTCCTGTCACTTTTTGTTGCAAAATGAGTTAATTTGTCTTTATCCCTGTTACTTGGTAGCAAACAACAACTAGCTAATCTGCACTGTCGCAACAGCGTGAACAACAATGACAGTAGACTATTGCATTTATGAAAAGCAATCATGCAGGGTTTTGTGACCACATATCCTTTTCATAATCGTTTAGTGGTTTGTTGGCATCCCTTAGCTACACAATACAGTAGCATATAACACTGAGAAAGTGAAGGCTCAGGCTAGTCCATATACTTGCAGTCTACATTTATCCAAGCACAAGCAGTACGGTGAATTGCTAACGATTGAGGCAAACATAGAGAAACTTTGCATAATTATAAAAATGACGTTGTTCGCAAACTAAGAACAATTGCTCTACACAAACAAATATATTCCACACATACACAAAAATTATATTCCACTCATAAGCGCACAAGAATATAGTCATAATAAAATAGACACATTTACACTGCAAATGCACGCAGCCATAAAAAGCCGTTATTTTCTCATAATCAAGCATGAAATCAGTTTGGATAGCATCATGTCTGATAGCCATCACATAGTGGTGAATGGCAGTTACCACTGCTCAAACAGAAAACACTGCAGATTACATAATTTCGATTTAATTACGCTACGGGAGCAAGTTGACGCTGTTTCATTACTAAACTTGCAAACAATCATCATCTAAACCTATAAAGTACTGACAGTCTCATCAGTTACGCCGCTCTTACTGCTAATGTAGTGAAGGGTACTAAGTAATTGCAATTGAAATAGCTATTGCTTCATCTTTGATGAGAGAAGCTAGACTGCGGTTCCACCATAACACGTACATAAAAAACATAACACCAACATCAGAAGATTACTAACTATTACTGTCAGAGATTTAAAAGCATACATACGGAACTATTAGTGTACACATACAAGCATTTACACAGAAAACACGTTTATAAGTAACTGTTCAAAGGTATATGAACACTTGTACAGATACTTAAATACATACTTTATACAAACGTTTACAAACATATATATGCAGCATTCTGCATGAAAGCACACATTTGTACATGCATACAACTGTGTTGAAGGGATATATAAGTTAATATACACTGGGTGATGAAGGGATGAGAGCATGAAATCTATTATAATTACTTGCAGGTGGGGTGGATGAATGCGCTACTGTAGTTTCCCTAAATGAACTCTCTTACAGACGCATACATTCAGCCATCAAGAAGCCAAGCACACCATCAGAGGCATAAATAGAGGCATAGGTCAATGATGTGCATGCAATAGCAATTAAAACCACATGGTTGGTCAGGATTGCGGTGGAGTATATAATGCACACAATATAGCCTACTGCCTTCAAGTGTTATTGACTTTACTATTGAAATATGTCCTTGCCCCTCTTGTTCTAAACGACTGTTTTTACACTTGGCCGGCGTTCAGTCATGACAATGATAAAGCAACTTGTGCTAATAAACCACTTTTTACTAAAATAAAACTTCAGTTGATAAACCTTTGTTGATGAAAACCATAGTGAGGGACTATTGATGAGTTAGCAAGTTGTAAATGAAAACTAATGCTTGTAAAAATTACTTGGTAAAATAATGATATGTTTTTAAATTTCCCATTAATGTTTTACTGCTTTATAGACTAATTAAAGTAACGAAAAAAAGTTTTTTTAATTCCATTTCTGATCAAAAAAATGCACACAATAAATTCCGCATTAAAAATATTTCTAAAAGATTTTTTAAACCGATATCTTTTGCTATGGCAATCATTGTAAGCACTAAACCGGAATCGAGAGCAGGTGTCGTCATTGCTCAAAATATTCAGCAAAATATGGGCCTCTACCTATACCTCAATAATGCACACAATCACATTTGGGAATGCATTGATGTCCGTGCTTGTGCATATATACACATGATTGTACATGCAAATTCATGTCCATATGAATATGTGATTTCATGCATGTGGGCACATGTGCGCACACATGTTAAAATTCTCTGTAACTATATTTCATGTTGGAACAGATCTTTATCAGTCAGCAGTGACAACTAACCAAAGAGTCTAGTGCAACAACTAGACTATGAAAGGTCTGCAATAGCAATTAAAACCAAATGCTAATGACAAAAACAGCAAGTTAGCCCCAACCACCAGTATTATGAGAGTATTTGAGAGTAATGCATGTCCATATATGTGCTATGTCTATAGAACAGCAAATTATTGTTTACCGCCATGCAGCCACCCATGTGTGTGATTCAACTCAATTAAACATGAAATATATACACATGCATTAAGTTCGTATTACATACAACCGTCCATAGGTGAACATGTGCACACAGGTGTTTTTACTTTTTGTCTAATACCCCATGTACATCTACCGATTAGCTCCCGATTTGCCTTACCGATTGAGGATTTCCTTGCATCCGTTTCCTGTGTGACGTAATGAAATAATCGGTAGCATTTTATTTGAGGCTATCGGTAGGTTTTGCTCGTGGTCAAAAAATCGGTAGATATTTTGTGATTGGACCAATCATATCACCGTTCGTGGTTTTAATGTTTCCAACAAAACTGTTTCTCAAGTGCAATTATTTTTAGGTGAAGAATCGTTTTTTAGCGTCCCGTCTTTGTTGTTTTAAATCACTTTATGGCTAACTATAGAAAAAATGTAGCGAGTTTTACCGGTATTGCGAGAGAATGGCAATTGGAGAAAAAAATAGGGGAAACTCCTTAACGTCATCTCCAATCGGTAAGGACAAATCGGTAGGTAATCGGTAGATGTACATGTAGCATTAATTTGGTAGTACCTAACAATTAGGATAAGGTCTCAGTTCTATTATGCTTGTTTACAACCTGCATTTATCAATCATCATCTTACCTTTAGCTTTAAGATATACCAGCAAGCAGCATCATGAACAACTGGTAGAGATTCTTTTTTCATTCAATCTAATCGTAAAATACTGCCAAGGGGCAAAAACCTTGTTTTAGATTTGACTTTAGAAGATAATGTCCACCGTTAATCCATAGATTCGAATTCATGTTCAAAGCTCCTAATAATATCTCAGCGGTATTCATCATGTTTAATGATTAGGTAGCTTAGCTTTCACTTTTACTAAGTATCAGTCTTCACAAAAACTATGCTATCATAAGAAAATTGAGCACAAATCGGTTTAGAGAGTGAATTGATCACATCAGTTGATTTAATTAAACTTAATAGTTGAAACATGTGTGTTTTTGAGAAAATAAATTGTAAATTTGTACATATAATTACCCAACCCAACCATATCTGACATGTTGGCTTGAAAAAAACGGGCTGGCTGCTTTGCGGGTATAGATGAGGTGGTTGCTTAGAAACAGAGTCATCAATTTAGTTTATTAGTTCAGAAAGTCGATAGCTGTTGTAAATGCAAATCAGACATGGTGTGAGGTACAGAAAACTCTTGTCAAACATACTGAAGCTAGATGTAAACGGACAATGTAAAAACAATGTTGACTTTGAGTCATCTCAATGCCTCGTTTTTTCTCAATTCAAAACTAAAGTTATGTGTGCAATAGGTGCTAGGGAGGCAATGCTAATTTTAGGGAGGTTTCAAAGATTTCTGCAATTTTTTGAAGAGTAGAAAAAAAATTTGTACCTAAAAATCAGGTGAGTCCCTTACAAACCAGGTGACATGACAGGTATGAAACCAATCGCTTCACCAAAGACAAGGATTAATAAGTTAGTACACACAAACATTCATCAATGTAAGCACGTGCGTTTTGTCTTGTAAAAAATACCAGGTTGTCATAGTTGTTAATTCAGCTGACAAATTTCCCCCAAAAAAACTGATATCCAAGCAATAAAACTGTTAATCATTCACAAGAGAGTCGTGCTAAAATGTATTTTGTTCGCTGTCATCAGCAAGTAACTGACTGTAAAAATACTCTAACACACTTAGGAGGCCCACTTGGCTCTTTCTTCATTTCTGCGCCCAAATTTCACTGAGGGAGCACATTGTGAGGGGTAACTGAATCTGCTCATTGTCATTATCAAAGCCTAAAGTCAACACAGCAACCTAACCAGCAACTACTGCAAAGTATTAACATTTCACTAGTAACAACCAAAAATGAGTCCTTCAGGCCTAATATTTTCATATAAAATTGATAAATGCAAACTCAGCTGAAACCATCAATCTGGCAAACCCCTTTTTCATTTTAGCTATTTTAGGCATCACTACTTATGACTGTTGACAACTGCTATGATGGCTCAAAAGTGCACTCTAGGCACAGTATGAAGACAAATTGTAAAAACTTTGTCACTATACAATTCACCAACCTAAAACACCTCAACCTTCTGTTCCTTCAACCATAAGGTAGCCTACTGCTCTACTGCTCGATATTGAAGCGAAGTTTTCACTCACTTTGAAACCCCGGGGTTTTATTTAATTTAGTATTATTCATTATAGTTCATATCCAACAAACATTTGTTATCTTTGTTTGTAGCAAAGTATAATGCATGTGAAACACTAGAAGTCGTGTTCATAATTTCTTTGGTAACATATAGGTATCCCTTGAAAAAGGTGATATAACTCCGTATGCAAATTTGAGAATTAATATATGTAAAGAGACTTCATTGCATGCAGTTGTTAGAGGAAACTTGCAAACAATTAAATCTTGATGTTAATGAAATTAATAAGGATGATCAGTAAAACATAAAACACTGCAAATATCTTGAGAGATAAAATAGATGGATGTCAACCAGAGATTAAAGTACCAAAATGTTTAAACTAGAGAAAATAAGTTCAAACAAAACAATTAGTTTTTAATTATAGCTTTTATGAAAAAACAATTTACGTGGCTGGTATTAGTCGACACCCAAAAATATTAAAGCGGTGCAAGAAAATTAAGTGAACTTCCTGACAATCAGTCAAAGACGATTATCACGGATTAGCTAAAAATTTAAATGAATTTCTGGGATCTCAATCAACTCTCATCAATTTTTCAATTGTAGCCACATGAGAAAATGGCATGCACAAATGCCAACATCTACTTTATATGACTGATTTGAATCTGTTCAAGATACTCAGCTTTAATTTACTGCATCCAACATGCAATGTTACATTTTTAGTGTGCTGATAATCTGGCAAGTTCATCTGAACATTTCTGATTATTAAAGGCTCTGTTATTATTTGTAAATCGGTGTACATTTGTTTACATACTTCAATTGCATCATGGAAACCCATTTTAACTCATGGCTAAGGGTAGGCAACTGTTGATAGGACTGAGATTAAATTGGTGCTCGATGAGCAAACAACTCCAAATGATGCTGACATTTTTAAATCCTGAATTCGAAATAAATTTTAAATCTTCCAAACTCAGCTGTCATAACTTTGAACAAAAGTACTAAAGACTTGGGCTATTTTCCTTGCACAAGTAAATCATTTTCAGCTATTTGTTAAAGTTGCTACACCAAGAAAATTAGAGAGCCTGCAAATGAAAGTTGTTTCAGTCAGTTTAAGTTTGCTGTATGCTATGTCACTTTGGATGTTATAGCTGGTGTCCAAATATATCTTTATTAAAATACTTAAATAATACATTAAAAGAAGTGTTGTTTTAATGGCCTAAGAATGTTAAGTACTGATGATGGAACTTTTTGGAATAATGTTGACAACACATTTTTGGGAGAAAATTGTACAACATTAATTTGGGTGAGTAGTACTAGATGAGCAGATCTCCCTACCAAGTGTTTTTTTTGCGGATTACATCCTGGGTGAAGGCAATCGGTTACGGCGTTGAATAGAGTCGCCGAGTTAATATTGTATGGTATTTGGGTTTTGATAATTTGCTTACATAATTGGAACTCATATGACATCTAGATTTTGAATGTATGGCATTTAAGTTTTGATAATCTTTTTACATAATTGGAACTCATATGGCATCTAAATTTTGAATGTGTGGCATTTGAGTTTTGATAACTTTTTTTACGTAATTTGAACTCATATGGCATCTTGAGAGAGAAAGAGAGGAGAGAGAGGAGAGAGAGAGGAGAGAGAGGAGGAGAGAGAGAGGAGAGAGAGAGAGAGAGAGAGAGAGAGAGGAGAGGGGAGGGAGGGAGGGAGGGGAGGGGGAGGGGGGGGAGGGGGGGGAGGGGGGGAGGGGGGGGAGGGGGGAGGGGGGAGGGGGGGAGGGGGGGGGAGGGGGGGGAGGGGGGGGGAGGGTGAGGGGGGAGGGGGAGGGGGGAGGGGGAGGGGGAGGGGGGAGGGGGGAGGGGGGAGGGGGAGGGGGAGGGGGGGGGAGGGGGAGGGGGAGGGAGAGAGAGTGGCTACTACATTAATAAAGTTGCATCGAGTAACAGGTCATATATCCAATGAGAATCTTCGAAAAGTGGCCAAAATTTTGGCTATTTTCATATTGTCTTCTTCAGGTGATAAAAACCTTGGAGGCTCTCAAAAAATCTAAAAGGTTTGCTCTCAAGACTGCAATGTCTTTGGAGTTGCTGAACACAAGTTCATTGGCGAGGTAACTATATTATGTTCTTTATTATTACTATCAGGAATAGCTATGTAGTTGAGGTGGTGAATGAGGGCTCTCCAAAAAACCTATCCAGTTTGTTCTCAAGATTGCAAAGCCTTTGGCGCTGATTAGTAAAGTTTTATTGGCGAGCTGGCAATATTTCGTTCAATATTTATTTTAATCAGAGAGCTTAAAAATACCAACAAGGTATCTATTTATTCAAATTTTTAGTGTCTTTTAAATTGATTTAGTTATTTTATTTTAGCCTCAACTTTTAGCTCATCAAAATTTCTAACATCGATGATACCAGTTCAAGCAAAGTCCCAGCAATCGACATATTGCTCAATGCAAAGAAAACATCTCACTTGAGGTCTGTATTTCAAGCAAATCAATAAGGAAAATATAACAAAGACAAGCAAGGTTTCACAATAGTAAACCGTATGAGCATTCGTCTAGTGCACGCACTACTTGCTTGACAAAAAAAAAGCTGCCAGTGTATTAAGCTCTTGTCAATTGGAGCAAAAGATGATGGCTGAAAGAGTTCAACAGCTTGTTTGAATTCATGCACTGACAATTTTTGGAGATAATTTCTGTTATAAAACTCTATAAAGACTTATCCATTATCCACTATGTAGCGGGAACATTCACTAATAAATGTAGAGCTAGATTAAAAAAGAAGTTCAAAAATTAGAAACACTTCGACTCGATCTGCTAAAACCGGCAATCTACACTGGATTAGACAGGCAAAAGCAAGTGCTCTTTCATCCAATTAGAATTCCCAATGATGTTTAAATTAAAAAATATGCAAATGTTGACTAGGTTATTAAGGAATAAATCCCCTGATCAACTGCTAATGCTGATTCTTGTTGTAATTCTTAGTGGGTTTTGGATCAGTAGCATGATCAGTTTTGAGAATTTAAAAGTCGTAGACCTTTCCAAATGGAAAAATGGTAACAAACACCTTGTTGGTGAGCTACAGATGCTTGTAACAAAGCGGATCGATACTAGGGTCTTTGTATATGTCTAAGGGAAATTTTGTGGATGTAAGAAGGATGAAAACAGGCATTATTCTTCTATGAAATTGACAAATTAAAAGAATCGGTGACCTAAAGCACAATACTATCGTATTCACACCACTACAAGTGTTGCAAAAAATTTTAAATATGATAAACAGACCTAAAGGTTCCGAAGATTTGAATCATTTTCATGCAGAGGAAGTTGTGGAAGACAGCACAGTAATGCTTGAAGCAAACGTATTTGTTCCTATCCAGAGGGAAGACAGTGACCAAGAAGACAGAAATGATATCCAACAGACTGTGGATATTTGTCAGAACTTTGTGCGTCATTGAAATTTTTATCTAAATTTAATGTAAATCTCCTATCATCTGCAATAATTGGTTTCCCAAAGTGTTCAGATATTAGAATTTATAAAGAATGATACATCGATTCAAAAAAATTATCTGTTAGAAATATCCGACCTGCAGGAAAAGTATCCACCTCTACTACAAACATGACTAAATTGAACCTATGGATTATGAAAAGAAAAGTTTTACGTTCCAGCGCCAATCTAAATATTATCATATCTAACGACTAGAATTCTATTTAATCTATGCTTATCCATCATACGCTTTGTCTACTATCCGTTTACTATACACTTCATGTACTATTCCCACTACTATCTATTCTATACTTTATATTTTACTAATGCTACCTGTTTTACTAATTATGCATGCTACTATATGTTATATGTGACATAGCTAAATATATTGACTCATTCAAATAAAAATCCAAAAAGTTTAACGCAAGTAAAACAATAAAAAATATCTACAAGTGATAGAACACAAAAATCAAAAAAGCAAAAACAAAAAGAACATGTCAACAGTGATCTAAACTGGGAAAAACCTCCAACACAATCAAATAACTTTTACAATAAAACTGTTCTTGAGATTAACAAAAAGATTTCTTACAGCGCGTATGCTCTCAGCTATCAACATGACGATATAGAAAACCATTACATTAAAAGCCTGTCCGTACAGAATGCTATGTTGGCAGGTCCGTCATTTTCCAGAGATTTGCTCCTAACATACTACTCGTGAGAGGAAGTGATCATGGAAAGAGGCAACTACCGGAGGTGGCAATCATGGGAACAGGCGACTACGAGAAGAACACTACTGAGCTGGAGGTATGTTTAGGTAACCCAGGGGCACCTTTCTAAAGTGTGTTTAGTTGATGCTGGCTTCTATAACATTTGTCCATGAAAATCTCTCTCAATATTCATTCCATTAATTGATAGCGATGATTTCAAAGATTATTTGTTCTGGTCACTGGTCACCTTAATTTTATAGAAGTTTTGTAGAGAAACTTGTGAAAGCTTCTAACAAGTAGCAATCATAATAAAAACAATTTGAAATTGTGTCTACGATATAAATCCAGTGATCAAACAAAATGTGCAGGTTGATGTTAGATCAATTTTTTTCAATTGCAAATTTCATGCAAAACATACTCACACTGAATTATCTGTTAAATATGAAATAAATGATTGGTGTGGAGAAAGCATTGGTCAGTATCAGGGCAGAGAAACAGAGTTCTAGGGTATGAATCAGGTGGAGGTAAGATTATTCGAATAATTGTGTTGAGCTTGTAAGGTAACCATGTGATGACAGTCAGGAAAGTATCCACTACCAACATTAACTGCAGCTGTATAAATAAACCAAGCTCGTTTCTAGTTTGTGATATGTAGGAAACAACAAGGAGAATTAACGGCCAAAGTCAAATACGTTTGCCCACTCTACTGTCTCTCCACTCTATTTTTCTCCATATCTTCTCCTCTACCACTTTTGACTGCCTCGCTTTTCACCCTCTACACCTTTTCTTCACTGCCTACCTTGCCTCGCTTTACCCTCTGGATCTCTCCTTTTTCCAATTTCTCTTTTTTTTTTAAAAAAAACACACACAAAATTTTTCAATTACTACTAAAGCAAGTAATTTTCAAAATAAATTTTAAGAAATTAAGTTTTAATCTATGCAAGCTGGAAGCAAACTATATGAGTCGTAAACCACACCAGATTGTCTATTTGCCATCTAACCATCTAAGATTACCAAAATGTGTCTTCTTGTGATTTGTCCCCAGCTATGTTATTAAAAAGACTATTAGAACATAAAAATATTTGTTTTGTGAACAAATGGCTGATTGAAGCACTAACCCTACCTCAAAGTGGTCCATTACACCATTTGTGCAGCAGAGATTATTTCTCTCAGCATAGTGGTTCACGCATGTACAAATATGGAAAAACCAAAAGCAGATACATTTACAGATGGCGGACATAAATTGTTTATATTTTAATATATAGGTGTACAACCACACATTGCAACTTTATGACAATATTATGGGAATAGTAAACTGCTTGTAAGAGAATTCATTTTAGTAGATAGCGGTTTAGCAATAATAGCCACAAAGAACTAGTGATACATCTATATACATAAACGTGGAAAACATCTGTCTGCATGTGTGCGTTGATCTGCATAGAGGCCTAAACAAGTACCCTGAGAGGAATAAAAACTGCATTAAAAACATTCTAATGAATTGACCTAATGCATGGGGACAGTTTAAACGTTTCATTTGTTTGCTAACAAGAGATACTTGTATATTTAATATTAATATATTTTTTAACTATGTAGATGGAATTGGATCACAAGAAATCAAATTTTGCCGATACCAGATGGATTCAGTGTCAAACAACAAGCAATCCCATGCTCATTTATGACTTGCATTGTTTCCTTCCAGTATGCATAGATCGCAATTTTTTTTAAAAATTGGTTTTGCTAGTTTATCAGCTCATAAGTAACTGCAATGTAACAGCAAACAGCACACTTGTGTAATCTTTTAAATTGATTTGGAAGAAAAGGGGGAAGGGAGAGATGGAGAGGGTAGAGCACGAGAAGGGTTAAACAGGCAAGGGCAGAGCACTGTGAAAGGTGAAAAGTAGAGCAGAGTGGGATGAAATGAAGGTGTCGGGGAAGAGAAGAGGGGAGGCGGGGGGGGGGGATGCCAAGAAATAGCGTGCTGGCAAAATCATATTTGAATATGACAAGTTATACTGCTAGTCCAGTGCAAAACTCTGAATGCACTCTTATTTTTGCCGGTAATTATCATGTTTCATTCAAGAAATATAAAATGTAATATAAATAGGTATATATGTGCAAACCTTGTTTATGGAATCACTGACTACAACACTGGATGAACACTGAATCACGTTACTTCTCTTCCTCTTACACAGTTTGATGAAAACTAGACAGTATGACGCAACGATAATAATCACTGGAACGATGTACTTTGCAATTGATGTTGATTTTTTGGTTTTATCATGTACCTAGGAAAGCAGTGCAAAGCGTCATACCAAGTTACTACTTCAGCGGAGTAGGCATCGAATACTTCAGGTGCTATGGCAAGAAACCACACCACTCCAACTACAATGAGCTTCTCTTTTCTTCCATATTGGGAAGCTCAAAATGGAAAATAAATGATGACAGATCTCTCGAGACTGATAGCAGCACTGCAGAGAAGGCTGGCATGTACGGCTGTATAGGTGAAAGCATGTAGATGCCACATACAGAATCGCTTTCAGTGAAGAAACCCTCTCGAAGTTGGAATGTAACACAGGTATAGGGAAAAAAGGCTGCCATTAAGCAATCAACTACAGCTAAGTTAATCAGCTGTATTTTCACAATTTTACTGATATTTTTACCAAAGCCACTTGTGAAGATGGTGATTACATTCAGTATTACTCCCAAGATTCCAGCAAATTTTGGTGGTTGCTTTGTCCAACGTGGTAAAGTTGAAAGAATTTTGTATATTAGACGCACTTCCCTCCAATGACGTGTTTGATATGTTCATCTTGCCTTTGTCCACTTCCTACTGAGTCGTTTACAGCCTACCACAGATTTATGTAGTTAAAATATCCATCAATCAAAACCCACTGCTGCGCTGTTTCCAACTATTATATATGCAATGGAAGATTCCATTGTTTGATTATTGTATTTCATTTGCATATGATCTGAGTTTCAAGTGATATATGTAAAGTGCAACGGTGATTACGAAGTACCAAAAGTCGTGAATGACTGACAGATGCAATTTTAACAATATAATCATAAATTCGGTGGTCTTGCGGTGTATAGACCAGTTAGAAGGTAGTGAGTAATCCAAAATGCTGGGCACACATTATTCATACAAAGATTTTAAAACAATACAAACACGTATTCAGTGTTGTACTGTGTTTCAATCCCAAACAATGTTTGCCGGTTTATTTCCATATTTGAAGGGAAATATTGCATGGAGCGCATATCGATGAGCACTAAATTCACAGTGGCAAATAATGAATAAGCAACTTTAATTTTTGGTCACTAAACGATGTTTGGAAATTTTTCTGCATGATGAAAAGAACAAATGCGTGCATATGTAATGGAATTGCACACAGCTGCCATCATCTGCAGCCGGCACTACTCATATGCTAATCAACTTATGTCTATTCAAGATCACTTATATATATATATCCACTACTACTGGAGCACGCTTGGACGCCTTCAACAGTGCAGCTGCACTACCGCTTAGCTCAAGCCAGCAGGAAGGACTTTTCCCGCCTCCAGTAGTTATATTTGACCGTGGCATGTGTCACACGCTAGGTTGCTTGTATGCTTTTAACCAATTGCATTATTATACGCCTCCTTGATTTTATACCTCATATATAAACACTTGCTCTTAGCCCAGCAGGGCAGTTATTGTTGAGTTATTGTTTAGTTATTTCTTAATACCGTCTAGATGTTGTCTAGTGAGTAGAGCGTGTCTTAGCTAGTGTGATACTAGCCAGCTACAGCCGAGGATCGTTCAGAACTACAAGGAAGAGGTTCTTGGAAGGCGTACCAGAGAAGTCGAATAGGACCCTAGTAGCAACGACCAGCTAAAGGATTATACTGCCAGACGCCTAGCTCCTATACTCGGATAGTATCCAGAGACAATACAGCTAATTGTACTCTTATACTTAGTAACAATTTTGTGCGTTGTTTGTTTAGAGTGTTTAGTAATAAAGTTTTTGCTATCACCGTCGACATTGGTGGAATCCGTTTGGCCGGTTGCCAAAATATTGTTGTGCCTGCTAACCAGCAGCATTCTGTCTTCTCCGTTTAAGAGAGACAACCTGGCCTTGACACTCTGTAGCCACAGCTACCACTGAATAACAGAGCAAGCCAGCATCTAATAGCATCTCACAATACCTGTGACCGTTATTCCTCTTAACACACGGGGAAAACTGTTACACATATAGTATAATAGAAATCATTGCTAGTAGTATTTTAAGAGCAGATCTCTTCCCTTGCATCTTTTTTTTAGTCATACCACAGTTTGGCTGAATCTTGATACATGTTGACAAATGACTTCCTGAATGGCACATTTTTATCCCCTCTCCTGGTATGCCTCTACTCCATTGCTAATGTAGCTATATTGTCTGATCTGTACAAAAATAGTACCATTAGTTCATTTATCTGGACCTCACGCATGTTATTTCTTAATTTAGACATCCATTCTAATGGATAAACCAAGATTTGGTCGTGTTTCAGAACTTTTTTATCTGACCTGTTTACGCATGGTGGAAACATCTTAAAAAATTTACAGCAATGTTGCATTCAAGTGTAATTTTGTTTAATTATAATAGTTATAACAGGTAAAGATATAATAAATGTATGTTAGTTGTCATACATGTATTTATAATAATGATTGTAAGCATGAATAATCTTTTAGGACATGATGTGTGCAAGGAATGATTTAACGTCAACCCGTAAAACTAGTTTACCAAAAATCATCTACCTCAATCACTCCTTTAAACTCGCTGAAATAGTCATGTATCGATCACCCAACCTCTTGCTTTTTATATGATTATTATTTCTCACCGTACTCTACTTACAGTGGTTTTCTCCTCATGCATTGAAGCTACATATACTATAAAAAAACTCCATTGTGTAACGTGTTTCCTTTGGATCATGTTCTCTCCCCTTTGCAAACCAACATATATGGAGAACAATCTTTAGCATCTTCAACCTATCTGTTCTGCATGATAACCCACCTCACGCCTATCTTTCAACTTTTCTCCAAGGTGTTTATGGTGCAAGGAGCTATGCCTTTTTCTACCTGGAATATACATACTATTGTGGTAGATTTTACTGACTACATACAGTGACCACTACTGCGTTGGTGGCTACCACAGGCATGCCTCCAATGAATGCAATCGACAAAGACCGGAACCTATTGCAATGATTATATTGCTTGAACCAATGATTATTACTAATAATTAATCATACTGGCACTGGGTGTTACTACAATGACCCCAAATATTACTCCAGCAACCCCGGGTATTTACTACCCCGACCCTGGGTAGCTATCCCGGGTAGGCATCAAGATTGCCGCCAGGTTGAGAGTGACGAAACATAGCCTAAGAGCCTCCAGAAGTCACCTCCCGAAGATACCTACCCTAGGATATAGAGAAATGTGGACCAAAGGCCAAGTAACTTACAAAGACAATATTCACCAATCACTGGCCAAGTTAGCTATGGACTCCACCCCTTACCTATGGGCGCCTTGTGTGCTCTAACTCATTTAGCTTTACCTAATTGGATAATACCACCTATCATTTAAATCATATTGCTACTATCTACGTACTGTATAACTTCTTGCCATGCTTCCTGTGCATGGCTGGAACTTTTTCATAACTCTGCCCATAAAATGCAGAGATTTTACCATACTCATTGCACTTACTGATATGGCAAGAGTGTGTTCTCTTATCTTGTATTGCCGGCACTTACTGTTATGACATGAACTTGTCTTGTATTGCCTCCTTATATTCTGGTTATGAATAAAGGATATATTTATCCACTACTTAACCACAGTGTATGTCTGAGCCGAGGGCTCGCTACCATGTTTAAAGTCGGTCAGTTACTTTGCAACACTTTATTTGTGCCATCCCGGCACGGGGTCACCTCTGAGTTGAGGTAGACTGTAGATTGTCAGGCCTGCAGTGGCTGACGGTATTGTTGTGGCTGAGCAAGACAGCGCGTCTACCAGCACAACCCCCTAGCGGAAGACAGTGGACGTGAAAATCCGCTACACTACTTATCTTATCGTAAGGAAAAATTGATAATTTGTTAAAAATTGAGCTGTAAGCTATGTTGCAGCTGTGAAAAAGTTTATCTTTTGACAGTTGACTCATTTCTTCAGCCAACCAGCAACCTTTTCCAAAAATATTTTCCCATTATTCCACATTTGCTAGTGAAACAAGTGCAATTTTTTATAGGGATTTGAATTTCACCCCAAAAAGCAACAACACAATGCAATAGATAGTCAAAAAAACAGACTTTGAACTATTCTGTTTGCGCAAACGACTCTTTAATTTTTTACAACCACACAGCTGTCAAAGTAGAAAAAAATAGTAATCACAAAAAGCCCTGTGTTTTTATCAACGTTTACAATTTCCGCAGTTGCAAACACAACAACCCTTTTCAACAAACAGACGGGTCCTATATTTTGCAAATTGTTTGATTTTCATTGTTTGTGGGATTTAGCAAATTTTATTGCTTCAATTGCATCTATTTTCTGATTGTTGCTTACATGCTTTTTGAATACATTTTTTACAGGTAGAATGAACTTTAGAAGCAACATTTCTTTCACATGGAAGTTCTTTCGCAGCATTGTCTTTCTTTTTGGCTAGAGGTTTTGCAATGTGTTCGGCTTTGGATTTTTTAAAATTACATTTTAAACTTCAATAATAGCTTTCATGTTAACCTAAAAAATGAAAAAAACCAAGTTTGGCAATAATAAATTAGAGAAACAGTTTATTAGACTGTTATTTACTTATTGATAAAGTTCCACTGGTGAAACATCTCAGTGTAAATCTTGAAAGTTACATTGTAACACACAATGACATTCAGCAAAATTAGACAGCTTGTAACAACAACTGTAGGCACTAGCAGATTCTATGTTTATTTATATGTGTTTTATTGTAACCAACAACAAATGATTTATTTCAGAATCGTATATACGGTTATAGTTTTAACAAGTAATTATCAGAAATAATTATATACTTAATTATCAATTATTAATTACAACAAGAACAAGTAACCGTGATCTAACTTCTGTAGAACTGATAAGCCGAGACTTGTGGTTAAGTCCTTAGTTTTCTTTGTGTAGCTTGTCCATAAAAAATGAGACACTGTCCAATAAAGATGGAATTACCTTGGCCATTCTAGAAATTTCACTCTTGCTATGGCCTTTACTAGGCACCAGAACCTTGGAAGAGAGCATTATAGTGAATAGCGGCAGCTATTCTCTGTACAAATCATTGGTTACTAGACTGTTAATCAGCACAAAGATCAGCAATATCAACCCTTGCCAAATGTGGTTGTAACACAGAAACTAGTCAGGTGGCAATTCAGCCCTAAGCACTTCAACCCCACATAGTACATGTGTGGACCTCGAATAGCTGAAATCCATCTCTATTTAAAAAAGTATTGTGTCTCTGTTGATACAGCTGGGCCAATGCAATTTTGGACAGTTGTCTGGGAGGTTGTGCAGGCTGAAGGTCAACCTAGAAAAAGTGACATCCTGCGCATTGATGGTAGCAGTGAGATCTAGTAATACCCACTTCAAAAACACCCCCAACAGAGCATTCCAGCCGAAAGATTGCACATCGAAGAAGGGCTGATAGCATGGACAGAGACCCCCCCCCCCCCCCCCCCGTTCTACAGTGATCAGCAGGCTCACAGACATACTGGATTGAATGGTAGTAGCTACCACTAGGGACAAGTTTGAAGTTCCCCACTTTGACGGCATAGGATGTGTGCATTACTTCTTTGAGGACGTTCCAAGAGGTGGCAGAAGCCAACCATTTGCAAAATATACTGTGATTCACCTCTGCTAAACCCTCACTGGTAAAGCAGAGAAATGCAGGTAAGCAGAAACAGGGGAAGCCATCATAGAGGCCCTACAGTCAAACTTGGGCTGATGTGGTTAGAAACCCAGTCAAGGCCGCAGAGCTAACGCAAGCTTCCGCAGGAAAGCCTGAAGGACCATGCTCTCACTGTTGAATGCTTTTGTTGAATCAGCACCTGGAAACTTTCCAAGGCAAAACAGGGAAGATCTGATGCTGCATGCTTTACATACCACACTGGGACACACTTATTCACAACAGCATTTAGTGGCCCCCGCAGCCTAGACGAAGCCGTAAAAGCCGAGAATGATTTCCTACAGATACAACACCACCCACTTGAGGACTCCATATATGGACTGTTAATTTTAGCTCCTCGAGTACTGCAACTCCCCAGATGGAGGAAAATATTTAGTGTCAGGAGGTCAGGGACCTCCGCACACAACTCTTTCTCATGTTGGCGAGTCTTGGATTGAAGATAGCTAGCCTCAAAGTGGGAAGAAAGATGCAGGCTCCCAAGAAGAGCTGAAGTTGCCAGCAGATGGGACACACCCGAAGGGGGTGTCACACTGCTCTCTAGCCCAACAAAGAAAGATAAGAATACAGCCCACAGTAGTAGGTTAATCCGCTGGCTGCACACAGGCAGCCCCAGTCCAAAAAACAAGAAGACCAGTTGGCCATGCCTCCAGTAGTTAGGAAAAGGTGTGTCGAGCAGCTCAACCTCAGGATCCCCTGCGTAGTCCACCCATCTCCATACACAACAATTCGTCTAGTCTTTAGAAAATAGACAACACGACCTTACTGGAAATTGAGGGTGGCAATACTCTTAAGCAGCAGACACAGCAATTGTCCAGGAAAGAGGATAACCAGACTCAGACACCACCCCCATTGGAGACCAAGAGACAGACCCCAAAGCCTGCCATCATTCGGATGAATCAAGTAGACTGACTATTGTTCTAGCTATTATGTACCCAGCAGGGTAGAAGGAGAGATTGATGAGCACTGGTTGCAATACTAACCTGATGTCTGAACAGGTCTTTGACCACCTGTCCTTCCACATACATTACAACATCAAAGATTACGATTTTCATGGCCTCATTGTTGATGACACAGGGTTCCCATTCTATGGACTGCTTACACTGGCGGAAATGATGCGTAACATCAAGTATGTCAAGAACTTCATAGTAAGTCAGTTAAATGAAGAAGTTTTCCTTGGCATGCTGTTCTTGGCTGGCCAAAATTGCCAGATGGGGTTCGATTGTTCACTCTTAATCATGAATGGAAAAAAGCTGACATATACAGACGGACATGGGAGTGGCCTTATATCAAAATTTCAAGTCTGACTAGATACACAACTAACCCTACAAATGCAGGCTAAGTACCTTGTCACCTCAGTAAAAATGAGCTGTATCCACAAAGCATAATATAGAGCCTAATCGGTGCATTGCCAATGGCCACCAACCTCTACGAGTCAAATGAGCGATGACGGGTGTTGGTGCATTCATTGTTTAAATTCCACTCAAGACACTCTTTGACTTCCAACAGGGCAGGCTATTAGTACTTTAACCGGAGTTGATAGAAAAAGCATTCTGCAGCTGGCCACACCTTGGGTTCAAAATAAGTTCAGAACAACAGGAGGGAAGGTAACTGCTCATCTCCAGCAGCTTTTTACACAAGCTCATAAGAGATTCAGAAGCAAAAAAAGTCAGCAGCTGAAGGAACTGCTGTTCCACTACCAAAAGGTTTTCAGCAGTCATGGTGATGGCGTCAGGCTGACCCAGACGGCAACACACTCCATACTCCCTCTAGAGAGGACATGCCCCATTCACTTCCCACCACACCATCTGGAATAGAAGAAAGAGGCCTAAGCAGAATAGAAAACCAACGACATACCACAGAAATATCTTGTCAAGCCAGCTGACAGAGCGTGGTGTTCACCTGTTATACTTGTTTGAAAAAAGGCCAACTCTAATTGCTTCTGGGTCGACTACGGAAAGCCAAAAAACATAGCTAGACAGGATGCCTACCCCATTTCCCACATTGATGAGTCACTGGACTCCTTAGCTGGAAGTAAATACTTCACCATGCTAAACCTATGAGTGGCTACTTGCATAACTAGACGTTAATACACAAAACAAGTCTGCCCTCGCAACCCAAAGCTGGCTATTGAAATGGATGGTAATGCCATTCAGGCTCACTTCAGCCCCGGCAACCTCCTAGAGATTGATGGAGAGGTACTGAAGGGTCTTCATTGGAAGATTATGTTGGTTTACTTAGATGATGTCACCATCATAGCACCAGACTTTGGGTCACATATGCAGAAGTTAAATGAGATCCTGGGATGACTCCAGAAAGCCAATCTCAAAGTTGAGCCCTCCAAATGTGAGCTGGCCCAGGAGGGGGTAAAATACCTGGACCATTTCCTGAGCACAGAGGAAGTGGCTATTGATGCAGAGAAGGCGGGGGACATCAAGTAATGGGCATTCCCAGAAACTCCATGTTATTACAGGCAATACTTTGCCACTTACACCACCATAGCCTAACACCTTACCATTTTAACTGGTAATGGATTTGCATGGAAATGGGAACAAGCAAAACAAGCAGCTTTGACAAACTGAACTCGGCCCTCATGTGAGCCCCAACTTAGTCTACCCGAGCCTTACCATACAACCTAAACACTGACGCCAGCATGATTCGAGTCAGTGTGGTTCTATCCTAAATGCAGAAAAGAACTGGTAATGGATTATTATTATTGCAAAGATCTGACCCTAGCAGAAAAAAGTATTGTCTCATCGCAAGAGAATTGCTAGCCGTAATCAAGGCTGTAAATCATATCTGACACTGCCTGTATGGTCAAAAGTTCAGACTGCAGACAGACTATGCCTCACTGCACTGGCTGTGTTGATGCAAGGAATCATTCAAGCAAATAACGCTATGGCTAGAGACAATGGTAGAATTCTGATATTGGCCAAAGTATAGGGCAGTTGTCCAACATGGCAACCCTAATGGACTCAGCCACCAAGGACAGTTTCGGGATTGATGACAGTGCCGTTCCATCACACAGATAGATAGAAGACCCTCACATGTAGAACTATTCCAAAAAGACTCACTACTTCAGCCCAGATTATTGGTCAACATAGCAGTGACCAACTCACAGAAGGCTGCGGATAAACTAACGCAAGGACAACAGTGAAGTTGATGACCGTTTGCACAACTTTATGCCAAGGTGAAGCACGTAGTAGTATAACTAGCCAAGAGCTAACAAAGTGGAGTATCCAGCTAAATGCACTATACAAAAGGTGGAATGCCATGAGTATATAACCAGATAGAGTGCTGACCATAATGCTCAGGCCCTCAACTAAGCCGGGACAATGTTGTCTCTTTCCAGAGACAACAGACATTATGCGACACTCACCAACTTGATCACGCTGAGGTGCACAGGACCAGACTGGCATTGAGGCAGCCATGTTGAGTGAGACATTACTTCATATATCAATCAACTCTATAACTAGCTCTCTAGCCCAACAAACGCAGCAACTCACAGTCACAATTTCTCAGAAAGAAGACACAATGATAAAAGATAGAGTTGTATTACTTGTAAAAACACAAAATATTTGTATCGAAAAGGTGCTATTATCAGCAGCTTTAAACAGAAGACCTCTCCTAGCTATCAAGTCAAGAGAGGATTAGTTAGCAGTGGAGACAGTGCAAGCACTGAAGAAAGCAATGGACAAAGTCGAGGAGAGTGATAAATTGCGATGTACTGTTTGCCAATCTACAACACTCACGAAAACTAATGCCGTATCATGTGCGGCAGCATGACACATTTTTTTGCTGTGCCTGCTCATCTAGAGAAGCCATTTTAAAGCAAATTAGGAGTCAGAATGGAGCATTGGCACATGGTGGAGAAGGCAAGTCACCCTCTAAGGTCGACCTGGCCACCTATCACAAACTTTGTGAGTTTATATGGTGACAAGAACAACCTGCATTTGGCTTACCAACACTTATCCAAGAACGCGAAACTCTAGAAGCTAAGCTGCCTCCAAAACGAGGCCTATGACCAAAGGTGGAGTTGCCCTTCCCAAAAAAGAGAAAGAAAACACCTTCTCCTAAGCAAACTACTCTACTAAAATTAGAAAGGCATGTTCCAGCTAGAGAAAGAAATTTGTAGCGAAAAACAGGTGTAGCCAAGAGAAAGTCAAGAGAAAGTAACAAGTAGTTGGCAAGTGTGGATGAAGCTAGCAGAAGAAAAGCAAAGAGAAGGCAGGAATGCCATATTAAGATGGAAAGATCTAAGGAAAAGCTAAACCGGGTGACTAAAGAAGCATACAAATTATTGCAGAATGCGGAAGAGATTAAAGCAAAGACGAAGAAAGAGTACCACGATGCACCAACGAACCATAAATGTTTTATTTTACTACTTTATTACATAAGTTTTATGTACATATTGTTTTACCATTCCTTTGCCGCCCTCATTCTCAGGTATTGGCTATCCTAGTCACTAATGGAGCAGAACGTGTGACAGATAGCAACCAGCAAAAGTAGACAACTTGTAGCAACAGCTAGCGACACATGTTGTTCTATGTTTGTTTGTATATTTTTCATCATCACCAACAACAACACAATATTTTTTAGCAACATGTACATATTTATATTTTCAACAAATACATGTATATATCGAAAATAACTGTATAATTCAGTGCCAATCATTAGGTGTAACAAAAACAAGTAACCACCCTCCAACTTTTGTAAAACCAGGATAGCATGTCTTGTTGAGCACTCCTTTGTTCTCTTTGTGTATCCAATGTATAAATATTGGGAACATGACCAATAAAGTCAGCGTTACCTTGGGCACTCTCAGAAGTTTAACAAATGGCTCCGGTCATTTCTATATTTATCTGATATGTCATTGATATGTCTTTAGGAAGTGCTCCAAATACCAACTTTGCTAAAACTCAATTGATTTCTATATTTACTGAACACAATTAATAATAAGCGTGTTATGAGTGTTGTCTCCCCATTCCAACATCTTCGAAATACTCTGGGAAAACCTATGACGTATGCAAGTGTTTTAGCAAATGCTAAACTTTGATTTTATATTTTGATAGGACAAGTTTTGGATCGTTAAATCACTGAAGCATAGCAAATAGCAGTACAGTAACCTAGGTCATTGATTGATATAACTAGTAAGTAGTAATAGCGGCACATGTGGTTAGCAGTAGTAGAAACAAAAGTTTAGCGCACTAAACGTTCGCTAAAACACTTGCGTACGTCATATGTTTTCCCAGAATGTTTCAAAGGGGAGACAACACTCTTCACATGCCTATTATTAATTGTGTTAGGAAAATATAGAAATCAATTGAATTTCGACGAAGTTGGTATTTGAAGCACTTCATAAGGACATACCAATGACAAATCAGATAAATATAGAAATAACCAGAGCCATTCTTTAACATTTGCTGTGAACTTCACTTCACACAATAACCATGGAGGAAGGCACTATGATTATTACAGGCAGCAATTGTCAATGTGAAGCATTGGTTACTAGACTGTCAGTCAGCACAGCCATCAGTCATATTGACACTTGCCGAATGTAAATTGGCCGCGGCAACTAGTCGAGTGGAAATTCGGCCTTACGCACTTTGACTCCACAGAGTAAACGTGAGAACCTTGAAGTAGCTTAAATCTGACTTTGTTGAGGAAAGGATTGCCACTCTGTTGAGCCAGCTAAGCCAGTGCAACTTTGGGAAGTAGTCTGAAAAGTCATGCAGGTTGACATGCTACCTAGTAAAAAGTGAAATCCTGCGCAATATCTCTCACAGTTTTTACTTAAGCGTCTCTCTCCACCGCAGCTGTTTGTTTTTAGATCAAAGCATATAACCAAGAAAAATAAATGAAACTTAGTTGGCTTCCACATAACTAAGTATCTTTCAACTCAACGGCTTTGCAGCATTGAGAGCAAAAATACCTGTAGATTTGAGGAGATTCTCAATCTCTGACACAGTACATAATTACATTTAATCATAAATGATAACTAGAGTCTATTTGGCCGTTAGGTAATGCATTTATCAACATAAAGCCTCTGTAGCCCTGAGAGCAAGAACCTCTGTAGATTTTTTAGGAGATTGTCAATCTAAAGCACAAGGTACATAACTGCGTTTAATAATAAACAACAAATGAAATTTAGTTGTTTCTCAAAAACGTTGATATTTATCAAAGACAAGGCTTCACAGCCTTGAGCGCAATAACTCCTGAAAGCTCTCAAAAATTTTAATTTATGGCACAAAGTACATATTTCGATATATAATGATAGATAATAAACAGAATCTAGTTGGCTCTCATATAAATTTACATTTTGCAGCAAATAGACTTTGCAGCCCTCACGTTTTATTAAAACTGCTAGTAGTTCCACTGATATTGCTCTCTTAATCGCCGAACCTTGAGAAAATTTTCTGCATCTGAAAACTCCATTTCACATTTGCACACAATAACATAGTCTTTTAGCCAATCAGATTCATCAGCCGGAAAGTGACCAAAATATGAAAATTATAAAGATTATAGAAGTTGACGCAAAAACTTGTTTCGCAAGAAGAATTGTGCTTCGTAAAAATTACAAAAGAATTTTTATCGCTTAAAGAATTGGGTTTTATACTTTCCACTAACAGATTAATAACATTCTCAATTGGTTCAGTTATTTTAGCACAGGGCCTTGATTTCAATGCAGTGTCAGCATCATAAATCTCTAGTCTTTAAACTTGGCATTCATATTAAAGTCTAATAACATTTGACTGATCTGAATTTTCCTCAGACATTCTCTGCACTATCAAGACCTGAACAAATCAACCAAACCTAGTTCCCTGGCCACCATCATATAAAATAAGTGCAGCCACCTAGCCTTCTAAAACCCTTACAATGGCTTGGGACTTCATGCTCAGTAAGTGATTGTTTTGATGTGGAAAGTTTAAGATCCTCAATGTCATGCAAGAAGCCCTTGATTAAAGATAGCAGTAGCTTTATACATGTGTAGCGAATTTTCCCAGTCACCACATGTGACCACTGTTCAACTAAGGTCCCCCTGATAGTCTGCAGGCATCCAGTAAGCCTAACTGAGCAATCAAACAAGCTGGGATTGATTGAAGTTGTATTAGTAGACAAAATAGCGATGGAATAGGCATTTATTGCTATACCGGCCCTGCATTATTCTATACCGGCACAGGGTATTTACTACCCCAGACTTGGGTAGCTATACCGAGCCAGACGCAAGATGGCTGACATAGCCTGAGAGAGGAAAAGTAGCCTAAGACCTTATATTGTAATAGATTTCACATAGTGTGGCCACTGCGTTGATTAGTTGCATACTGCTTACTTTGCTAGTAAGTTGTGCAGGCGACTAGTATGTTGTTGACCACAAAAGGTGAGTCACTGGAATGCACTAGCTGAGCAAGTCTGAGCTTGCTTGGTTGATAGCACTGTTGGCTGCAACGGAAGAAGATGCTAAATGCAAAGCCCAGGAAATTCCAGCCTTTACTTGGATGACTAAGGCTGCGCATTTATGACTAGCTAATATACTGTACAGGAAGTTTGTCTGGGTGGTAGCACACCTGTACACCTCCCGAATTATGCTTTGTATCTCACCCAAGGCAATGCATGTATCGCTGGTAACAATTCTGCAATTGTTCTGTTATGCTATGCGTTTGACTGTGTGGGCCGAATTCAGGGCGGAATTATTAGTGTTGTATATAACAATAATTACTTGGTAATTATCGTTCACTAGATTCCATTCTAATTCGGGCAAACTGTTTGTGGCCAAACTATAGTGACGACAAGGTGCTTCGTGTCGTACTTCTTACTAAGAAGAGAATATGCAGCAAGGGTCGAATCTACTCTCATTTTCCACCAAGCCTTGTGCGCACCGATATTTGGCGTATCTGTGCTTGTAGTTATTCTTTGTCTTGCGGCTGTCCTTCTATCGAGTGTAGATGAAAGTCTTCTGAGAGCTAGGCTAACTCTGATTTTATTAGTAACTTACACAAATATTTATAATGATAGAACAAAGAATTCTTGTAAGCCATGCCTCACATCACCCAACTCAAAATGTAGTTTGTACTTCCTTGTGGAAAAGTGATAGACAAATAATAATAATAAATTAGATATTTAGGTTCATAATAATAGAAGCTCGTAGAGATACAGACATAGAATAAACAGGTGGAGCAAGTAAGGATAAAATATGTGAATGGGTAGACATGTTAGTAGGGTAAATAATAATAATATAAAATGACGTCTCTCACACAGATAGAGTAAGCACTGGCGTCCCTCACACACTCCCCCCATTGGCAGCCGTAGGGCCAATAAAAATGCAGGGGCGCATGGAGTGTAAATGTCAATGTGTCAATGTCCATTATGCTTACAGGAGGTCCTGTTCCCTTTGTACGCATGCCTTCAACTCCTCTGCTCGTTGTAGGTATTTGAAGGCCTCACAGGTGGCATGATACAGTTCCCCTTCGTACCGCTTGATCTCTCTGTACCTGTCTTCCCTCCTTTCCTCCTCTATCCTATCTCTCTGTTTCCTACTTTCTCTTTCTTCTGTAACAGCTGTGGTAACCTTTGCCCTAGAGTCTCCTTTAGGTCGGTACGTGATCTCCCCTTTTGGTGGTGCCTCCGCTTTCTTTATTCTCTCACCAGGTTCTACCGGATCTAGCTTATCCACTTTTTGTGGCGTTTCTTGTATTCGGTCTTCCAGCCTCTTCTTGACTGACACTCCTTCTTGAGTACTGTTGTTTTGCTCTTTGGTAGGTGTAGGGGTGCTGAAAGCGGGTGGTTGAGACCACTGCATGACTTGACAAAAGCTTTTGTATGACTTTCTATCTACTTCGTAGAGGGGTAGGGCCTCTCCTCCATGTTCGTGGGCTCCTCCATGGCTCCTTATGTGCTTCAAAATCGTGTCCCGTGAGCTACTTTTCTTCCTTTCTTCCTTTTCTTTCTTAGGTGCAGAAAAAGAAAGTGAAATGTTGATGTACATGGTATGTCATCCTTTTCTTGTTCATTCGTAGCCTGTACAGTTTACATTCCCAAGTGTCACCTTCTAGTAGGTGCATTGCTTCTTTTATTGCTTGCACTGTTTCGTCCGATTCCATGTCTCTTTTATTGGGTGTGTCGGAGGAGGAGGAGGAGGAGGAGGAGGAGGAGGAGGTGCTGATGGGTGATGCTTTCGGACTTGGCATCTGGCAGCTCCTTCCTCTATGACAGCCACTTTGTTCACTCGGACGGGGTAGTGGTTGACTCTCTCTCTTTGTCGTGGTCGGCTGATGTGTTCCCTTGCCCTCTTCTCAGTTGGTTCGGCCAATAATTCTGTTGTCAGGGTCAGGTCTTCCTCCACATATAGATTTCCATCATTTTCCATGTTTTGAAGTATGGCTGTTATTGCTCTCAAGTGTTCCTCTCTGTATTGTGGCATTTGTACGAAAGGCCGTGTATTTTTTATTCACATCTTGCTCTTCGTTTGTTACGCCCTCACTGGTTGTTGTTCCCGCCCTGCCTATTGTTTTCGGGGGCCACATGACTTTCCGGGGATCGCGCAAGGGGGAGGGGTATTTTCCCGGAGTATTCCCGAATCGGGAGTTGTCTTTCCACTTGGAGTTGATATTTGTATTGGCGATGGTGTTTTATTGTTGTTCTGTGTGCTATTGCTTTCCATTCCTAGTATTCTTTGAGTTTCCTCGTGATTACTCCACAGTTTGTATATTACTGTTTTAGCTCTATCAGGTCCTCCATCTTTTGTGGTACAATTTTCTTCATTTTGTGCATTACAGCAGTGGTAATCTGTCAGTTTTACCGGTTGCCTTTTCTCTCTTCAAGGTCTATCACTGTTGGCTGCTATTTCTGGTCTAGGTGGTAGTGGGGGCCATTCGGTGGTATCCAGGTTGCGTTCGCTGGTGGGCGGTGACTTGGGTGGAGTCTCCTCTCCTGGGGTAGGGTCCCTGGCTTTGTGCCCATCTGGTATGTGGTTATCTGGCTCCCTTTCCACCATTGGCATCCTGGTAGTTTTAGTTAAAGGTTGTCTGAGTGTATCTGGGGTGGTTTCCCTCCTGAGTGGTGGATGTTCTACCAGTTCTATTTCTGGTTCATTTTGAGTCGGTTCTCGCCTTTGGTATGCTCCCTTCATGTTAGGTGGTGCTGCATGTTCCCTACTGGGTGGAGCCTTGCCTACGGATTCCTAGCACAACCGATAGTGTTTTAGCTGCCAGCCATTTTGAGTAAATCCCTGCCCGTCTTTCTCTAGTCGATATGTATGGTTGGCGTAGGTTTTCATGACTGTGTAGGGTCCTATGTATCGTGGTTGTAACTTAGGGTTGCTGCCCTTGGTCCGCCGCTTATTCTCCATGACCACTAGGTCGCCCTCACTAAATCGGAGTGGCTTGTCAGCTTCTTCCTACCGCACTTGTTGTTGCTGATTCCGTACGTACTCGTGGGCTATTTCTAGGTTCTCTTGTGTATGTAGAGCGTGTTTCGTTATGGTGAGCTTGTCGAGGGTGGGCACAGTTCCGGTCAGCTGGTCTGGGAGCCGCACCTCTTTGCCTAGCATAAGCAGGTTGGGCGTCTCTCCTGTCGTGGAGTTCGAGTTGTCGTGGAGCAGGCCTCTGCAGGCCCGCATGATCCGTGGTGGTAGACTATCCCACTCATCATGTCCTTCTATCAATATCAGCATCCGTAATGCATCCCCCAGCGTCCGGTTTTGTCTCTCTACTATACCGTTGCCCTGTGGGTGGTACGGGGTAGTGTGTGTTTTGTGCACATTCCATAGGATGCACAGCTCTGTTAGTAGGGTGGACTTGAATTGGGCCCCTTGATTTTTATGCAGTTGTTCAGGCAGCCGCCAGTAGCCGAACACACGTTCATCTAGGGCGGTAGCCACCATGGGGGCTGTCGAGTCGGGGAGGGCGATGGCATCTTGCCACTTCGTGAAGTGGTCAGAGAGTACCAAGATCCACCTGTTCCTTCAACGAATGGGGGGCAGGGCTCCCACTAGGTTGACTGCCAGCTTCTGAAAGGGATGCCCAGCGTACAACCTTTGTCCTTCTGGGGGTCATGCTTCCGCTCGCTCTTTGCCACCTGGCACACTTCGCAGTCTCTCACCAACCGGCGTACCATGGCGGACATACCAGGCCAGTACCAATCCAGCATCAGATGGTTTCTAGTCCTGTTGATGCTGGCGTGGGCTAATTTGTGTGTCTCCCAGACGACATTCTGTCTCCAGGAAGGAGGGCAAATTGTACAGTATTTTGTTCTGCCCTGGTGCTCGAACTTCATGGTCAGGATTCCGTCGGGTCTTATCTGGAGGGCTTCCCGCCGGTCATGTAGTATGCGCAGTTCCGAGCTGCTCTCGTCTAGCTCTTGCCGGGAGAGTGTACTCTGTTCTCTTATGGCTTGGTAGATCCGGCTACGGGGTGGTGCCCCCCCCCCCCTTTCTGTGCCTGGATCAGCTCTTTGTTATTGTCTGAGGGGTTGGTGATGGTTATGTTAATCTGGGCTTCCTCCTGTGAGAGTTCAGCATGTGACGTCCATCCGTCCCTTTGCTTAATGGCGTCACATTGTTTTCAGTCTATGCACTTGTGGCGCCGACCGAGGCCATCTGCATTTCCATGGTGGAGTCCAGCCCAGTGCTCCAACTGGTACTTAAACTGCTCCAGGATTTCCAACCAGCGGGAGATTTGGTTTGAAGGCTCATTTTGGCGGCACAGCCAGCGGAGGAAGGCGTGGTCCGTCCTAAGGCAGAATTCTCGTCAGTACAGGTATGGGCAGAAATGTTTTACTGCCTTTACTACAGCCAGGAGTTCACTCCTGGTTACACAGTAGTTTCGTTCCACTGGGGCCAGCGTCTTACTATAATATGCGATCACCCTTTCCCTTCCATCTTGTTTTTGGGAGAGCACTGCCCCTAGTCCTACGGCACTAGCGTCCGTATCCTGGATATAGGGGAGTGATGGGTCTGGGTATCCCAGAACGGGGGCCTGGCTTAATCCTGCCTTCAGTTGGTCGAACGACCATTGCTCCTCCTCTTCCCACTTCCATCTGGCTCCCTTCCCTGTAAGAACGGTCAGTGGTTTTGCGGTAGCAGCATAGTCTGGCAAGTATTGCCGACAATATCCTGCTGTTCCAAGAAACGCCTGGAAGGCCTTGACCTCTTTGGGTCTGTCCCACCTCTGAACGGCTTCCACCTCCTTCTGAGCTCACAATATGTCTCAGATACTTCACCCTTTGGCTTAGTAAATTGCATTTCGAGGGTTTAACTTTAAGGTTGGCTTTTGCAGCCGACCCAGGACCTCGCCGAGTCTTTGTATGTGAGTCTTGAAATTCGGGGCGATGATGATAACGTCATCGAGATACAGTAGGAGGGTCTTCCAGTGAAGGCCTTTTGATACCCTCTCCATGAGGCGCTGGAATGTGGCAGGTGCTGAGGTGAGTCCAAAGGGAAGGACTTTCCACCTCCAGAGTCCACTTCTGGTGATAAATTCCGATTTATTTTGCGCGTCTGTTTCCAGGTGTACTTGCCAGAACCCACTCGTGAGGTCAAGTGTGGTGAAGTACCTGCTGCCGGCTAGTACGTCCAGGGAGTCATCAATTTGGGAAATCGGGTAGGCATCTTTTCAGTTGATGTCGTTGAGTTTGCGATAGTCGACGCAAAATCTCCATGACTTGTTCTTCTTTCTGACTAGGACCACTGGGGAGCTCCACGCTCCGTCGACAGGCTCGATGAGGTCCTTCGATAGCAACTCCTTCACTTGTCGTTCGGCCTCGGTCTCTTTTTCTGCACCTAGTCAATGCGGTGGACATTGTATGGGTCTGGTGCTCGGGGCTACTGGAATTGTATGTTCGGCCAAGTGGGTGCGTCCGATGTCTCCATGTCTGATATTCCTGTGAAGATTCCAATTATCTCCCTGGCTGGTACGTTGATGCTCTCCTGTGAGGGGTTGAGGCATCGCACTAGTACCCTCCTCTGCTTATCAGGCGTGTTGATACTAGTGGCAAGTAGAAGTCCACCCATCACGCTTTCAATAACTTCTTGTGGGCAGGGCTCCTTGCTGGTGAGGTGGCACAGTACGGTTGTCTCTGTTTGTGGGGGTATGTGGGTGTCTCGTTGTACCTGGACTTTAGACACTAGGTCTCTTCCATGTCGATCAGTGCAAGTGAGCTCTTTCCCTTGGACTCTGAAAATTGGTCAGTCGAACTCCATCTGACAGTTCTGATTGGCAAGGAAGGGCATCCCGCGAATTACGTCCTCATTGATTTGACTGACGACGAACGTCTCTTCGTACTTTATGTGACGAATGCATCCTGATAGGGTAAGCAAGCCATAGAATGGTAGTCGCGTGCCGTCTGCCATTAGTCCGTGGGAGTCATACTGTTATAAGTACTGTTGGGTCCCGGCGGGAAGTTGGTCAAATATCCACTTTGCCGACAGATTAGTGTTGCAGCCTGTATCGATGAGGTAAGTGACTGCCTGACCATCTACTCTTCCAGGTAGGTAATAGCTGGATTTGTAGGGTCTCTCTATTTGATTTAGATGTATGGTCTGGGGCCTGCTAGTCTCTGGTGGGGTAGACATTAACGTTCCACCTTTTTGTCTACCTCCTCTCTTGTCTCCTCGGGTAGGGCTCACCACTTCCTCTTCTTGTGGATAAGTCTCCTCCTCTTCTGGTGGGTCCGGCTCCTCTTCTTCTTTAGCTAGTGGGGTGAATCGGTTCTCCAATGCTATCGGCGTAAGACTCGGGTGGAGAGTGGCCTCTCTCCTGCTTGTGCAGGCTTGAGGTTGTCTGGTGCTGTTTAGTGCCCTTCTGCAGCCAGTAGGGGGCCTTACTACTGCGGGCTACACTCGTTTCCCTGTCTAGTAGTCCAGGGGGCAATTCTACACTGACTGGGGAGGTGTCTGGCCCTCTGGCATCCCCAGCACCTTTTCTGCGGCACCTCTTGTGGCTTCCTCTTGATGTCAGTAGTAATATATGAGCAGATCTCCCTACCAAGCGTTTTTTTGTGGGGTCATAATTTGGGGTGATGCAATGGGTTACGGCGTTGGATGGATTCGCCGAGTTTATATTGTATTTTATTTGAGGGGTATTTGAGTGGCATTTGAGTGGCATTTAAGTGGCATTTGAGTTTTGATTATTTTTTTTACTTAATTTGAACTTATATAGTATATAGATTTTGAATGTATGACATTTAAGTTATGATAATTTTTTACATAATTGTATACATAATTATAACTCATAGGGTATCTAGATTTTGAATGTGAGGCATTTAAGGTTTGATAATTTTTTGTAATTCCGACTCATATGATATATTGAGAGAGAGGAGAGAGAGGAAATATATCTACATTGAATAAATACAGTGATTAAAAATGAAACAATATGTGAATATATACATTTATTGTGTAATAAGTAGGGAAAATCTCATATAATATAGCTAGAGTCAGTAAATACTAAGTAGCTGAAGTTTTTAGCTATTTCAACTGGATAAAAAAGTACAGTCACTCGTATAATGCTTGGGATAGGAAGATCTTCAAATGTTTTGCAAACCGGAACTTTTGGTGAGTTAATCACTTGAGAACCTTTAGACTTTTCTATGAATCAATATATGATTATATACACTTATTGTATAATAAGTAGGGAAAATCTCTCCATATAATATAGTTAGAGTTGGTAAATAGTAAGTAATACAAAACAGTACAACTTGTAATGTCAATCAATACACAGGCTTTTTTTATACATTCATTATCCACTTGAGACTACCTGTTGTCAGCATTTGATATTGAGTTTACATACCATCAACACCAAGCTGTTCATCAAAATCTTGTAATTCGTTTTCTAGGAATTCCTTAAGAACTTCATCCTCATTATTCGTTTTTGTTAGCACCTCATTGGAATTTGTTTGTGTGCAATATTGCTCCCAATCACTAGCGTTGGTTGAAGAAATGAAGACAACATTGTGGTATAGAATAGGACTTCCATTCTTACTCGGTTTTTTTCCTTTGTAAATCATCACACCAGGTGCACATCTTTTAGCTTCCTCGTTGTATCTGATTGGTAGTAAAAGCGTTCTCGTCTCTCTTTTTCCATTCTTTTCAGCGACATAGCGAATGCAATTTACAATGGATTCTTCTCCATTGAATCGGAAAGGAATGAATCTTTCTACAACTTCGATGTAAGCAAAAATGGAACAATCTTTGAAATTGCTGAGATACTCGATGTCGTAAGCGAGTTTGAGTTCTTCTTCACTCATTTTTCTCAGTTTTTCAGCTTCAGCAGTAGCTTCCATTGTGGTTAAGTGTTTTGTGCTGATACGTTTGACATTGTAGTAAGTAGCCTCTGGTTTTTTTGAGTTTTCCATCTCACCCAAGTATAAAATGTTGAAAGGTAATGGGTAGTTATCAACATTGAAGCTTTCAACTACTCTACTTGGGCAAACAACTTTCCGAAAATTCGCTCCAGTTGAATTATCAAGATAAGTGAGAATGTAGTAATTTCCGTATGCACCAGTACTCTGTTCAATAGAAACGATTTGCAAAACTGATGGAACAGGAAGTGATGCTAGTGTAAGAAACCCTCCAATCTTTTTCAAATCACATGCCTTCCATTTTTGGAGAGATTTGGCCATCTTGAGAGCTCGGTCAGTATCAGTGAGCAATTCTTTTTGTTCCATATTGTTTGATGTTGTGGGTAAAACCAGTTTTGGAAGAGCTCGTCTCTTTATTGTTGCTTCTTTTGTGACAGAGTTAGAGTTTTTTCTTTTGGAGGGTGTTTTGAATGTTTTTTGTTTGTTTTCGATTGGCTTTAAATCCGTGTAAGAAGCAGAAAAATCCTCCATAGTATTCTAAAAAAGAAAGAAATAATATATAATTCAGCTTTTCATGTGGAACTAAAAGATTATTTGTTTCATACTTTACATTATAGCTAAACTAATTTTGATCTTTGCTAGGTAGGGAATAATAAATTTTTTAGGTTTTACCTTTTATAAAGAGAAAGTTTCTAGTAGTTGCAATGGAAAGTGTAGTAGATGTTACTTCTCCGCTCACTGTTGTAGAACTGGATGCTTTCTGTGTGAAAACAGTGGCTCTTAAATAGCTAAGGTTGCACTGGTTGAACTCTATGAATACCAACCTTCTTTATAATATAACTATGAATCAGAATTTTGTCCACGCGAAAACCAATGCTTTCGCGGGAATAAACAATTTATTTTCACGCGAATGGAAACCGTTGCTTTCGCGGGAATAAATAATTTATTTTCACGCGAATAGAAACTGTTGCTTTCGCGGGAATACAAATTTTATTTTCACGCGGATACAAACCAATGCTTTCGCGGGAATAAATAATTTATTTTCATGCGAATAGAAACCGTTGCTTTCGCGGGAATAAATAATTTATTTTCATGCGAATAGAAACTGTTGCTTTCGCGGGAATACAAATTTTATTTTCACGCGGATACAAACCAATGCTTTCGCGGGAATAAATACTTTATTTTCACGCGAAGGGAACCCGTTGCTTTCGCGGGAATAAATAATTTATTTTCACGCGAATAGAAACTGTTGCTTTCGCGGGGATACACATTTTATTTTCACGCGGATACAAACCAATGCTTTCGCGGGAATAAATAATTTATTTTCATGCGAATAGCAACTGTTGCTTTTGCGGGAATAAATATTTTATTTTCACGCGAATGGAAACCATTGCTTTCGCGGGAATACAAATTTTAATGTCACGCGAATACAAACCAATGCTTTCGCGTGAAAATAAATTATTTATTCCCGCGAAAGCAACGGTTTCCATTCGCGTGAAAATAAATTATTTATTCCCGCGAAAGCATTGGTTTGTATCCGCGTGAAAATAAAATTTGTATTCCCGCAAAAGCAACAGTTTCTATTCGCGTGAAAATAAAATATTTATTCCCGCGAAAACAATGGTTTCCCTTTGAGTGAAAATAAAATTTGTATTCCCGCGAAAGCAACATTTTCCATTCGCGTGAAAATAAGTTATTTATTCCCGCGAAAGCATTGGTTTGTATCCGCGTGAAAATAAAATTTGTATTCCCGCGAAAGCAACAGTTTCTATTCGCGTGAAAATAAATTATATATTCCCGCGAAAGCAACGACTTCCCTTCGCGTGAAAATAAAGTATCTATTCCCGCGAAAGCATTGGTTTCTATCCGCGTGAAAATAAAATTTGTATTCCCGCGAAAGCAACAGTTTCTATTCGCGTGAAAATAAATTATTTATTCCCGCGAAAGCAACGGTTTCCATTCGCGTGAAAATAAAGTATTTATTCCCGCGAAAGCATTGGTTTGTATCCGCGTGAAAATAAAATTTGTATTCCCGCGAAAGCAACAGTTTCTATTCGCGTGAAAATAAATTATTTATTCCCGCGAAAACAACGGTTTCCATTCGCGTGAAAACAAAGTATTTATTCCCGCGAAAACAACAGTTTCCATTCGCGTGAAAATAAATAATTTATTCCCGCGAAAGCAACGGTTTCCATTCCCGCGAAAATAAAATATTTATTCCCGCGAAAGCAACGGTTTCCATTCGCGTGAGAAAAAATTTATTTATTCCCGCGAAAGCATTGGTTTTCGCGTGGACAAAATGCTGATTCATAGGATTTAATCGGTGCAACTTTACCTATTTAAGAGCCACTGTTTTCACACAGAAAGCATCCAGTTCTACAACAGTGATCGGAGGAGCAACATCTACTACTACATCCACTTACTATTAAAAGTTTTTCTGTGTGAATTTGAAAATTTTCATTGAAGTTAAGACTTAATTATCTGACTTAATTATCTCACTTAATTTTTTGTCTACTTAAAAAGTAATTCTTTCACACAATAAATCACTCGTTCTAACAACAGTAACTGAAGCCTCAACATCTACTATATAATATTATACCAACTGACTACTAGGAGTTTTATTCACAAGGTAAAATTTATTAGCTGAGACATTTAACTCACCTTTTTATGTGCTATTGTCACTTCTATTAAAAAGTAATGATTTTATTGTTATTATAGTGCTATGGAAACAGAAGAGGATGATACTGATGTAGACATACATAAGGAATGGGAATGGCTCATGAAAAATCAAAATGATATCAGTTTTTCAAACGCTGATAATGAATACACGAATGATGAATGCAATGCTGAATATGAAAATGAAATGGAGATGGAACTTGAAAATGCTTTTCAAGACAAACCTTCGACTTTTCAAGTTTCAGCAACTACTGAAAGTACAATAGCCTTTGATAAGCAGTAAGTTTTTAAAATCATAAATTAATAATGTTAGTAGAGTATTTTTTTTTTTGCTGTTTTTTTTATAGTCATCTCATGAATCAGCAAAAATAATGCGTTATCTCTTTATTGTAGACAGGACTCAGAATATCAGAGAATTAATGTAAAAGAGGGAGTTGAGAATTCATCTCATAGTACACCGTAAGTTTTTAAAAACCTAACTAATAATTATGTTTGAGCCTTTTTTTCCTAATTCCATTTTAAAAATTAATTGATAATGGTGTTTAAGTCATTTTTTCTTCTGTTACATTTCATACAAAATGTATGTGAATGTTTTATAGAACAACTATTATGTGTTAACATTTCTATTGTAGACAAAGTTTAAATTATCGGGAGCAGAATGTAGAAGAAAAACACCCTGAAATTTCCCCTAATTGGAAATGGTTAGAAGAAAATCTCATTTGTTTTCGTTTACCCGATGAAACAATCAATCAAATAGGATTTGGTGCTGAGCCTTCACCACCAAAGACTAGCATAATAGCTCAAGATATAGAGCCGGTTGTGGAGGAGATAGTTGAAGAAAATGAGAATGATCCAATGATAGAAAATGAAGAAGAAGAAGAAGAAGAAGAAGAAGAAGAAGAAGAAGAAGAAGAAGAAGAAGAAGAAGCACAAGAGGAAGAACAAGAAGAAGAAGAAATGGAAGATTCAAATTTTGAAAGACCTACCCGAGTATCAACCCTAGGTATTGTTGATGATAGCACAGCTCCAACTTTTCAAGATGAAGAATGGGATGATTTGATAGCTAGATATTGGGGAGCTATGAAAACGAAACATAGAGCTGGAAAAGTCATAGAACTTTTAAATGTAAGACTTTGGGATGGGATTCCAAGAGACCAAGCTGATACCTACCAAAATGACTATCATGATTCAAGAGTGTTAGAATTGCTAAAAAAAGTTTGGAGACAATTGAGCTCGAGAGCAAAAGTCAACTGTAGCGTAGGTTGTATACTAGAAAATAAAAATGATGGTGAACTCCGATACTTTCACTCATCATCAAACAATGCTACCGTATATCCAAAAGCTAAACTGATTGAAACTGAAGGAGATCTTGATGACTTCTTTGTTGATGTTATGGAGACTGATCATCGTACAAATAGCTTGAGACGGAGACCAAATACGACTTGGAGATTGATGTTAATCACAAACATTTCGTTTTATTTTTACAAACTACTCGGAATGGGAAAAGTTGGATCACCACCAGAGCATTTACCCTCTCACCTCATTAACAACAGACACATACGAACCATGTTAAAAAACACAAAAGGAATACGAATTACCGACAATCTTTATTTTTTTAGATGTCTAGCATTACACAAAGAACTACAAAAAAACGGTGGAATTGCAAAAGATCCGATAATTAAGGAGGTGAAGGAGTACTAACAACAATATCATAGTTTCATCTATGGTGATAGTGCTAAAAGTTGTGATGGGAAAGGAGTAACAGAAGCTGATTTATTGCTTTTGGAGCGAGCATTTCAACTGAAGATAACAGTGTTTTCTTTAAGTGATGATATGACTTCAACAGTTATTTGGAATTCAAACTCCAGTTATAAGGAGAATCTATATTTGGATCTTTATATAAATCACTTCAGTCTTATTACAAACTTGGAAGATATGTCAGAGCCTACAGATGTCCAACCTGTTCTACTTGTTATGACAGATTGGGGAATCTGAAAAGACACAGATGTTCAATCTCAGAGGCAACAACTATGCAGTTTTCTGGAGGACAATACAGTCCTACTGCTACAATATTCGACAAACTGAAGGTTCAATTCGGGATAGATATCGGGTCAGATGATTCCTTGAGATACTATCCATTTTTTGCAACATTCGACATAGAGTGTTTGTTACCTAATTGCGAAAAAGATCGAGATACAGACACAACAATTTACACGAATGAGCATAAACTTTTAAGTATTTCAATTTGTTCAAACGTACCAGGCTTCAACAACCCATGTTGTATTGTCAATAAAGGGGATGATGATGAATGCGTTGGAAAGTTCATTGAATACTTGGAAGATATTAGTGAAGAATCATATAGCCGATTGGAAAAACAATTTTCGCAAATCATAAAACAGATAGAATGTGAATTACAACGACTGGAGGAAGCTGAAGAAAAGTTTCGTAGTGATTTTGAAAAAAATCGTTTCAGACGGAGAACAGGAGCTGAAAAAGTTCTGGATGATTTGTACAGCTATATGAAAAAACTCCCTATTCTAGGTTTCAATTCACAAACTTATGATGTCAATGTGATGAAAGGAAAACTGCTTCAAAATTTGAAAGATGTCTCCGACACAGATTTTGATTTTGTTATAAAAAAAGGAACCAAGATGCCTGTTATCGGAATAGGATCTTTTTTGTTTTTAGATTGTACAAACTTCATCGCTCCTGGATATAGCTATGAAATGTATCTCAAAGCATACAAATGTGAAGCCGGAAAAGGATTTTTTCCTTATGAATGGATGAAAGACTTGGAACAGCTTGATCAAGAACATATACCTCCAAGAGAAGCTTTTTACAGTTCTTTAAAACAAAAGAACATCAGTGAAGAAGAGTACATAATTTTTCAAGAAGCATGGAAAGATAACGACATGAAGACAATGAGGGATTTTTTAAAATGGTACAACAACTTGGATGTAAAACCATTTGTTCAAGCGTTGGAAAGACAAAGATCGATCTACAGAGAGCATGGGATTGATATGTTAAAAGATGGTATATTTTTACCAGGATTAGCGATTCGATGGATGTTTAACAAAGCTCCTCAACCACCCCCTCCATACCTCTCTACATACTTGGATTTTGATGAACTTGGTAACTCGTTTCGTCAGACTCTCCCAATTTGTCTGATTGACAACTGCAATGCAGAACTTTATCCTCTAATAAAGAAAAACATAGTTGGCGGACCAAGTCTAGTGATGCATAGATATCACGAAAAAGGTATAACTAAAATTAGAGAACATTGGTTGGGAAAAGAAGCAAAAATTTGTGATAGAATCTATGGAGTTGATGCAAATGCGCTCTATTTATGGTGTATGATGCAATCAATGCCTAATGGCTATCCTCGAAGAAGAAAAATCGAAAACTCCTTTGTCGCTGAACCAGTAAAATTTAGCAAGATAGCTCATAGCTGGTTACAGTTCCAAATGTTCTCAAAAAAAATCAATATCAGACATCAGCTCAATGGAGGAGAAGTTACTCTCGGACAGCGATGATTACCAGTTGATGGATTCTGTGTTGAAAATCGTCATGTCTTTCAATTCCACTGATGTTTTTGGCATGGACACGACTGCTCTTATAACAACGCTAAAGAGCAAGAGCTTCAAACTAGTGGAAGAAAATCAAAATCAAATCTGTTTAAAACTACGATGGAAAATGAAGAATATCTTCGAGCATTAGGTTACACTGTAATCTCGATTTGGGAGTGTGACTGGATGAAGCGTGTAAAAACTCATACAAATTTACAAAAATTTGTCAACACGTTTTACAATTCTTTCTACCCTAAAATACTTGAAAAAAAGCTGAATCAAGAAGAAGTGTTGGAGAGAGTTCAATCAGAGGAATTCTTCGGATTTGTTGAATGTGACATCGAAGTTCCTGAGGAAGAGGAAGAAAAGTTCTCCGAAATGCTCCGATTTTTACAAATACGATGTTAACCAGAGAACACTTGAGCGATGAAATGAAAGTCTTTGCTGAAGCCGAAGGTTTTTTAAAGACTCTTCAACGCTCATTAGTTGGAAGTATGTACGGAGATAAGATATTGCTAATGAGTCCTTTGTTGAAATGGTACTTGAAACAAGGATTGAAAGTCACCAAAGTTTATCAGCTAATAGAATATATTCCTAGAAAAGCTTTTGAAGCTTTTGGAACATCGGTTTCAGACGCTAGGAGAATGGGAGATGCAGACCCTAATCAAGAATTACTCGCTACTACTAGCAAGTTGGTAGGAAATGCTGCTTATGGAAAAACAATCACTGATAAGGAAAAACATACCACCATCAAGTTCATCGAAGGCGCCAGAAAAGCTTCATTTCGTATCAGAGGAAACAAATTTATCTCCATGGAAGAGATAGCAGATGATTTTTATGAAATCGTAACCTGTAAACAACTAGTAAGTTTTAAAACAATTATTTTGCAATTCAAAATTTATATTCCACAAGTTTACTTTGCTAATCAGTATCACCATCATTTCAGCTAACTATGAATGTTCCAGTACACTTGGGCTTCTCCGTGCTACAGTATGCTAAACTGAGAATGCTACAGTTTTACTACGACTTTATGGATAAGTAAGTAAAACCTAATTCCCTACTATTATCATGTATAAGTAAGTAAAACTTCCAAATAATCGAAACAATCTTTTTATTTATAGATATATTGACAGAAGTGATTTCCAATATGTTTAAATGGATACAGATAGCGCATACATGGCATTGAGCGGAACATTAGAAACACTGGTAAAACCAAGTATGAAAAAAGAGTTTTACAATGAATATGGTGATTGGTTTCCACGACCATACTGTGACAAACATAGGGATGAATTTTTAAGAATCAAAACAATGGGTTTAGAATGGAGCATGCAAGAATGTTGTGAAAAAGTACTGAAACATGGAAAAAGAACACCTGGATTGTTTAAAGAGGAATTTACCGGAGATGGAATTGTTGCTCTTAACTCTAAATCCTATTATTGCTGGGGAGAAAAAGGAAACAAGTTTAGCTCAAAAGGTTTGAACAAACGAATTAATCAATTGAACAAAGACAGATATCTAAATGTATTGAACACAAAAAAGTCGTTTATGGGTAAAAATCGAGGATTTGTAGTAAAGGATAAAAAAATGTTGACATACAAGCAAATAAAGCGAGGACTCACATATTTTTATGCTAAAAGACGAGTGTGTTCTGATGGAGTATCTACCGAACCTACTTTGGCTTAAATAAAAACCTTCATAATAGTCTTCTTTTTAAAATAGTTACTATAACTATATATATAATACAAGAAATCATTCATCGTATATATATATATATATAGACTTGATCTCAAAATGCTGATGATGTGTAGTCTCAAGTGAATAAATGAAGGTTATAGTACTTTGTACTACATAAAATTTAAAGTAAATTTTAATAGATATAATGTTTTCTATTACAATTATTTCCCAAATACTGTAAATTTTAACCATATAGAAGCTAATTTGAGGATTTTTTAAGATGCAATGTAAAGAAAAAGACTTTGCATTGATTATCATTACAAGACCTGGTGCTTTGTATTACTTAGTCTTTACTGACTCTAGCTATATTATATGGGAAGGTTTACCCCTGCTTATTATGTAATAAATGTATATAATTATATATTGATTCATTTTTAATCAATGTATTTATTCAAGCTAGTTATAACTCCTCTCTCCTCTCTCTCAAAATGTTATATGAGTTCGAGTTATGTAAAAAATTATCAAAAACTTAAATGCCATACATTCAAAATCTATACGTCATATAAGTTCAAATTAAGTAAAAAAATAATCAAAACTCAAATGCCACTTAAATGCCACTCAAATGCCCCTCAAATAAAACACAATATAAACTCGGCGAATCCATCCAACGCCGTAACCCATTGCATCACCCCAAATTATGACCCCACAAAAAAACACTTGGTAGGGAGATCTGCTCATATATTACTACTGATGTCGGTCACCTCCTGGCTCAACTTCTCTATGATCTGGAGTATCTTGGCCATTGGATCTTCAAACTCCTTGCAGGAGACTTCTGGCTGGTCTACCAGTCCTTCTGGGGGTTCCTCATGGAGAGATCTGATGCTGGGGTGTGGGGGCGGGTGATGCTGAATTTGTAAAAAGTCGTTCCCTGCCCATATTGCTTCTTCTAGGTTGGTGAGTTGGATGTCTAGCAGATGCCTTTGGAGGTACACGTTTCCCAGCGTGCTCTGAAAAGTCTGTAGAGTCAGTTCCGTCCTATTCCTCTGTGGTAGGTCCTCGTAGGCTGCCTCCACCAGTCTTTCCACGCTGATTGCGTGTTGTCGAAGGGTGTCCCTTGGTGCCTTTCTGTACCCCATGAGTTTATTCTGTGCCTCGGTACGAGTAAGTCCGAAGCCTGCTCTCAGTGCTTCCATTATTGCCTGTTGGGTTAGTCCGTGGCCACATTGTTACGCTTTGCCCATCAGCGCTTGACGTAGGTGGACAGTGGCCTCTTCTGCTGGCCATCTATTCATTGTGGCTACTTCCTCGAATCTTTGAATGAAGTAGTGTACGTCCCCCTCACCATTGAACTGGAGTATTTTAAACTTGTCTCTAGAGCTTGGCATGGACATTCGTTCTAGAATGTCAGTCAGTGTCTCCATAATCTGTATGGATGAGCTTTCCCTGTCCGTGCTTGCTGCGTGTCGTCTGTATGCCATCTTGCCTTGTATATTCTGTTCGGGAGTTCTTTTTGTGAGTTCTTGCAATCCCACAGCTGCCACCATTGTACAGGAATTTTGTCTGGGTGGTAGCACACCTGCACACCTCCCGAACTATGCTTTATATCTCAACCAATGCAATGCATGTATCGCTGGTAACAATTGTGCAATTGCTCTGTTATGCTATGCGTTTGAAAGTGTGGGGCGAATTCAGGGCGGAATTATTTGTGTTGTGTATAACGATAATTACTTGGTAATTATCGTCCACTAGATTCCGTTCTAACCCGGGCAAACTGTTTGTGGCCGAACTATAGTGGCGACAAGGTGCTTCGTGTCGTACTTCTTACTAAGAAGAGAATACGCAGCAAGGGTCGAATCGACTCTCACTTTCCACCAAGCCTTGTGCGCACCGATAGTTGGCGTATCTGTGCTTGTAGTTATTCTGTGTTTTGCAGCTGTCTAACTGTTTAACTCTGATTTTATTAGTAACTTACACAAATATTTATACATGATAGAACAAAAAATTCTTTTAAGCCACGCCTTACATCACACAACTCAAAATGTAGTTTGTACTTCTTTGCGGAAAAAGTGATAGACAAATAATAATAATAATAAATTAAATATTTATGTTCATAATAGAAGCTCGTAGAGATACAGACATAGAATAAACAGGTGGAGCTAGTAAGGATAAAATATGTGAATGGGTAGACACGCTAGTAGGGTAAATAATAATATGAAATGGCGTCTCACACACAAATAGAGTAAGTACTGGCGTCCCTCACAATACTTATTATTGTTCACAAAGGGGGTCTGCTTGTTGTTGTGTTTTATGTGTATGGCCTGATGTTTTTGTAACCAATCAGGCGTTTATCATTTCAACTTCCCTATTTTGCATATGTACTCTATAAATTTATGGACAATAGCCCAGAGAGACGGAGTTGATTGTGAACTTGGACAGTGAGGGCATCTAGACAAGCATTGTACATAGAGCTAAATGAAGTACTCATAATCTGAAACTCTGTGTGTTTAGTTTGGCAAATTGCATGATAATGTTAGTTCATCCGCAAATGGCAGAACCCGGAGCTATCTTTATATACAGATAGCCATGAAGTGAGCCATCACTACTTCATAAGTAGCGCTCTGTAGCAAGCATTATTGTGAACTTGCTGACTTGGTACACTTCTGTAGTAGCTTTTTCGGTGAGGGTGTGGCTAATTTTTTTACAATAATACCCGTATCCAGCAGCTAACTACCCTCAGAAGTCCAGAAAGTATGATCCAAGGCCAATAAAGACCTACAGCTTGTTGATGAAAAAATACTTAACTATTACTGGCTAGAATACCTATAGACTCACCCCTCACTTCTGGGCAACAATTACCTGTAATCCATTTACTTACCTTTTATTGGTTGCTATATTTATGTATCGCTTTATTGGCTTTATTATATGATATTTATGTGTGATTGGAGTGTTTAGCAAACTAGGCCAAACACTTCCTGTCACTTCCTGTGACTCTGCCTATGAAAGGCAGAGCATTTGTGTATATCTTTGCATTACCTTACAGCACTCTCCTACAGTATGCCATACAGTAGATTGTTCTTGGATTGCCGCCTTTTTATTCTGGAATGAATAATTGTTATATCACTCAAAAGCACCATGTATATGTCTGAGCCGAGGGCTCACCGCAGTTGATAAGTAGAATAGAATATTACAGTCACAGTAGAATATTCTCTTTATAACCAGTTGTTCATGCCCTTCCAGCACTTGGTCACGCTTGGGAGAGGTTGAATGCTCATTGTCAGGCTTAAAAAGGCTGACTGTCTTTTGCCGTCAAACAGCAGTTTGTGCGGTGACAAGGCCTAGCTGACAAGTAGTAGGACGTAAAAATCCACACACATGATTATTCTCAAAATGAAGGATCCTACTCTCTCATTGCCATTTGGAAGATGTTCTAGTGATTGGATTGAAGTAGGTTAGTTAATAATCGACTCAACAGCCAGGCCTTTGTCACTAAAACAGGTAAAAAGCTAGCTAGCATTCAGACAAAGAAAAATAGCTGCTGTTGCTTATGGTTAACATGACTACCCTGTACAGCAGTGCAGAGAACTCTCCTGCACTAAAAACTATTTGCATAGTACAAAGCTATTGTAAAAACACTTGCATGTCTATCCACAATGTAATCCTTCAAAGCAGCTGTCACTTTCATGCAAAAATCAAAGTTATGCAGACTTGTGGTGACTCGTCACAAAAGTACCACTTAAATTATTTTGGTTTATATGCATTGTTGTGTGATTAAACTACATACAAACTGGCTCTCGGTAGAGCATGCGTGCGCCATGTTTAGAGCGATGCAGAATAGTAAGTTTTACTTTTGTCTAAGATATAAATCTTTGTTTGGGCAACATAATCAAAAAACATTCTATGTTAAAACGCGTAGTTTTTTTCATGATGTTCACAAAATCTGGAGCTGGGCACATGTTCTTGACTTGCAAAAATGAAAGCCCTCTGATTCATTTTAAAGGTTTTTCTCTCTAGATACAGTTTATATAGATTCTACATTACAGCCAGAGCTAGACTTATACAGTCGATGGTTCATCACACACAGCATAATTGATTTCATCGTCCGCAGATATGGTAGTTTATTTAGGTGTGCGGTAGTTCACAGTGTATTCTATACAGTTTTTCTTTACCACTTTTTGAGTAATGCAACAAAAAATGGCAAATGCATTAGCAAAGTTCATGTGGTAAAAAAATTATCTAATAACTATTCCAACCCAGTTTTTCTTCGCTTATACAATTGGCACTCAATGAACTTCTACAACACAATATGATGTACAGTCTCAGCTATTTTAGGACTATTATGACATTCAGTGCCATTTCAACAGTCACATTGGTAATTAATCAATGTCTCCGGTGTGGTTCCAAGTAATATGTTGAAAATAGATATATCATCAAATTTTTGCACGTATTTATGTTTAGTACTGATATACCAGGAACTTCCAACTCCAACTCTGACAGTTAGCATGTTGGTCAATTGATTTAGTATTGAACATACAATATTTTGTACATGCCATACAACACTAACTGTTGAGTGTTGTTCACCCACTAAATGGCAGCTCATGTGATTTTTCTATTTTATCATAAAGTTTACCAAAATCTGTATTAGTGGATCAGCCTTTTACTCTGTGCATTATGTAAAAAGTTACTGGAACTTCAACACCTTAATAGGCACATGTTGTAGCTTTCTCACCATCGATCTCATGCAAATGTGAGGAAGTAAGTGAACTGAAGCTGAATTTGTTGAGCTCGCTATTTTTTCATGCTCCATCAAGTTTTAAAGAAGAAAAATAAGGAAATTTGTTTCCAATAATTTTTTGCTTATTAGTGCATGGTCAGGTTTTTTGTTTTGTCTCTGTAACATTAAAATTCAGTGAAATAAAAAATTTTTGCGGGAGTATTCACTGTTTAAATAAACATCATCGATTCAACTTGACTCACTTTTGTTGGCAAGGAGCTGGCATTCACTGTTAAATTTGTAGAGCTCTTGTGAGTTTGGTGATAATCTGCAACCATATTTGTCAAATTGGTTGAGGAATCTCATGTGTTGTAGGTTGTTGCCTCTTATTTTTCTGCCTTTGTAGAAATAACTCATACTTGTTGACTCAATTAATGTCACATTTACCGGTTTGTCAGTTCTGGTGTTACGATTTCTCAAATTTAATTGATTTGTTTTCTTTAAATAGAACATTCAGTAAAGAAATTTCTGCTGGTCCAGTAAAAAATAAATTAGGTAGATTAACCAAATTCCTGCTTTTTATCGGAATTAAGATGTATTTTGGGCTGATATGGCTTTTTTTGTTTGAAGTTAAAAGTCAACTCATGAAAGTTGGTCTTCACATTTGTGTCTTGGAATGAAGTTATGGTGAGAAAACTGGAAAATTTTCCAAAAAAAAGTTATATACGGTTGATACTGTAGTGGTTTCTGATGGTAGTACTCCCATTGTCATTCACTTACTAGAACTTTCCACAGCGCGCAGCTTGTAGCACAGCCTATCAGCACAGCCTATCAGCACCTTTCTCCACGGCGTAATGCTGAGGCAGTAAGACCTACAGAGAACAATGGAGAAGTTGTTTACAACTTCGCAACAGGGTGTGCCCGCAGCTCACACTTCAAATGTAAGAAAATTGTATGGACTTGAGCCAGTTCTCTAGGGAGGCAATCAAGTAGATATTGTGGTGGAATCTTATGATCACTACCATTGCGCAAGGTCCCCCTGACAACTGCTGGGTGTCAGGCACGCCTAAATAGAGCCTGGCACAGCCAGAATACAAGCAAGTCAGCCGGTAGAAACCCTACCGGCCCTGCAGCATTTACCGCCGGCCCTGCAGCATTCACTGCCGGCCCTGCAGAGGTACCACCGGCCCTGCAGCACACCCTGCCGGCCCTGCAGCATGCACTACCGGCCCTGCAGTGCCACTACCAAACCTATGCCGGGTCGGTGAGGAAAGAACTGCTATAGCCTGAGAACCTAAATTGATACCAAAGGTGCAGGAGCCCGACTTTACAACATAGCTCTCCTCAAACAAGACCAAAGCCAAGGACCACAAGCCATAAGGACCAGGAACTAGAGCTACTGATTGCACCATCATGAATCAGCAAGATTGACTGAGAAGCTCCACCCCGTACTTCTGGGCGCCTTGCATATTTAACCCCATATTAGCCAATGATTGTATTGCATATTTATATCTTGTATTCTGATTAGTGTAAACACTCCCTGCCATTGCTGATTTGTTGCCCCTTGTTTGGGCATATGTTTTAATCCTGTTCTGCCTATAAAAGGCAGAACACTTCACTTCATTCATTGTATTGTATTGGGATTCTGCCTGTGCTTAAGCCAAGTAGCATGATACAATTACCCTTATTATACATTGCTGGTTATGCTGTGTAATAAAGTATGGTTTACTCAACAAGACATTGAGTTGTACGTTTGAGCCGTGTGCTCCGAGAACAGTTGTGGAGTTGGCATACTCCTCTGTTGGAAGTTGACCTCTAGAGTGAGGCGTTGTTGGTGGACGTTTGGTCGGCCCCCCCAAAATCCACTACAATATGACTACAGCAGTAAACAGAGCAGATAAAAGCACTGAACACACAGGGAGTGAGCCTTTACATATGCTTGCTTACAGGAAGTTAATGACATATAAACATAATGGTATATCCAGGAAGTACTGTTAAGCCAATCACATGATGCAGATACAAGACACACAATAATGCACAAAATTAAATAGATGTGGCACCTAGTGGTAGAAGTCGGAGACTATGGTATAGTGTCAGTCTTTAGCTCACCTTGGGTCAATGTCAGATGGCAGCTGAAGATGGAAAGGTCCTGGATACGTTTTTTTGGGATGACAGGTGATATACAGGAAGCTCAAGCTATGGCAGTCATTTTGCTGCTGGCAGCAGGGTAATGCAAGGCCGGTAGAGATCCTATAGAGACTGTTCCAGCATTTAGTAAGTGTGTTTAGCTAAAACGATTAGCTGGAGGCACCTCTAGAATTATCACAGAGTGGGTGTGATGTTAAAATCCACCACAATACTGGATTGAAATATATTCAAATAGTGTGCCTATTATAAACTCTACAACCTCTGTACTTTATACAAAGAGACTAGATTTTGTCTAATAACAAAGCTATGTGTTGAAGAGATGCACTACAATTTTGGCTTTACCTGTTTTAGTATTTACTTCAATTATCTACCTAACTCCCTTGACACCAGTATGATTACTGGTTGTAGTAGTACTGTCCAAATTACAACAAGTGGTTGTAATTTTTGATTGAAACAATTTCGATTACTTACAAAAAAAACCATAGATACAAGCCATCAACAAACCAGTACACATAGTTATAAGCAATAAACAAACCAGTACACATAGTTACAAGCCATTACAATCAGTTTTTTTTCTCTGAAGTCATGAAACCCATTTTGTCTTTTTTTCCTACCACAATTTGATCTAAGCTGGGAAGAAACAGTTTTCAAAAAAAAAGATTCTCGCTATAACTTATCTAATTTTTTCAGTTTTTCTTGCACTATTGTAGTAGTTTTTACACTGGCTACCAGACACAACGGGGTCACTCCAACAACTTCTGAATGTTACTTCGGAATCACTCCGAATCAACGCTACCAACTGACGGGGTCCCAGACCCAAACACACAATGACAAAGGTTTAATTAACGATACTTTATTTATGCACAATCCATTTAGCAAGATATAATGGTATCTAACAACTCCACTTGACTTCTGCTCCAAATCATGCAAGAAGGCTCCTTTTATAGGAGAAATGGAGGAAAACTCACCCCCTTATTTGGGTGAGCCAACCATACAACATAACAGTAAAAGTAATCAAATCATAATGCAGTATACAAGGTTATTTACAAAGTTGACCAATTAAAGTCTTGAGCACATGGTGATTTGCTCTGGGCACTATTTGCCGCTCTTTTCTGTGACTTGGTTATCTTCCAGTCCTTATTAGGGCATGCTGGTACTTTTCCATTCCTTATTAGGACATGCTGGTACTTAGCTTGCTCTCCTGGCCGTTGTATTCCTCCGATTCAAATTCTGATTAGTGCATTGGGTTCCTCAGGCCTCAGGCTACCTCTTCCATTTTCTTTTGATCCTGGCCTGGGGTAGCTGACCCGGGGTAAACCCGGGGTAGCTTTTATATGTGGCAGAGTGTCTACACAGGGTCTGGGTCTTTGGGGTTTGATTTTGTTGGGGTAGTTTGCGTGTAGGTGAAAGGAGAAAGGGTTGTAGGTTATGTTTAGGGGGTGTAGACAGCAAGGGTTGGGGGGTATGGGGTGGGGGTATGGGGGGTGAGGGTGAGGGTGGATACTTTATACAAATCTCTCACATACCCCGCTTCATTAGCTACGTAGTCTCTAATTTACATTCATTACTTGTACTCTGTTCATCACTAGTGTGGGTGGCCTTGGGGAAAGGGGGTGGGGAAGAGAAAAGGTGCTCTTTTCGGGGTATCAGCTTATGCCCTGTGGGGGCAGTGGCGCTTGCCATTCCGGTTTGCTGGTGGTCCCTTCTGGGGGGTAGGGGTACTGTAGGGGTGCTTCTCAGACAGTGGCTGTAGCTTGCGTGTTTGAAAGGGGGTGGGGGAATAGGGGAGGATTTCTGTGTCTGCTCTGGTTGGTGACGTTTTGACGGGGGAAGGTCTGGAAATTCGCTAAAGCTGTTCCAGGAAGGGGCTGGCTCTCGAAGGCTGGCTGTGCCGGTTCTTCATAAGGGTTATCCGGTAGCATCCACCTGCAATCAGTCAGGTTAGTTACTGGTGAACTAAAGCATGAAGTCGGCTCTGTGGGGGGTATTTCCACTAACCTGATCTCCTTGGGCACTGCAAGGGGGGTGGTATTCGGCTAGGTTCGCTTCCAGTAGCAGCTCGTCGTCATCCTTTTTCGGTTGTAGACCAGAGTTGTCACTTTCTGCCTTCAGTTGAGCTAGATAAGTAGTTATCAGCTGTAACAAAGCGGACTGCTCAGCGCAAGTTGTTGACGACGAAAGGACTGAGTGTTTGTGTTATTGGGCAGCAAACTGGTTGGAACTGGTTTGTGGGTGGGATTACTTCTAGTTGGGGAAATTGGAGGCGTCTTGGGAGGCTCCTGTGGTGGCGGGGGGTTAAGGAGGGGAGCTGGGCTTTGGCATGGGGGTAGGGGACTTTCGGGCAATTGATTTGAGTCCACGCATGGGGGCGTGGGGTCCTCAAGCTTGGTGATAAATGCCTTTACTTTGGCCAATAATCGTAATTTCTCGCCGTACTGTTCTTTCCATATGGAGTCATGATTTGGAGCCACCTGGTGGCACCAGGGTTCACCATACCGCTGGGGGGTCCCACATTTCGCCTAGGGCGTCCTGTAGGTGCTGGGGCTATGGTGGGGGAAGGGGTGACTAACGGGGGGACAACTTCGGTAGTTGTTGGGCGGCCTCCAGTTTGGCCAGTAGTAGTCAAATTTGTACCATTTTCGCTGCAGGCGTTAAGGGGGATTCCTCTCTAAGTTGCTGTGGACTACGTTCTGCTCCTCTTTCGACTAATGGTATTGGGGGGAGGGGAAGGACAAGAGAAGGTCTTGGGGAAAGGGTAGGTCTTAGAGGGGGAGGGGAGCGTCTCGGAGGGGTGGTGGGGGACTTCTTCGTCTCCGGGGGCCGCGCCTCGCATATTGGGGCGGCGGACTGGTTCTAGGGCTGCGGGAGCTTGTCCTTATGGCTCCAGGCAGGCTCTATAGTGCTTGAGACGGCTGCCATTCTGTACGGAATACTGTCCGTGCCTATTGATCAGGTACGTATGATTGCTATAGGCTTCTTCTACCAAGTAGGGCCCGGCAAACTTCAGCTGAAGTTTTGGATTTTCGCCTTTCCTTCTCCTCTTATTCTCCAGCCACACTTCATCGCCCGTTTTGAACAGGGAAGGCTCTTCACCAGCGTCGTCCCTTATTTGTTTCTGCTCTGTTCTGAGGGTCTCGTGTACCTCTTCCAGCCTCTGATGCAGTGTCTGGGCGTACTCATGTACTGGCACGCACTCGACGAGGGGGGGATGGTAAGTCAACTGGTCAGGGAGGCGTAGTTTTCTACCAAACATAAGAAAGTTAGGAGTTTCTCCGGTAGTGGAATGGGGGGTAGCACGGAATGCTCTCATTAGCTGGGGAAGGATCATGTCCCATTCTTTTGGCCGCCTTTTTAGTAGGAGGGAGCGTAGTGCATCTCCTAGCACGCGGTTGTTGCGCTCCACGACTCCATTGGCTTGGGGGTGTTAGGGGGTAGTCCGGGTCTTCTTGACACGCCAAAGGGTGCACAGCTCGCGCATGAGACTGGATTCAAACTGAGCGCCCTGATCAGTATGCATTTGTTCAGGCAGTCCAAAATAGCAGAATACATGTTCGTCCAAGGCGGTGGCAACAACTGGGGCTGTAGCATCAGGGAGGGGGAGGGCATCCTGCCAGCGAGTGAAGTGGTCCGTTAAAACGAGAATCCACTTGTTACCACGGTCTGTCTCTGGAAGGGGGCCGACTAAATCTACGGCCAGCTTTTGCCACGGCCGGCTGGCGTACATTCTCTGCCTAGTAGGGTTGGGTCTTGTCCCACCATGTTTGGCTCGCTGACACGTCTCACAGCTGTTCATTGCTCGTCGTACATCAGCAGTCATTCCCGGCCAATACCAAGTAAGGTTGAGCCTCTTCAGAGTGCGTTGAATGCCTTGGTGAGCCATGACGTGGGTTTCCCAGACTACTTTGCCTCTGAGACTGGGGGGCATATAGCACATCAGTGTGACCTGCGTTTCCCGGATTGGTGTATCTCTAGGATGCCATCTGGTCGGAGTTGCATGGAGTGTAGCCTTTTTTCAAGCTGCCGTAACTCGTTGCTGCCTAGCTCTAATAGGAAGGGTCAATGGGAGAGTGAGTTTTGATAGCCTCGTATACAACAGCTACGGGGTGACGGCTGGTCTTCTGGGCTTCAACTAAGTCTGTGTCAGGGGGTAGGGGGTGGGAGCGAGCGACAGCATCGACTTGGGGATTGGGTATGATGGGGTGGGCCTGTGGAGGTTGGAAAGGGGGGGTAGGGGAAAGGGGGGGAAAAGTACGAACTATTTCTTCTTTGGTGGGGCCTCCATCTCTAGCCTCTATGTGTCCACATTGCTTGCAGTCTGGGGGGCAACGCCTGCTGAGTCTGTCAGCATTTCCGTGCAGGTGCCCACTACGATGTTCAATCGTGAATTGGAATTCGGACAATGTCTCGAGCCATCGGGCTACTTGGCTGGACGGCTCCTTCCGTTTGCATAGCCGCATGAGAGAGGCATGATCAGTCCTAATCCGGAAGGGTTGTCCATAGAGGTAGGGTCGGAAATGTTTGGTGGCTTTAACCACTGCTAGTAACTCTTTCTGAGTGACGCAATAATTGCGTTCAGGGGGACTCAGGGTTTTGCTATAACAGGTGATTACTCGTTCTTCTCCGTTTTGTATCTGAGAGAAGACAGCTCCGACGCCGTCGTCACTGGCATCGGTATCCAAGATGTATGGACTGTGGGCATCAGGGTAGCGGAGAATAGGGGCGGAGAGCATTCCTGCTTTAAGCTGTACAAAAGCTTCTCTCTGAGGGGGGTTCCACTCCCAGGGGACGTCTTTGCAGGTGAGTTTAGTCAGCGGCTTGGCTACGGTGGAGAACCGGGGTAGGTACTGCCGGTAATATCGGACCGTTCCGAGGAAAGCCTGTAACTCCTTTAGACAGGTGGGGGTGGGCCAGTCTCGGACGGCTGCGATCTTCTCAGGGTCTGTAGATACACCACGTTCACTAACCACGTGGCCCAGGTATCTGACTTGTGATTGCAAGAGCTCACACTTGCTGGGCTTCAGCTTGAGATTGGCTGCTTTTAGCCGTTGTAGCACTTCGGCCAGCCGGTGGAGATGAGTGTGGAAATCAGGGCCGATGACAATAATATCATCCAGGTACAAGAGGAGTGATTTCCAATGGAGACCACAGAGTATCAGTTCCATGAGCCTCTGGAAGGTGGCGGGGGCAGAAGTCAACCCAAACAGAACGGCGTTCCATTTGTACAGGCCAGACCTGGTAGAGAAAGCAGACTTGTTGCTGGCATCAGCGTCCAGTGGCACCCACCAATATCCGCTGATCAAGTCGAGTGTACTGAAGTAGCGGCTACCTGACAGGGCATTCAAGCTCTTGTCTATTCGGGGAAGGGGATAAGCGTCTTGCTGCGTCACCGCGTTCAAACGACGGTAATCAATGCAAAAGCGCCAGGTGCCGTCCTTCTTTTTTTACCAACACCACGGGGGAACTCCAGGCACCAGTACTGGGTTCGATCAACCCCTTCTCAAGTATTTTGGTGACTTGCTCTTCCGCTTCCTTCTCCTTGTGGGGGCCTAGTCTGTGAGGGTGCTGCCTGATAGGCTGAGTTCCAGGTTTCAGTGGGACACTATGAGCTAAGAGGTCTGTGCGTCCCATGTCGTGGTCTCCTTTGCTAAATACTGACTCGTAGGAGTGTAGGAGTTGGGCTAGCTGGAACGCTTCGTGTGGGGTGTGACAGCTGTCTAGAGCTTGCAGATATAACTTTTCCAAGTGTTCTGGCACAAGGGAGGGGAGGGGGAAGGGGGCAGGGGGGTAGGTGCGCATTCTCTTGTAGGTAGTTCAATGTCGCTGGGGAGCACACCAGTGTACTTGCCGATAGTCTTTCCAGCTTTGAGGTCAAGGGGTTGAGTAGTGGGGTTGAGACAACGCACCAATATGTGGTGTTTGGCGTTTGGGGTGTTGAGGCTGGCGGCCAAGGGCGGGGAGTCCGGGGTACCTTCTACGATTCCAAAGGGAAGGTGATCAGGGTGTATGACTTTGCACAGTACTGTCATCTCTGTGCGTGGGGGGAGGTGGGTGTCTCGAATCACTTGCACACCGGTAGTGAATATCCTGCCTTGTTGATCAGTGCATGCAAGTTCCCGACCGTTAATTACAACGATAGATTAATCGAACTTCATGTGGCACTGGTGAGAGGTGAGGAAAGGCATTCCCAGGATGGCATCTTCATTTATCTGTCCTACCACGAAGGTGGCTTCAGTCTTGATATCTCGAACACTGCGCAGAATGAGTTCTTATCCCTCTTATATCCTACTTGCATATGTTAGGATAGAAGTGCTATCCATATTCTATACCTTTGTTATACCAGTCTTATCCTACCTTATCTATCCTAATTTTTTTTGAGTTGAAGCTCTGCCAAATTGCTATTTGATTGCTCAACTGTTATTTTAGCGAACTATCCTAATTTTGGATCGATTTGTACATTTTGATGCAGAGTTGCTTTCTTTTTTTCTCTCTGGTAAGACAACTACTGATAAATTAGTGCCATTGATCCTAACGGCTTAGCAGAGGCTGGCTTATGGTTCGTCTGCGTAGTCCCCATCACATGTAACGGCAAATATAGGGCTATGTTTTTAGTACTAGAAACTAGTTATCCGCCGGCCCATGTATTATTATTTATTAGCAGCTTGATCGTCCTCGTTTAATCACTGGGTCAACTCCTGCACGACCTCAATTCATCTAATTTTTTTCCCAATTTCATAACTGTCATCGAATGTATTGAAGTAAGTCTAACTAACTCCATTTTTTTCCCAAAATTAATTGCATAATACAGGGTAATCAAGCTCAAATACTTCCCTGACTCAGCGCCTGTCAGTGAGTGAGTGAATAATAATAATAATAATAAATAATAATTAATATTATTATTATTATTGTTATTATTATTATTATTAATTATTATTATATAAATTATTATAATTGATAATAGTAAGTGCAGTTCTTGTTGTTGCAGTCAGTGTCTGTCTGTGCTACCAGTAGTAGTTCTACTACTGCTACTGCTGCTGCTACTACTGCGACTACTACTACTACTGCTGCTGCTTCGGCTGCTGCTGCTACTGCTACTACTAGTAGCAGTAGTAGTATTATTATTAGTAGTAGAGATCTTCTTTAAACAAATTACTGGTAAAAAATAATAATTTAAAATAATAATAATAAATAAAACATATATGTGGTATGGCGGTTATGATGAATACATTGATAATAATTATAATAATAATTCATTTATTTTTATGTATATACTCATACATAATTAATTATGATAAAAACTTGTAGTATAATGATGATGATCATAAACTATTATTGATATAATCATTCATAATAATTACAATAATAATATTATTATTGATGTGCATGCAGCAACCACAGGCCTACTGCAGAAAATTTGGTGGATTTTGGACCATTTTTTGGAATTTTATGTTGGGTTTTGTTGTTGGTGTCACCACAACAACAACACCAACAACAAAACACAACATAAAATTCCGAAAAATGGTCCAAAATCCACCAAATTTTCTGCAGCAGGCCTGTGGCAGCAACATATGAAATTATGATATATATAATATGTAATGATTATTATAATAAATGATATATATATGTATTATACTAATTATTATGTATTATATATATATTATCATTTCATATGTTGTTGCATGCACATAATTGTATTTACAATAAATGATAATACATATATATGTATATACATTATTATTATTGTAAATAAAATAATAATGGTAGTTGTTGTTGTTACTAATATTTATTATAATTTGTTCTTTTTTGAAATATCCATTACTATTATTAATATATTATTATTATTATTAATAATACTTATTACTATGCGTCAACAGACAGTAGTAGCAGTGCATACTTATCATTCATAATTAATATTATTGTTGCTAGTAGACGGGAATCACAGTGGTTGTAGAGCATAAAAGTATGCTTTCACATCGATTGATTGATTATTGACATCAGCATGATTATCGTTTATTATTATTAAAACTAACAATAATTATTATTATGATGTAATCATTTTTGGTTATCAGTTCGGAGTGAATCATCATCGTTATTATAATTAGTAATAATGTGAGGGACCCTAGCAATCAATATGGACGATCGTCGCCATTGTAACAATTACACATACATCACAAACATTCATGTAACTCACATTTCTACATAGTTACCAATTTATTATTATTTTATATTTAGTATTTACAATCTAGAATAGTTTTCCATGAAAATATTTAAAGTAAACATTTTTATTATGTGAGCACAAGGCGTGGCTTGTGCATAACCTTTGTCTGAGTGTTGTATTTAATCTTGTTTCAACTCAGAATAAATCAGAGTTAACCTGACTCTCAGAAGTACCATTGATTACAAGAGGAACATACTCAGTAAACAGTAATGACTGTCATAACTACAACTCGCCCGACCTACGTTGAATAAACAGAGCCTAGTCGAAAGAGTGTACAGTCGATTCGAGCTACCTATAACGCTCACGGCCGTCGACAACAATAGCCTCTTGTTTATCACTGAACACTCGGTACAGTTAGCCGCTCTCATGGCACTTTCTGTAAGAGCTAAGTTCGGCCATAAACACTTCTAGCACACAGAATTAATTCACAGAATCAATTACAAAAAGAATTGCATGTTTAATTGGGACGACAGTGGTCCAACGTAACAGTGGTAACTGTACAGGTGCCTGGCTACCTAGTAACAATAAAATCCTGTACAATAATAGTTATAATACTGATAATATACCTTGCTGATTTTAGTTTCGTAGTTATTACTTATTAGACCAACTGCTATTAGATTTATTAGACCATTGATTTATAATTTTTTCCATGGCTATTTATTTATTGTGTGGTTTTACACAACTATAATTGTAATTCTTGCTTGATTTCCGATGCATGAGCTCTCATGTCCTACTTGTCACACTAGCACCGCTAAAGTGGCAGTTAAAACAAAAGCTACGACTTCCGATATTATCCAAAGAATTATCATTCATTTGATTATTCATTGCAGACTACTAATATTGAAAGTAATGTTTTTTTCAACTGCAGTGTATAGACTTACATTTCGAGACTCAATCTAACAAAAGCCGATATTATCATGTTGCACGAGTAGCTATTGGTACTAAGATCGGAGTCTAGTTTTCCCGAGGTATATTTCTTGAAATGCTTGTGTTGACGTAAAAATTCTATATTTTTATTGGGACAATCTGTCCAAGTTTCCTGTTAATTGAAGCTGGTGAAAATTCAAGTTTTATTATTTTTCAAGTTTCAATTTTCATTATAATGTAGAATTATGCTAATAGTTTTTATTATTTGTGTTATGCTGATACATACAGGCATATTATGATCATCAAGCTACTACGCTATGGCTATAAAATAACAAAGTTAGTAAACGGTAATAGATACCACAACTGTGATAATAAATTAATAAGAAAAGCGATGACAACCAATAATATGTAACATAATTTTAATAAATTGTATTTCTATGAAGTTCATTAGGCCACATACACTAATAATAATAAAGATTATTGTAAGATGATTTTCAGATTTTTGTTATTGGTATGTCTTCAAGTGTTCTAGGCTTTGATTAGTTTCTGTTTCTGTTCTATTAATTGTTAATAATCAATGGCATGGCAAGTGACTCTGACACTTTCCTAAAGAACTTTAAAAGCTCTGTATCTAGTCAGTTTTATTTATCAACTATAGTTAATGCCTATTACGTATTCCTAGTCCTAGCTATCCAATTTACTGGCAACATCAAGGGCATGTTTTTCATTCCACAAAAAAATAAATAATCCGAAAAAGAAATTGTCAATTGAAAGTTTTTGTTGTACACTGCTAAACAAAAACAAAAGTGAATAGCTGTAATTTTGTTGAATTTACTATTAGTTTATCTTGCTTCCCATACCTTGAGAGTGATAACGCGAATTATCAACACAGTAACCATCCCAATTAGTGAGAAAAAAAACGTTCTAATTTCAAAGATGAAGTATTTGGGTCTGATTGTTTCACTATATTTTTTAGGCTCGGGTAAAATAATTTTAAATCTGATATTGCAATGTTGTAAATTTTTGATCACTTTTGCTGCAAATCAATTTCCATGAATATTTTCGATGTGGATATTCTAAAGCATGATGATTGCATTGATGGTAGCATAGTGGTGGCTCAAGTGTTTACATCTCCACCTACCCAGATACTCGAAATTTGGCTATAAGTATTACTCTGAGGGAAACAGACATGTATAGCACCAACCCAGCTCACAGCATACACTTCATTCCTCATTAACGGTTTTACCTGCTTGTGTTTTACAACTATACTTAATGGGTGCTGCATTGTACTCTCTGCCATTCCCCCATGTGAATTCCCTTTTTTCTAAGTTTCATTTTTGACTGTTCACTCTAGCTTGGCAAATCTGCCTGCAATTACCGATCCATTTAGTATTGTAGTACTGGTGATTCAAAATTATTTATTAAACCCAATAATGAATAATATTGTTATTATATCCACTGATATTTTTGCTTCTAATAGCAGTGCTTATTCTCAATAGCGCTCGTAATACTGAGAATTGGGTGGTTCAGAGAAGTATCATAAATTATGATTTATGCTAGCTTGCCGTAGTGCTAGGAGTTTTTAAACTCTCTTTGGCCGGTAGTGGAGACAATTTTTGTTTTTGTAGGAAACTATCAATAATGTTGGTTTGGACCAGCTGAAGTAGCATGCTATCTGACATCCTCGTTACTTGTTTTAGCAAAACTTCACAGCTTGGATAGTAAGTGTTGTCAATTTTATATACAGTCTACATTTCAGCCAACTCCTAAATAACATTTACTTTACATGTCCTTAACTCTCAGGCTCATTAGCTACTATCAGAATTTGTTTCTCACAAAAAGTAATTCTAATTCTTGGTTATCTTTAAATTTATTTTGTTTCATGGAAATAAAAATGGTCTTCTTTGACAGCAGTACTAACAGCAGCAGCAAAGCCGTGTTACTCTTTTTACTTCCACTTCGTTATGAGAGGTAAGTACCAGGCCAAATATCACTGAAAATCATACCTTTTCCGACTAAAATGCACAGAAAAGCAGTTGGTTGTCTTCTCATTGGAATCACAACTTCCTAGAAACATGATAGCTGTAGAAGGATTTCAAAGTTGTTCTCCCCATTTCAAGGAGATTAGAACACAACTTCTATTTTTGCTATTTGTTCTTCAGCATAAGTGATGGGTTCAAGAGTAGATAATTTCCAGCAAAGTACCAGATTTATCAAAATCTGAATGCTTTAAAAAAACAGAGATTATTGTGCTTGTTGGTGCATATCTAGTAGAATATTTGTGACAATGGTTTCCATTTATAAAAACTCTGTATAATATGCGTTTGACTTATGAACTGCGATTTGACTTTCTTTCTTTGTCTGACAGAATAAAGCTTGCTTACTTTAGTAATTGCTTATAAGTATTTACGACTATGCTGCTATTTTCTCAGAGCAGTCTTGCATCAAGGTAAAAAAACATAACATATTCATTTAGTTAGATTTTCAGCAACATCTTCTATAATATTAAA